>JAHLJT010000631.1:5345896-5375495 GCA_031308135.1 Acheta domesticus
AACTTGACAAGGTATTTTATGTCATTACTTTCTCCTTTCACTTTATGCATAACAGAAAGATACACACTTGAGTTGTTCCTTCTCATATAGTCACGCAGCATGGAGTACACGCGAGAGTACAACATCGATCTTTGCTTTCGTATCGACTAGGACACTTACGTTTCGGAAGAGTCACAAATGTTTGCACATCTCTTCGCATCGTGACTTCAGAACTAATCATCCCATTTTCATTGAACCGACTGTGAGATTTAAGGACTTGCATCATAATGATGTGGATTGTTTAAATTGATCATAGTAGTACTTTGGCCAGTATTATTTAATGCTATTGAGAGGTTCATGTACAGACTGAAATTATTCTAACAATGTGCCTACGTCACTTTCCTAGAAATAATATTTGCTTCATGTAACGTGACGTAACATAATATAATATATTGGACGGAAGAAAAAGAAGAAACAGGCTACGTTACTTACAATGCATAATGCTAAACAGAGCAATCTCTTACTCTAAAGCGAGCTCTAAAACTGAAAATATAGGAAATTTTGGGAGAAATAACAGTGGAGAACTAATGACTGTTGGCATGATGTCGACCGTCGGCTGGGATGCGTCAGTATTGATGTAATCACATGGTTTCTTGCCAATTCTGAGATATGGATATACCTGTACAAACCTACAAATAAAGTCACGTTAAAAGCAAATTGGCTCCTGGTATTAATCACATGTCGACACTCAAGAAGTGCCAAGAGAATGACGTTGCCTCCAAAATAGGTTCGCAATTCCGGAAGGTTTTCCTAAAACCCGACATTAACGTTCTCTCAACATTCCTTGATGGTTTTTTTTTACTTTTTTGCATCATTCATACGTTGTATAGAGAAAGTTATGTAATGTAGAAACGAAAAACGGCGATTCTTCAGCAGAAAAGTATTGTCGACCGCTGAAACCGAAAAAGTGGATTATTCTCCTACTTATACGATTGATCGATATGAAGGAACTCCAGGCTTTGGGAGTTTCGAATGGATATTTTGATTTCGGAGGGCACTTTACATGAAACCTGAAATATATTTTCAAAATTTTCTCAAAAATGGCTTCAATTCTTTTTATTAAACTTCGTCCTCAGTCAGCGAAAAGGACGCTCAAAAGAATAGTGCAGACCTCATGTTCGTTGAAATCCCTGATTTTTTGAAATTTTTTAGGGCTTCTTGCTACAACTATAATATTGAAAATATTTTTTCTTTATGAAATCTCTTCTTTAACGACAGACAGACCGACAGATAGGTCTTGAAATAAGGTCATGTGCAATTTTTCGCAAATATGAGTAGTTTTTGCGTAATTTTGTGCGAAATGTAGGAAATTTTTAATTTAGCCAATTTTTTTAGATTTTCTCCTAGTATGTATCAAGGGACGGTAAAAAATATAGTGCTAGAGCCATTTTAGGCGAACTCTTCATATTTTTGAAAATTACAAAAATGTT
The DNA here is from genome assembly GCA_031308135.1 of Acheta domesticus. Lineage (NCBI taxonomy): Eukaryota > Metazoa > Arthropoda > Insecta > Orthoptera > Gryllidae > Acheta > Acheta domesticus. Next base: position 5,347,366 of record JAHLJT010000631.1, read on the forward strand.
AACATTTGAAAACTACAAAATTGAAGATAGAGATTTTGCCTTAGACGAAATATGTTCCAAAAAATCAGCTCTTTGAAATAGGTCATAAACAGGGTGTCCGGGGAGGAAAAATCGAAACTTCGAAAATAAGCTCTTAAGACAGTTCTAAGCAAATTTCGTCTAATAAACAACGTAGATATTCCGAATGGTTGAGCCGCAATAACCACTTAAACTTTGGTTTGAAAATTGATTTCTAGGCAAAAATTTGTTTTATAGAAGCATATAAACACTTCAGAAACATGTAAGTTGTTCACTATTTACAAAGAAATGAATATATTTGTTCAGAAAGAAAAATTAAGAGAGAAATAAAAAAGCACCCAATTTACACAATTCGCCTCCTTTTTTATTTCTCGCTTAATTTTTCTTCCTGAGCAGATATATTAATTTATTTTCTAAATAATAAACAATTTACATGTTGACAGAGTGATTCTATGCTTCCACAATGCAAATTTTGCCTAGAAATCATTTTCTCAAACCTACTTTTTAGTGCTTATTGCGGCTCAACCATTCGGAATATCCACGTAGTTTATTAGACAAAATATGCTTAGAATTGTCTTAAGCGCTTATTTTCCAAGTTTCGGCGTTTCCTCCCCGGACACCTGTGTAGTGTTTTTATTAAAACGAGTGGTTTTCGGGTAATTTAGACTTGAAATTAATGCAATTTATAAAACGTTTCTCAAAAACCGCTCCATTTTTTAATTTTTCTCCCACGAATAGAAGTAGGAACTCTTACAAGAATGGAGCGGGTCTCATTTTCGTAGAAGTTTCTAAGAAGTTTCGGAGATTTTTGGAAAATTGAAAAATTAGAAATAATGTGAGAAAGTTGTAACAGCCTTAGTTTACATATCCGAGGTAGTCTGTGTCCTAATTATTCGGATAATTCCGTGTGCACTGTTCTTGGTGTACGTTGAGAGAAATGGTTTCAGCTGTTTTCTCAGTGCCCTCGCACCGACCCCGGAAGCCCTTTCGCGGTGCATCATTCATAAAAGAACGACCGAAGCGCTTCAGCCTCTGGAACACTAGAATGCTGCTCACTTCTTAACCAGAAGCATGCTCAGTAATCCAGAAGAAATCTCTTTGCGAATAATCAGAAAGAGAAAATACAAGGAAATATGTAGACCTTTAATTTGGGACATTAACAAGCAATGAGGTCAGTGAAGTTATGTGTTGTTATATAATCTTCAAATAGATCGGTGTTGATTAAAGAGCAGTATTAAGTGCAAGAAGTGAGACGTGATCATAGAGGAAAGAACAAGAACTTATTTCCTGTATGATCTGGATATTCAATGATGTCAGCTGGGAAAACTCTAAATGTTTCAAGTACAGCGTACTTCAAGTGATGTTGTCCCGGGCTCGATTTCCGGATCGAGGCAAAAATTGAGTCGTAGCTTTCTTTTAAAAACCGTCTCAGTTTTTGTAGCTGTGTGAAAAAGGAAAGCTCAGGCAGGCGGTGTCTGTTAGTTACGGCGAAGAGACCACCTCAAGTTCCCCACATGCCTTTCGTATCCTCCATTCGTGGGAATTGAACTAGAGCCAGACATGGGTAACACCGACAAAGTCGGACAATTGACCGAAAATTCCAAATAAATATACGTTTCAAGAAGTAATTTGGCAATGCTGAGGTGATAGAGGAGATTCGTTTTCATTTCATTTACATAACATGTCTGTAAAATGAGATTGGCTTAATTCCATTGAAAATGTCCGGGTCTGTTAATGCTTGTGTCAGACTACATTATTTTAGATACATGGCTTAGATAGGTTTAATTAGATACGTGGATTTGAAAATGTGTCAGGCTGAACAAATCAAACCAAAATGTTACACTTTACGAGATCGCACTTTTGTCATCAAATTTGGGTTTAATAGAGTTTCAAGAAACAGAAGCAGATTTTTGAATACCACAAGAAAAAGACTGCAATGTTGAGAGTTTTTGTTAGATTTAGTTTTCGTATGATTTCATTTTATTTTCTAAAGTTTTTCACGGTTTTAAAAGAATAAAATCACATCACAGATTTAATATGTTACCTGTACAATGTTTTGACAGTTTTTCAGTTGTCTTCATCAGGTACTGTCGAAGAGAAACATTTATGATCCATCATATTCGGGAATCGTTAAATGAGATTTGCGTTGTGAAGTTGCCCACTTAATTCCTTCTCCTTACCCCATGTTCCGAAATAACTATTATTTTCTTCCCAGATATGCGGCCAACCTCACTACATGAACCTCTTAACGATGACCGTACTTCATGGACGTTAATTAAAATTAATATTGTCGGTTTTGCTTGCTGACCACAATAGAATGGTAATGCACAGTTGTGTTTTGATTCAGCTTCCAATGTTTTGTATGCAACAAAAGGCATTAAAATACGATAATCATTCTGATAAAAATAGATCGACCAAGATGCCCACTAAACTAGTCCATTTATGCAAGGTGATGCTTTTAGTAAGTTTTCGTTTTGAACATTTGTCCGAACTTTAGAAACACGTCTCGTGACGCACGGAGCGTTGCTAACTACTGTGTAGCAACTTGGCTCGACGCCGATGCTTCGTGCCAAAGCCAACTACGGAGTACACAACTCTCGCATCATTCTGACGACAATAGAGAGGAAAAAAATAAAAGACGTTGTGCCAAGGAAGTCTGACATAAAACTAATTATAGGAATTTTACATCAACATTCAAGTCAATATTTCCCATGTGAAATAGCGAAATCATTGTTTATATTAATGACGTGTCAGCAGCAAGAAACCTATTCTCTAAATACTCTCCGTTCCACAAGCTTGATTCTTTTAGAAAATAGCGAAATGGAGCCTTAGTAGTATGTTCAGCCAAACCAACCGATGAGTAGAAGTTATAAAGCCATGAATAGCATATTATTTCATTATTATTAATTTTGACCCTTTTTTACACGCTTTTTGAGATCCACTGACATGTGAATAACCAAATATGTGCCTTTCTACATTAAATTCCAATTTCTAGAAATCCATACGATGACTTACGAATCATCAACTCCGTGGAAGTTGGATACATATGTTCAGGAAGTCGACGAAATTTGAAGAATTTACAAGCAAATTTCAAGAAAAATAATAGAAACTTAAATTACTATTCTTGTCTTAAAAATCGAACAATCTATTTTTGGGACTCTTCGAAACGGGCGCGTTTATACGTAATGTACAAGACATACAGAGGAGACACAGCAAGGGCAGATATCGGTAAGAGATTACATAAACCAGATTATAAAAGCAGAGGAGACCATCCGTGGAAAATACGATGTAGAAAGCAAAGAACTGATGAAGGCAAGTTCTCCTTTGAAAATCGCACTATAGTGGATTGCAACAAACTACCTGCAAAAGCACTAGAGGCTCTTCCTTGTAATGTAGGCAAATTTAAAAATATACTAAATTCTATTTAGATCACTATCAAGCTTTGTAAGCAGTTTTCTGGTTTTTCGATCCATGATACGAATTTCCTGCTCAGTTCAGTCTACTAGTCTGAAACTGTATTCGGCTACAGGCACCGCCAAACTACCTACTTTATTCCTTGAGTTCAGAGCAGACTGCAGGACAAGCCTCACTCTTCTATAATACTCCTTGCGAATTCTCCCTTTCATTGTGTCGTTTGAGATGGTCTCACATTCTTCAATGCTCAGATATTTGTACGTTTTACCTTGCTAAAGATCTTGAATCACAGTGTGTCTATCAACTTCAATGATCTCTGACGTGGTCATTTTGCATCTTTTTAAGTTGAATTTTGCACACTTGTATATTATTATTATTATTATTATTATTCCACTTCATCACGACTAAAGATGTTGTGAGTCGGCTGTATATGAAATCTACTCCAGGTTGCAACCAGCTACCTAAGGAGTAGATCAAGGGACTGTGGGTGCCTCTACAATACATTGCGCAAAATGTGGGCTGTTCCAAATAAAGCTATTTCTTGCACTTCCCAGTCCTTTGAATTACCTGGGAGTTTAGACAAGTTCTTACTCAAATTTTGCGGAACAAATCCCAGAGCTCCGATAACTATCGGGACGACCTGTGCTTTTACGCCCCACATTCGGATGATCTCGATTCCAAACTCTTGTATTTAAGACGTTTCTCTGCCTCCTTGGTAACGACGTTTTGATCGCAAGGTACAGCCACATCGACAAGTAAACAGGATTTGTTCTCCAAATCCCGGATGACTATATCCGGTTTGTTTGCTGCTATCGTGCGATCAGTTTGAATTTGTTGGTCGTACAATATCGTACACAATCCAACAGACGTCACCGATTTTGGTGTGTTCGTACCCCATGGGGCATGTGTTTCGAACTTCGAGGGCAGTACAGATCTGCCAGTGGAGGTAGCTACACACCTTGTCATGTCTTTTCAGGTATTCGGTCTTTACTAGGAGTGGACAAGGTGAGACAATATGATAAATGGTTTCTACTTGTTCCTGGCAAATGTCGTGTTCTCAACGCCTGATCTTGAGCAGCTACTAGAACTGCTTCCGATTCTGGCTTCATTCTTCCCCTTTTAATCCACATAAATGATTGATCTTTATTGATCTGCACCTTGTCCATTCGTTTCAAATATTGTCCGTGGAGTGGTTTGTCTCTCCACGATTTCTTTAACATTTTTTGTGTCTCAAATTTCATGTTAAGTAGCATCAGAAGTTCAGTGTCTCTGTCATTCTGGGTGTCTTGCATAGTCTTGTTCGCAATGCTTCTTGATACATTTACAATGCCTCTGTTTCCCATTCTTCTGTCAGACCTGCCTCATTAGAGGGTCATCTTGATAGCTGACTACATACTTTCCCATCCCGGTTATTGCATTGTGCCAGGAGGCTTCAATTTGTCTCAGGCCTCTTCCTCCTTCCTTACGTGACACATAAAGTCTATGTACATCAGCCCGGGGGTGGGCAACATGTTGCATTATAAGCAGTTTTCTGGTTTTTCGATCCATGATGCGAATTTCCTGTTCAGTCCAGTCTTCTAGTCCGAAACTGTATTCGGCTACAGGTACCGCCAAACTACCTATAGCTGATATTTTATTCCTTGAGTTCAGAGCGGACTCCAGGACAAGTCTCACCCTTCTATAATACTCCTTGCGGATTCTCTCTTTCATTGTGTCGTTCGGGATGGTCGCACATTCTTCAATGCCCAGATATTTGTACGTATCTGGCTCCAGATCTTGAGTCACAGTGTGTCTATCAACTTCAACGTTCTCTGACGTGGTCATTTTGCCTCTTTTTAAGTTGACATTTGCACACTTGTCAAGACCAAACTTCATGCAGATGTCATTGCGTAAATCATTGATGACAGACACCATTTAGGAGAGAATTGCTTCATTTTTAGCAAACACTTTAAGATCATCCATGTAAAATAAATGTGATACAGGCCTTTCATCACCATGGAGCTTGTAGCCAAAGTCAGTGTGCAACAGCTGTCTCGATAGAGGGATCAAACTAATCCAAAACAGCAGAGGGGACAGTGAATCTCCTTCAAAATTTTCCCTGTTATCTGAATACTTCTTGTTTCTACTACTCCCTTTCCGCTGTGGATTAATAACCTGGTGCTCCACGACTTCATACTAGCCTTGCAAAACTCAAAAATTGTAGGATGAAATCGATAATACGTAAATGACATGCCTTAGCGATTCGAAACGGAAGAACAGTTCTCTTTGCGGATGATACAAATATTCTTTGCAACAAAGAAACCGTAAATAGTACAATATCAGACGTTTCAAATTGCTTCCGTAATAACAAATTAAAAGTAAATGAAAATAAAACTGTTTCAATGCAGTTTCCCATATCAAATAAAAAATTCTGTACTCCATTGAAAATGAACGGTGTGCCATTGACTGATATTAATGTAACAACATTTTTAGGTCTATCAATTCAGTCAAACCTCAAATGGAATGCCCACTTAAATGAATTGAACACAAAATTAAGTTCATTAAGCTACGCGTTCAGAATTCTTTCAAATTCCGTCAGCCTTCATACAGCTCGTTGTTTGCCAATGTTCACTCCCGCCTGAGATATGACATAATATTTTGAGGAAACACATCTTATAGCTCACAGACTTTCAGATTACAAAAAAGAATTGTACGAATAATAAGCAAATCCAAACCACGTGATTCTTGTAAGTCTCTCTTTATTAATCTAGGAATTTTACCATTACCTTGTCTCCTGATTTACGAATCAATAGTTTTTGTCAAAAATGACTTACTTAAGGGCGGGAATATATTTTCAGCAAACGCCGATGTCTATAAGTATAACACACGACGTAGTAATCACATTCACCAGGTGGCAGTATCAACAGCTCACTACAAAAAATTCACATACAATTCATGTACATTACTCTACAACACTTTGCCAGAAGACATTAAACGATTAAATTCAATAGAAAAGTTTAAGTCCCAAGTAAAATCTTTTCTGCTCCATAACTGTTTCTTTACAATTCGAGACTATACCGAGCATCAAAAAAGAAAGTAGCATTAATTTTACAATGATAGTTAATGTAATTATTTATCATTTGGACTGTATAATTCTAAAGAACCTGTAACAAGTATTGTACCACAGTTTCTGGGTTGAAACCCCATCTCGATCAGGTTTTTCGTCCAGTTTCCCTGATCCTTGAGCAAATGCCTGAGATGGTCCCTTGTTTTGCTTCTGGACATAAATGTAACTTCATTATTTGTGCACGTCTTCTGAATTTCAGTGGGAAATATAGTTATTCAAATTATCGTTTTCCATATTATCGCGGCAAAAAGTATTATTCTTTCATGAAGAACATGAGGGTTCAGGACAGGAATTTATAGCTAATTTACCTTTGAAAATATATTTTATTATATAGGAGCGAATATTTTGTCAACAAAAGTCGAAAAAACCTCTCTTTTCTGTATTCAAAATTCGACTAGAAAATGGTTTAGGATAGAGACCACAGAATTATGAAAACGTGCACAAAATTCACTTCTCCCCATAGCTCGTCACACGCAGTTTTTAACTGTTTTTGACGTAAATAAATAAAGATTGATCTCCAGGGTCCTCAAATCCAATCGTGTGGTACACTGTCAAAGGCCTTCTGGTAGTCAATCCAAGCCATGCTTAAATTACTTTTTCGTTTTTTTACATCATTCAACATTATTTTATTCAGAAGCAAGATTTCCTTACAGCCATAGGAACCTTTACGACATCCTTTCTGTTCAACTGGCAACAGATGGTTCTTCTCTAGGTGCCTATACATTTTGTCAGCTATGGCTGCAGTTATAAGTTTGTAAATTACTGGCAGGCAAGTAATTGGCCGGTAGTTCTTCGCCAAGGAGCTGTCTCCTGCTTTGGGTAGCAAATACGTGATTGCCGCGAGTGGGGCATTCGGGGAGTTCTTTAGGGTTTTCTAAAATTTATTAACAGCCTTTGCTAGACGAAAATGTAATGCTGTTAATTTCTTAATCCAATAAATGTGGATCTTATCAATCCCAGGGGATTTCCAGTTTCCCATGTTCTTAATTGTTTGGTATAGGTCCTCTTTCGAGAATCCTTGAACATGTTCCACTGTTTCCACGAGTCCATTGGCAGCATCAACTTCAGATTGGATTATAATAATAATAATAATAATAAATAATAATAATAATAATAATTATTATTATTAGTTATTATTATTATTGATATAAATATCTCCATCATTAACACTGCTTTTAGCTTTGGTGGAATTCTTAATTTATTATTATTATTGCATATATAATTTTTGTTATTTTTATTATTATTGTGTATTAGCGTTATACAGTGAAGTGTAGTGTAGTGAAGGGGAGTGCAGTGTATTGTAGTGAAGTGTTAGTGAAACTAGTAGTCAATTTAGAGATAGCTAGAAATTGATTAGAACAAGGATATCATCCTCTAATTCTAATTGTAATTATAATTTTAATGGTTGTTGTTCTAATTCTAATTGTTGTCATGTTTGCCACCGAGCACTAGCTCAAAGCGAACTAATAAATATATCAATCTAAACACATTTTCTTGGATTTCATTGATATTCCCCGGAATATATTGTCACTAATCTCAAATATTAAGAAATATAAAAAAAAATACGAAAGATTTACAATGTAAACTATAGTTTTCTAATATCTAATAATTACAATAATAACAATATATTAGTAATAACAGCAATAATTAATTGATGAGCTAGAGGTGCTACAGAATGACATTTTTTTGAAATTTTCTCAATTTTTGGATTTCCTAACAGTAAAACAGAAATTTTACTTTATAAATATTATAGAAGAGTAATACCTCCTTCTATGAGGAAATTTTCGCTATGGAGCCATTCTTAAGAAAATTATGTCTAAACGTTACAAATGCGAAATTTGAAACTCTTTTTCACAGTAACATTTTGAATTGCCGAAAATTTTGAAAAAGAACAATAAAAGACACCAAATTGAATTTTATGTCATTTTAAACAATGCTGGTGCTAGAAAAATAACTAATTACGAAGAACAAATTTTTACTTGAAGGGAAAATATCTACCTTTAATTTTGTAGTTGCAGGAAGACGCCGAAAAAATTCTACTTTTGCAATTTTCAAAAGTTCAAAGTTAACAGTGAATATTGGATTTATGCCACCTTTATAGTAAGTGTATTTTACTTTTTTCTTAAAAGAAATTTAAAGAAACAATTTGGAGCCATTTTTGAGAAAATTTTTAAAATGTCTCAGGGCCTTCATGTAAAGTACCCTCAAAAATCAATAAATGTTTTTCAAAATTGCAGAGCTTCGAGTGATGCCAGATCTGCAGGGATTTATTCAATTTGGGAAAAATCCTACCAATAGTTTAGGCGCTAGTGGTATTGGCAGACACAGGAAGAGCCGGATGGATGCGGACATTTTGAAAAAAAAACTTTTTCTGTATCAAGATCCACAATTTCTAAAATCTGACTATACAACGTGTTAGAGGAAGTAATTTCCTACATATTAGTAGAGGATTTTTTCCATTTTTCTGTATCAGGACCCCACAATACGAGTTTTTTCTGTCGCCGTTTTTTGTCGCTGCATTACATAACTTTATTCTACGTATTTATTTATTTGTTTAGCCTACAAAGATCCCCTAGTGGGGCAAAGGCATGCCTGAGCAGGGGTGATAAAGCCACACGTCTTCGGGCGCGCATCTAGGCTGATGGCGCCGTCTGTCTTCCGTTGGTCTGAAATGACAACGAAAGTGACAAGCAAAGCACATATTGACTCTGCACTTCAGCTCTAAAGGGTACAGAAGTTACAGGTGTCGAAATTCTTTCGAGCAGCGCAACAAAATTATATAAGGAATTTGCGAGTAGCGATCTCTAGATGAGGCAACTGCCCACGCCTCACCATTTCCGGTGGCGCCGACGCCCGCGGGACCCTTATGTGGTCACTATCAAAAAGTGGTGCGTGCGAATGAGGTAGTACTCCAACTGCTACCTGCTTAGTTTTTGCACGGCCAATCACGTAAGAATGAATGCAAACATAAGGAGGTTTACTCCTGGAAAGCACCTACTGGACATCTACCATACATAATGACACCAATGAAATTAAATATTCTTTATTTTTCATGTGCTCATGAAACCAATATGTTGTTCATCAATATCGAACAGGCGCAATAAAAAATTATATCAAGCAACACTTCACATGCTTCTAATTTAGAGCAAATACGAATATTTACGCCCCATCAAGATTGCAGGGTACAGCTGTTGTAATCCAGCAATACGGTTTGCAAACGTTTTCGAGAAATTATGGGTTATTGCGAAACGTTCATCGGAGCGGATGAATTTTATTACCTTACTTATTAATTTTGTATTAAAGATATTTCTTCTTCTTCTTTCGCATTTCCCCTTCAGGAGTTCACCGTTTTCCATCTCCATAGATCTCGGTTTTTCCCAATCTCCAGGTCTTAAACTTCTGTCTTCCATGGTTTCTTTGAATTTTTCCCACTTTAGAATTGGCCTTCCTCTCTTCATTCTCCTTGAATGTCGCCATTCCAATATTTTATTTGGCCATATTCCTTCAGGTATTCTCGAACTTTATCATACCAAGTTAAATGTATGCATCTCATATAGTCCGTTTCCACTGTATTTATTTTGTCCGATTTTCTTGTTTGGGGCCATATTTCTCCCCCATAAAGAACGGCATTTTATACCACGCTAGCAGTAGAAATATTATTTGCTTTATTTCTTGTCGTATATTGTAATTCCGTATCACACCGTGTAGAGATTTCAATGCATTCTTTCCCAATATTAATCTGGAGTAAATATCTTCATGACATGTGCTTATCTATGTCTCTAAACAGTGTTATATCTAGTGTTTGTTCTTTGTTAATTCACCTATGCTTTTACTTCTCGTCGTTTCTGAACATATCCATTTCTAGATTCTGTTGTCATTTTGATATACTGTTTCAAAAGGAAGGTTTGTAGACTAGTTCTTTACATTCCCGAAACTCTTTTTCCATTTTCAAAGTACTAGCTCCTTTCTTTCTAAAAGAACTCTTTTCCCCTACATATGGTTTCTAGCACATTCAGGGCCTCCTAAAAACTCCCACAATCACAAACGACTTATCACAATCGAATCTACTAAGGATTTTATTTCTTGTGGGGTCTACCCAAATGGACTTGTGTATTTAGAAACCTGGTATATAATCCTGCTACCTTCCGTAAATCAATTAGCCTTTTTCCACTATCATTTAGTACAGTCTCTCCAAAATAACCCACTATATCTTGTTCAGAGCATTTAATACTAACTTTCAAATGACCCATGACGAAAAATTCCTTTTGTTTATTTACGCCGCCTATTTACGTTTTTTTTCATTTAGAAGTATTGCATTCATAGCATATAAACCTACAATATTTTCCCCTTGGTTATACAGATTTAAATAAGCAGTAATAATTCTCTCATTCATGGGTTTGTTATTGGTAACACATCACATTCATTCTCAATTTTAAATATTGAAACTCCAGCTTTTGCCCGTACGGATTTTGGCACTCCACTCCAAATGTGATAATTTCGTAGGATCTCTTTTCCATAACCATTCTTTTGGGTTTCCAACAAAACACAATATCCCGCTTCAGATTTTCTATTTCAGCTATTACCTCTCTCTTCTTTGCTTTCAAACCTTGTATATCCCACGTACCGACAGAGATCGTTCTTTTTCTGAGGCAAACTCATCTGTTCGTATTTTTCTTCGGAGGCTTTTGTGAAGGGTTGAATGCGGTTTCAAATGTTTACAGAGAATCCCAGTTACTTTAATCCTTATCCTTTTTTCCGGACTTGGGTCCGACAACAGCTACTGAGGTACTCACAGGAGGCGATGCTTTTTAAAAATATTTCTTAAGTATTATAAAAGTTTGTTAATTAGTTATATTTACAAAATATTCTTCATCTAGATCAGTTGATTTCGTGATTATATCAATAAAACATTATCTGCAATAAATTGTAATTATTATGCGAACTAAATAGATATTTTGAACATTTTTTAAAAGAAAGGAAATCTTCATCCTTAATGAATAAATAATATTTGACAGCCATATCACTCAACTACACACTACAGAAAGATGCCCATAAATATCGAATATCGTGATATTAAAATGAAGTACATATAAACTGTTTTCACCTTATTCATATTCTGTAATCATGAAAGTTCATTTTCATCTTCCGTGCCTTTCTCCAACGTCATCTGCTCATTGCAGAGCGGGTACCACACAAATCTCATAAGCAATTCTAATGCACCGAGATGCTTTCTTCTTGCGCCAGACACGAACACACGCGAAAGTGTCTAATGACGAATGTACCGTTTAACTTCTTCTATCTCCCGGAACTATCTCAAGCGATGTAAAAATTTTCCTCGCTTCCTGCAATTGACATTACAGCAGAAAAGGGGAACCTGAGATACACTCGTACATAATGACAAGTCGGCAGCTGACAGAAAATGGATATTATAATGACAAGCGTGTGGTTAGGAATACCCCTTTTGGCAAGACGAGATGCGCTGCTTACGTAACATATGAAACTAGTAAATGTATGGCATGGGAATATCGAACATAAAGAAATTTTGTATTATGAGATCCACACATGTTGAATAAATATCACATTTTTAATTGGGTGACAATGTAATGTTCTCTCATTAAGAATAATTTAGTTGAACAATAATATTATTATTGCGTGTATACTCGTACATTGTGAAAAATATGTCTTCAAATAATAAAGTGAGGACCCTTGCCGTGTTAATGATCTTTCGCGGATATCGAATTTATATCCTAGGGTTGTTGGAGGAGGGATCAACGATCCAGACCACTTCAAGAAAGGAGAAGAAGAATTGTAGGATTAATTCATCTCACACAACAAACATTTATTTCCTGTGTTCGTGTTGTGTCGTGTTGTGTTCGTGTGACAACCATCACATTAAGGAAAACTGTCACATATCTACGCTTGAGGTCCTGACTCATAATACTAATATAAGGCGAGTAACAACAAAGAGCAAAGAGAGGGAACGTGAGGCGCACGACAGCTCGTCGCATCGCGGCGCCATCCGTGGCACATCGCGTGCGCTTCAGAGGCGAGACGAAAACAGCGCGAGAACGATGCCATCTGACGGAACAGTCTGCTTTATCGTGCGAGGGCAGGGAAGAGTGACGTCGCGGGGCGTTAGCGTGAGTGCGGAAAGACAATGCCTCGGGCGAGCGCATCGTTCAGCGGAGGCCGCGAAGGGCCAGTTTCACCAACCAGCATCATATTCGTAGTTGATCCGAGTTTCGTGATCCTGATCCGCCGACGTGATACCTGTGCGTTTCATCAACGTTTTGAGTCCGTGAAGTTGCTCTGGATCACATGATCCCCGAGCAGACGTGAAAATGCGCGGTTGGCAACAATTTTGCGATGCATTGTGGGTAATCTGGCAATCAGCTGTAGGAACCGATTTGTTTTGATTTCATTTCTTTTCGTCGTTGTGTGGTGTTTGGTTGCGTGTGATAGTTTTCTTGTTCGATAATGGATTCAACAGAGGTTGAAAAGAATGCGAAGTGAGCTGCCAATTCTTTTCCAGGGGGACGAGAATTACTTGTAACTATAATGTGCAAATACAAAGAATGTTTAAGCTCGTTCCGACAATTCAAAATAATCGCTTCCTTCGCGAAACACTCGTGGTTTCTATACGTATGTCTCCCCAAAATAAACCTTCAATTTTCGAAAACAAACTCCATTCTTACGAGGAAAATTAATCTAACACGAATAAAAAATTCAAAGTACCATTGCACTAAAAAAAATTATTCAATAAAATTATCACACTCTCATTGCATTCCATATATCACAAAAATCAGATAGAATTACGGAAAAAATATCACTTTCAATAGACTAAAACTAACAAAAGACTATTTTAGTAATGTCATTTGTAATCCACACTAATTTCAAGCCAAAATATATTTAAATTGTACTCCCCAATACCGAATATTCTAACCCACAATTGTGATAACTCTACTTTTATTTACAATACTCTCTTAAAAGAAACACATTTTCCGAACAAACAATTACGCACAACCCTACCTGTTAGCGAATAATTATAAATTGAATTTAAGTCCAACTAAAGGCATCTATTAAAAAAAACACGAAAAACTGAAATAGTAGGACGAGAATTTGGTGCGGCCAAGCTGAGAAATAACTCTTGATCCGGTCGTGATCCGCCGGTCGGCGACGGATCAATTTGCGAGTCAAATTTGATCAGAGAGAGAGGCGTTGATTCGTTTCCAGTGCGTGGTCAAACATACAACGGGATCAACTCAGGACCATCTTCTTGAAACCGGCCCCAAGTGCCCCGGGCCCGAAGGGGAAGCGTCTGCGCGAGAGTGTTTCCAGCAGAGCGCGCTGCGCCTGCGCACAGAGGCGGAGCGCCCCTCACGGCGGAGGAGAGCTCAGGATCGTTGCCCCTGCGCAATTGTTTGTTAGTTTCTAACGGTTTTCCACCCTTGTTTGTTTGGTGGTTTTCCACCCTTGGCGTGTTAGCCATTTGGTGACGCGCTGACCAGTGACTGGTGGTAACGTGCAGTTTCACTCAGCGTGTCGGGATTCGTCGAGTTCGCAGGCAATGGCAAATATGTAACCCTTCAATTAAGCACACTCAATATGCTAACGCGTCAAGTTAAACATAAACTAGAAGAACTCAGATATTCACTATTCAAAAACTTTACTTCACAATTGCAACCAAACTCTGCTTCACTCTGGTCAGCTTAAAAGTAATAGCCAACGATATAAAAAATTTTACTTGTAAACCTTTAAAATATAACAATATTATAGCTACTTCAGATATAGAAAAAGCCGAACTACTAGGGAAACATTTTGAGAAGTCGTTTACACCCAATTCTTCCTTAAACGATAAATTTACCCAAAATATAACACAAGAATTAGCAAACCCCTTCCACAGAGTGCCAGAACGAATAAAATTCATTCCTCCTTCTGAAATAATCTTTTTAATTTCAAAACTGAAAAACAGAAAATCCCCAGGTATTGATCAAATCCCTAATTTTGTTATTAAAAACTTCCCAAACCAATAGTTTGCTCTTTGACAGCCATCCAGCCATCATGCCTGCCTACGATTAAACTACTTTCTCACCGAATGGAAAACCGCCTTAATTCTGCCTATTCCTAAACGTAAAAAAGACCATTCAAAACACGGAAAATTTTAGACCCATTAGTCTACTACCAACACTTTCAAAAATATTCGAGAAAGCTATCTCAACTAGAATAAAGAAATTCATTGGTGATAACAATATTCTTCCCACGGCTCAAATGAGATTCCGTAACAATCACTCCACAACCCACCAACTTCTAAGACTTACTGATTACATAGCCCCAAATTTTCAAAAATTCAAACATACCTTAGGTCTATTTTTAGAGATAGAACAAGCTTTCGATAGAGTTTGGCATGATGGACGACTATTTAAAATACGAAAGTTTGGATTCCCCTCCTATTTGCAAGGATTAATTAAGAGCTTCCTTCTAAATCGTAAATTTAAAGTGCAAATCAACATGGAACAATCATCAGGTCATAGCAAATCGGCAGGCGTCCCTCAAGGTTCCCCTCTAGCTAGATTAATACAAAGAAAGAAAAGGGTTTTGTTAAAATAAAAAAATAAAACAGAAACTAGGCCAAGTTACTCTAGCCCGACGTAATAGCTAAATAGTGCAGGCTCGAATCTGGTTGTAGTATGTTGAAACGTGGGTGTAAATAAGACTGGTATCATTTTTTTTATCAGAATAGTATATCAGAAAAAGGTTAACATTAGTAGTGTAAGTTCTCAGTGTTGTATTTAATTATGAGATAATTGTGGGTTGCTCATAAGTATAGCTAAGAACAAAGTTTGTAGACAAGAGGTTCTGTATACAGTTTTGTTTTTTGTTGTTATTGTTTAGCTTGTAAGGCACAAGTTCCGCAAACTGAAGAAAAAGAAAAGGAGTATATTCAGATGTTTTAAAATTATATTGTGCATGAATGTATTCTGAGGGACCCGGCTATTACATAATAATAGTGTTCTGTATTTGCTTCAAGAAACTTGTGAATAGATTATACATTATTCTTGAAAGATCCATTGGATTTCTCTTTTTTTATGTGTTCAATTTTTTTTCTCACAGTTGCATCCTCTCACTCATCTAATATTGAGCCCCACAACGTAATATCCACGAACCTGTACAATTTCCTTGGTTTACTATTCTTCACAATAGTGAAGAACATCTACGGAGCAAGTTGTACTCGCTAAACATAACATACGCCTGTGTTTTGAGTGTAAGCGGACTCGGCACTTGTGATGCGAGCGTCTCCGTGTTCTGTCTTTCGTTCGTGTTACACAGGGCCAGTGGTACGTAACGGTACCTACAGACGGCACCAAGGGCGCCGCGCGAGCGCGAGAGAGAACACGGGAGGCACGTCGCGACTTGTATATTCACGGCCTATAAATACCTATTAATAGCACGAGACAACCTTCAAGAGGATCTAAATATCTTAACCAACTGGTTCATCAAATGGAAAATAAAAATTAATGCATCCAAATGTCAAGCTAAAATCTTTTCACTAAGAAAAACTACGAAAAATTAATGATCTAAGACTAAACAACTCCCCTATTCCATGGCTGCCCCCTTCTGCTCCTGTAACATTTATCTAGGACTACAAATAGATCGCAGACTCACCTGGAAAAAAATCATATAAATTCAATAGCCAATCAAACATTTATTAAGACTTTGAAATTGTACCCTTTAGTCAACAAAAAATCAAACACCAGCATTGAAACTGCAATATGCATTTTTAAATATATAATCAGACCCTCTCTGACATGTGCTTGCCAGATATGGGGAGGTGCACCTAAATCAATATTTCATAAACTGGAAGTTATTCAAAATAGATTTCTACGCAATGCACTAAAAGCTCCATGGTACATACGGAACAATCAAATTCTAAACGAACTCTCTATTGAACCCTTAAAGAAATGGATTTCCAAATTATCCTTAAGGTTCTATTCATCCTTACCCTCCTGCCCCGCTACAACAATTTATAAACTTAGCAAAACTTCAAATCCTTTCCAAGAATGAAGACCCGACATAGCAAAGATCCCCTTCATCCTCCATAATTTGCAATCGTAATAGTCCTAATTCTTACTACAGACCATTTCTTCCCACATTAAGACAGAAATAGAAACTCCTTTGCTGTAAATATTCATTTTTTGTACATTTACTGTTTTTTATATTCAATGTTAAATTAACTAATCAGTTAACAAGAGGTCCCACCTTGGAAGACCCTTCGAAAAATTATGTAAAAGTTTATTGTAAATATTATTAAAAAACCTGTGTAGGACAACAACTGCCGATCAAGGAGAATCGTAGTAAAAAAGTGTGTCGGGATTCGCAGGTTCACAGTGGTCAAGCGCGTTGGTTGGCCGAATCAGTGTTTTGCTTATTTAGCGTATCCAGGGGAAACGTCTAGTAGTCCACGGACGCGAGCAGCTTTGTCTCCGCTGTGAATTATTATTATTATTATACTATTATTGATGTGATTGGATGATGATGAGGGCTGAGGGGACTAGAATGATGGTAGGAAGGTGGTTGGTAGGTTAGTGGAAAGGTGTTCGTGCAATTTTTGAACCATCCGAGCTTTCGTCTTATGACCAAGGGAAACCACGAAAAACTCTGATCAGAATGGCTGGCCCGGGTGGGTCAAACCCAGACCTCCACACTTGCGAATCCAGCGCGCTATACGCTCCGAGCCACTCCGCCCGGTCCCGCGAAAATAGTTACTTATGCACCAAGGGCGTAATGTTCAAGCGGTGACCAAAAAGCCCGTTAGAATCAATTAACGCGCGTGGTACATACATTTTTTCACCCGCGCATAGGCCGCCTTGAACCACGCGCGAACGCAACCCTGCATTTACCGGGGCTCAAGTTCATTATCTCGGTAGCAGGTGCATGTAATTTGTATTAAGGGATCAACATTTAGCTGGATCCTATTTTTATCCCTCAGGGTAGTTAGCCCTGGGTGTATGGAAGATGAAATGATGATGATCATTGGGTGTAAGGACGACACACACATACAAACACAAACACACCCATGCCCGAGGCGGGACTTCGAACCCGCGATCCTTCCGTCCGAGATCGCCACGGCACAACTGCCTTAGCAATGGCCATACCATTGTATGACAGGACCAGCCTTACAATGTCTTATTTTATTTTATTTTATTTTTTTGAGGGCTTCTTGCAGCCGACAGCTGGTTACCCTTTTACTTCCTGTTGAGATACATATTCGACCACACACTATAGTTCCGGCAATGTATAAGCAACACTTGACAGTTTCTCTTACCACGTGCTGTGGTACGTCATGTTACCTGCTGCTGAAGCAATCAGCTTGCGAGAATTTGTTTGCTTTCTCATAGCCAGAGTTCAGTGTTGTCGTTCATCTGATCTTATATGAAGTTGCGGAGGCGATATGTTCGGTAGTGGCGAAGGTTATGTACATGATATCATGAACGTGCCATCGCCTGTCCGGTAAGTGTTAATGTTTTGAGATTTCATTGATCTGGCACGGTTGATGGAACCAAGTGCATAGAAAGGTATGGCTGGCTGAGCATAGAACTAGCAGTCGCTTATGTTGTCGGTACTGTAGACACCAAAACTCTTGCGGGCACCTCTGGTCTGGTGTTAGCAGAACACGAGGCCCTTGGCAACAAAACATATATGAGAGACAAGGAAGAAACAACCCATGAGAGACTCGAACCCGCGACCCTTAGGAGCGAAGCACCGAGTTGGTACAAGCTCTTAGCCACCTCAACCATCGAGGTCGGCATATTTTATTTTTTTCCTAATTTTAATGATTCAGATTTCCTTAGTTACAAATTAACTAGATGCTCATTTGACTCGGTTTAATGAAGTCAGGTTTATGGGGCTTGTACAGAGGAGAATAAAATTTTCACTATATGGTTGTTTGCCAACGTTTCGGAAATCATATTTCCATCATCAAGGCTTGCAAACACAACTAAAAAGAGACAGCAAAGAACCGAGGCGGCGTAATCTTGAATGTGGGTATGCTATTATACTACATATTGTATTCGTGATTCGGCTTGTCTTTTCATAATTCCCTCCCTAACAGAACATATAGCGTAATTCAAATGTTCTTACATTTCCCTCGTAGACACGATCCTCTCGATCCAGGTCAGTTACGCAGTGAATATCGAAGGCAATAAGAAGAAAGAACGAATCTGTAAAAAAGTTAATATCTTAATACTAGTGTCCTCCAGCAGCAAAAATGTTGCTGTCGAGTGCGTGCAAAATGAGATCCTGGAACAGAGAAAATTATCTGCTTTAAAACAGCTCACATGAAAACTGAAGCGTTTTTTCTCCCGACGTTTAGTGAACGTATTGGAAATTGGTAAAAGAAGTTATATAATTATATTACAGTTGCGATAATTCTGCCACGTACACCTCTACTCGAGGTTTCCTCTCAAAGGTGCTAGGACATTTTATTGTGTCATGATTGAAAACTTCCCTCCTTCCCCCTTCTAAAACACCGGCCGGGTTGCAATTGGGTTATGCCTCCTCAGGTAACCAAAAGTGAAAGGGTATTAACTAAGATGCGGGGACACGGAAAACTGACTGCGGATTGCAATCCGGCGATTCTGTTTGTTTATTTTCTCGTCGCATGACGTCTCTTAGTTTGAGGATACAGTCGAAATATCAAGTGTCAGAAATTGCTTTTATGATCTGCTATTCAGTGTTCACTTGCGCCATATCAAACATGCCATATTTTTATATACTTGGAATGTACGTAAATGACTGATCATTGATTCCGGGTGCGTCAACTTCTAAGGTCAGTAGTCCCGTAAGTGAAGTGAATGCTTTTTCCTCGAGAGGTGGCAGTGGTCTTCCTCCGCTAGATGGTGAGGTCCGGCGCGACCCTCGGCCAGCAGGATTCTCCCCAACCAGGTATCTCCCACCGGCGGAGCACCAACCTAGCCTCTAAGCTCCCGCACAGTCTCCCGCCATGTGTGGTAGTGTAGTGCATGATAGTGTAAGTGGGTGTAAGTATGGGGAGAGGCTATGGCAAGGAAGAGGAAGGAAAGACTGCGCAGGTTTGTTACGGTACTGCTCCGCCATTTGCCTGTTATTGATCGAAGAAACCAGGGAAAAACTACGGATCAATGCCACGGTCCACTAGAATTCTCCTCCAGAGAACCACTGAAATCAACTTGGCTATCTATCGAAAATGTACTGTATAGCACTGACTACACGGCCTCTGGCAGCGTCGCGTCGCGTCGCGTCGCATCGCGTTGCATTGCGTTGCATTGCGTTGCATTGCGTTGGCTGATTCATGCTACTTGTACTAATATAATTATAATTATGATACAATACAAAAAACAAAAAATACTCTATTAACATCATTATTATGTATGCCTGTGTCCTGTAATGCCCAGTTCAGTGCCTTTTGTTTTCGCAAGTGGCTAGCTATTCGCACATGGAAAATAATTATTCACAATGTATGGAATGCATTTTTTATTCATGTTTAAACCTTCCAGCGAAAAACGCGTGGATGTTTGCTATTTCACTACGGATTATCAGGCATTCATCAATTTTATAAATGGGTATGAGGATTTTCATGCAATTGCAATTTTATATTTTAATATAAAGTTGTAATTGCGTGAATATAAGAGAGATTTGAGCGTGCCGTTAAGGTGTTACCTTAGCGCCACTCGTGTATCTCAACAGATATGCCTAGGCGGAATTTGAACCCTCTTCTCTTCGTTGTCAAAGTTTCGATCTACCCGAATTTCACCTCGGGCGCAGTTGTTTTATGGGCAAAAAAATTCCCACGCTTTCCTTCGAAAACGAGGTAAAGTTCGTTAGAAGATTTTGGCAGCTAAATATCCACGTCTAAATGACACATCTGCACTATGTTCTAAAACATTTTATTGACTAAGTGATACCTGCGATCCTCCTTAGATGGCTTTGTAATATTGCCTACTTCTATCACATGGTAACAAGTATTGTGTAAGGAGTGTAATTAACCTGGCGGCAAATATGGATATCGACAGGTCTGTAGAAGCTTCGGCTGTAAGAACCTTATGGAACAGGACAGATCTATTGTGGTTCAATAACATGCACAGATTCATCTAATACTAACATACCAAAGATGAAATTTCGACCTGCTGTGCATTCTGGTTTCCACAAAACTGCCAAATCTGATTGTTGATATAACTATTGACATCTGCAACAGTCTATAGAAATTTTCAGGAATATTTAACATTTCGGCGTTTTGATGGCTCGAGTACTAAGAAGGAAAAAAAAGTTTTTTTTTCTCTTTTTTATCACTTTTTACAGTCTCTCCTTACGAATACTTCGTAAGAAGAGGAAGTTACATAATAGTGCGCCAGAAAACGGTGAACTTTTATTTGTACAATATACTCGGGAGACATCCGAATATCCTGTCTTGTTGGGTATTACTCTCAACATAGGAAAGATTTCAAAATTGGGACATAGATAATTTCAACTTTGATTTATATTTTTACTATTATTATTATTATTATTATTATTATTATTATTATTATTATTATTATTATTATTATTATTATGATCATAGTCATAACATCATCACTATAATTCGAATCAATATTTTTTGGACTGACACATCTCACTAAAAGAAATGTTTCTCAATTGACGTTCACGCCCTCTAGGGAGCTCCTGACTCATTGGGTCGAGATCCTCCGGGGACAATACACCCACGAAACACAACTGCCTAATACTCATACCCACAGCAGAATTAGATGTCACGATTCATCAAATCAAAGCGTGGAATTGGCTCACGCTTTAGTAGCTTAATCTCTTCGGTAGAGGTTTAATACGCAGCAAAGGAACTCAAATGTATTCTGATGTAGATGATTTAGGTGGTGGTAGCGTTGGAGCTGGAGACTGGGGACGGAAGATTGTCATTCCTCGTGACCGGACTTTTTTACATTGTATGGATATAGAGTGAGGCGACATAGCTCTCGCTGGCTCGTTGGTTAGCATTCTCGCTTTCCACGGCGCAATCCTGGGTTCGAGTCCCCGGCCAGGACAAAATAATAACTGTGCGCTTTCCTTACAAATGCCCCAGTATCTATTGCTGTGTGACGATGAGAAAGCCCATTCTAAGGTTACGAAGACCTATGTGGTGGGGTGACTTCGTGCTAACCACACGAATCCCTTATCCCAATTTCGAGAGGCTGTATCACCGCTGGTCGGCCAAGGCCTGTAACGGGCAGTCGAGCCATAGGACATGACAGGACAGAGCGAGGCAACTCGTAAACGGAGTGGCCTTAATCCTTTCTTCCTTCGCGTACCGAGTTCATATTCCGGCTAAAGAAGTGGAACATATGGTACAAAAACTGGTTTTCAGGCTAGTTTTGCCGGAGTTCTTAGATTTCTTTTCCTCATGTTGCACCATCCCTCTTTCATCGTTTACCCCACCTACCAATCTACTCACTGATCATCCCTAGTGGAGTTCTCTGATTGAAGTGCAGGGACTCTGAAGAAAATCACCATGAGTAGGTCGAATCATCACAGAATTGTCTGGGAAATGCCATCTCAAAGATAGCCCCTGATCTAAAGAATTCCGGTCGCCGAAACTTTCGCTTTCAAGTAAACATGGACTTTGTAGACTTTGCCTATAAATGACTCAAGGGTTTACCCCGGTGATTTGCCGGAATGAGAATGATGTTACCAAGACAACAACATCTGTAAATTTAAAAATAAAGAAACGTGACTTCCATAAAAGATGACTATCTATGACAGAAGACTTACTCTAAAATTTGATTATCACAAAGGAACGGATTTCTATGATTTTGCTTCCTTGAGGGGATTGGTAATTGAAATTTGACATTTCTTGACATTGGATGCTAAGGTATGTTAATATGTTTGTGCACATTTGGCGGGATTTTTTCCTGTTTGCGAATATTCGTGTAATTATAGGGGCCTATTTTGCATATTTTGTTTAAGTAGAGACTTATCTCAAAAAGGTTTCTACTTTTTATAAGATCTATTTATTTTTGCGCGTTCATCAAATTACAAAGAGCTTATCACCGTTTGGGTTTTTTTTCTGTAGATGATAAAATAAACTTGTGCCAATGTAGGAAATTTCTTGATATCATATTTTTTTAAATCAGGAGAAGAAATGTAACAAGACACAATGTACTACTTCACAAAGATGTATATTTACATTAATTATTTCTCCCGCAAGGTAAGGTAGAATAATATTGTGTTTGTACAAAATATATTTTTCTTTCCAAGTATCCTTCTCCTGAATTTTAAATTAAAAGGTAAAAGCATATTTCAAGATTTTTTAGAGCATAAAATTTCGCTCCCTCATAATTACATTTATGCGAATGCTTTCATTTGTGTTGCATTTACTTAATGGATTACTTAGAATATTCAGAAGTATGAAAACCAATTTTATAAGAAAATTATGTTTTCAAGTGATGACTAACGTCTTAGAAGCATAGAAGTTGTAATTTAATAATACATAATCGTTACCAATAATACGAGGAACCATGTGCTGTTTAGTACCACTATTACATGATTTAGTACCTGATTGTTAGAATTGTTTTGTAGCAATTGTTTATAGCGAAACTGATGATGGCAGTTAATAGTAGGTCATAGATACTAGAACACTCGTGAACTCGTAATGTTTATTACTGAACTGTTAGCTTCAAGCTCCACTGGTGGGTCATGGTCCGCTTGCCAACCTTCCGCAGTGCAATGCCGGGTTCGATTCTCGGTCGGAGCAAAAAGAATGTGGTAGCTTTCAAATCGTCTCAGTTTCTATAGCTGTGTGAAGAAAGAAGAGCTCAATCAGACCAAGTATTCTACATATGGTGAGGGAATATGTCATGTTCGCCTCATGTCCTCCTTACCTCCAGGCGTAGATTATACATGAAATCAGAGCTCAGGCCTGGGAACATTGCTGGCTGGCGAATGTCGGATTAACAGGGCTCTGAAATGCCATATACATACGTCAGTACATGTTATTTCATGCAATTTACTAAGCTAATCAAGTGGATAAACATTATTGTTTCATACAATTAAAAATATACTGTTTACCAAAATTTTACGGTACTGAAATGACAACGTACAGGTGGCATTGAAAGCAAATTTAACTACCTAGGGAGTTAGAATAAAATAACATGTTGCAGTATTCAACAATGACGTCTTAACTACATAGTACACTTCATTGTATCATATATGACTCTAATTTTAATATTACATTGTTGAGTTCTATAAGTCAGACTAGAATATGAAATTCACCACTTGCTCTTCGAAAGCGTCGTACAAGGCAATCTACCAAGATGGCAAAATTCTGATTGTGGGAATCAAATCTTTTTCTTCATTTTTACAGTTATCTTAACAAATTAGCGAAAGTTAGTTTGCAAAATATAATATGTATACAACTTCAAGGGGGATAGAAATTGTGTTTTACCAACTCGGGAGATAAAGTCCTTTGCATCTCACCCTCGTGGACAATTTTATTAATATCTTGTCAAAAAAGTATTGTAAAACTTTGTGGAACAATTTACCTGCAGAGGTGCCAGTAACTCTTCCAAGACCACACAGGTTGTGCGTGCAGGCGTCCTCGAGAGCGAAAGTGAAGAGTGCAGTGACGTCAATGAAGTGCAGTGACGTTTTTCGGGATAAGGAAGGCCAACTAAAATGCGGTGGAATTATTATTGTTAATGTAGAAATTACAGGGATTCGAAAGGTCTTGCGGTGATTTGAAGTGATGAGATGTTGTAGAGAAGAGGAGGGGCCTATTTTACCTATTTTATGTTGATTTGAGTTTTTATTTTTTGTTTATTTGCAAGAATTGTGCTTATCCTTTCATTTGTTTAACTGTCACAACACTACGTCAACATTTCTTCATTTAATATAATATGTGTATTGAGACTCATGAGGCTTCGACAAAAAATACTTGTCGCCACCGTGACCGAGATCGCTAACACAGTAGTGCCGTAGTAATCTCGGACCGTTGGGTCGCGGGTTCGAGTCCGCCTCGGGCATGGTTGTGTGTGTTCGTCCTTTCGCCCCCTATCATCACTACATCGTTTCATCCTCGTACCATAACGTTGCATCCAATAGTGGTCTTAATGACCTAGTAAATAAACAAGAGACCTTAAATAACACAAAAAACAACGACTAACAAATTCGATTATTCCAAGAATAAATTTTTAACATTTTTGTTGCTGATAAAAAATGTTGTTGGCGGCTCGTTTTACGGTGCATCCTGGCGCACTCCCCCCCCCCCATCATCAGCAGCGGTGGGCACGTGGCGCGGAGTGGCGTGGCGAGGCGTGCGAGCGCCTGCGGCCCACTTCGCAGCGGCACGTCCCGCGCGGCGGCGATGGCGGCGGCGGCGGCGTGACTGCGGCACGGGCGGACACGTAACGTGTTGCGCGGGTGAAAGTGTCAATAGCCACGGCGTCGTCGCCGTCTCCTTCCCCGCGTCTCTGACGCAGCCACCGCGCCCGCCGCGCTGCGTGGGGACGCGTGGTGGCGCATGCGGAGCACGCCCCCGGCGTCGCGGGCACGACGCGACGCGGTGCAATCGACGGGACGCGACACTGTCAGGAGCCGTTCAGCCAGTGCTATAGACGAGTTACTCCAAGAAGGGCCACTTGACAAGTCGGACCGGCAGAGATGGAACTGACCGGGAGATTTGGTTCCATCGGTGGCAGGATTTTCGATAGGTAGCTAAGTTGATTTCAATGGTTCTCTGGAGGAGAATTCTTGTGGTCCGTTGCTTTGATCCGTAGTTTTCCGTGGTTTCTTCGATCAATAACAGGCAAATGGCGGAGCAGTACCGTAACAAACCTGCGCAGTCTTTCCTTCCTCTTCCTTGCCATAGCCTCTCCCCGTACTTACACCCACTTACACTAACATGCACTACACTACCACATATGGCGGGAGACTGTGCGGGAGCTTAGAGCTCGTCCCAGATAGGTTGGTGCTCCGCCGGTGGGAGATACCTGGTTGGGGAGAATCCTGCTGGCCGAAGGTCGGCGCCGGACCTCACCACCTAGCGGAGGAACACCACTGTCACCTCCCGAGGAAAAAGCATTCACTTCACTTACGGGACTATTGACCTTAGAAGTTGACGCACCCGGAATCAATGATCAGTCATTTACGTACATTCCAAGTATATACCTTCGTACATACCAAGAATATAAAAATATGGCATTTTGATATGGCGCAAGTGAACACTGAATAGCAGGTCATAAAAGCAATTTCTGATACTTGATATTTCGACTGTATCCTCATACTAAGATCACCCGTTACGTCACACGACGAGAAAAGTCCCAGAGAGTCCCAGCTTTGGCAGGATTTTCGATGGATAGCTAGGTGGAGTTCAGTCGTTGTCTGGAAGAGAACTCTAGCGGCCGCGCGGGGACGACACGACGGTGCAACCGACGGGAATCGATGCTACGCTGTCAGGAGCCGTACAGTCAGTGCTATAGAGAAGTTACTCCAAGAAGCCACTTGGTCACTTGACGGTGACCAAGCCACTTGGTCACTTGACGGTCACTTGGTCGGGCCGGGAAAGGTGGCTCAGGGCATCAGCTGATGTCCCTGCTGTGCTTCTGACCGGGAGATTTGTTTCGAGTCACAACGCTGGCAGGATTTCGATAGACAGCTAGGTTGAGTTCGCTGATTGTCTGGAGGAGAATTCTAGCGGCCGGCTGCTCTGATCGGTAGTTTCCCGTGGTTTTCGCCGATCACACAAGGGGGACGCCGGCCTACCAGTAAACCAAACGAGCGACGGGCCCACGCGCGATCATCCCTCCTCTTCCTTGTCCATCCTCACCTCTTACTTACAAACACACGCACTAACATGCACTACAATACCACACATGTCGGAAGACTGTCGGGAGCTTGGAGTTTTCCCGCAGGGGCGGTGCACCGATAGTGCCAGATACCAGGTTGGCGGAATCCCCGTTAGCCGACGGTAAGGTCGGTGCCAGATTGCACCATTCAGCAGGGGAAGATCACCGCCACATCTCAAAGAAAACATGCGCTATGCAGAGTAATGACTTTAGCAGCTACCCGCCCGGAATCACTATTCATTTAATAAAAAGAAATCAATTGACAAGTTGAAAAACAACTCGTCATGCAGGGCGATGACATTGCAAGATATAGTGATGGCCAACTGTAAACGAAGGCACTGACAAAATGATTGCATGGACGTAACTTGCAGTTATCTTGCCAGCAGTGGCCAAGTAGCAGCTGTCAGAGTGGTCCCTTCTAATAGAAATCTCTCTTAGGTAGGTAAGCGACATCGATGTCGTTTTCAACACATCTATTTTTTATATGAATGTATTTACGAGTAACATGGATAATTTGAAGCCGGTGTTTTTTAACAAAGATGTTTTGTGTTAGATGCTTTTATGTGATTGATAATTTTTAAATAAAAAGTACCATCATAATAAAATTATTTTTAAATAAATAATCTCTGTAATAATTTCGAGATATCCACAAATTGAATATTTCTCAAATCCAAGTGAGCAAGGATGAAAATTAAATAAAATCGAATTTTAGTCAATAAAGAATCCTATATGTTTGATGTTTTGTTGGTTACCCTGATATTTTTACCTTTGTTTTGTCATATAATTCTCAATTAAAAATTAATAAACGAGACAACTTTCAATCATCTGCTCCCCCTCCTCGTGAACTTCTGTGGTTACTTATCTAGTTTGAGATCATCGTTCTTTAATTACATCTGTGGTTTTCCGTCAATGTTTTATTAACATCAGGTTGCTTAATTTAAGCGTCGGTGTTTTATAAGCATCGATGTTTTGTTGTCGATGTCCGATCCCAAGTACTAGCGGCAGAGGCAAAATATTTGTCTCGTTTTAGATGCACATTCCTCGCTGATTCTTGTGGTTATTGAAGCGTACAGAATAATGGATTCACCCATATAAACAACAGTTTATTGATCATTCATTCAATTACAATAATCTAGATCAAAGTATGCCATTACAAACCATTCAGCATCACATCGTAGAAAACACAGGGTTTACAGCAGTCTTCGTAATTATACGATCCCAGTAACAGCCCAGCCCACAATAGACTAACCAAAACCAGTCAATATAACGTAAGCAGTAGATACTAGAGTCCAGACACCAGCTCTAGCCTTACACCCTATTCGTTTGCCATGTTCTTGAACCATGATTACTATTTACTACTCCGGGCACTCGCAGTCTGTATACTAGGGGCGACGTCACGCCAGTGACTCGCATGGAATATTTCGTTACGGTGGCTGCTTCTTAGAGCAAGTGAGCCCCAAAGACGCGCGTTGCCTGCTACACGCGCACCATTTTCGAATGTCCCCACGCATACGTAACAGTTATAAAATTACTTTTTTATTTCGTTCTTTTTTATTAATTTTTCATCCATATTTTTTTCCATGGACACTTTTATTACGTTCCTTGTTTTGTAAATATTTTTGAAGTAAAACTGTTTCGTGACTTCATAAGAGTGTGAATCATGACACATACAACTTGTACAGAACACGTTCAGATTCATTTTATTGCCAATTTCCAGTCAATAATGTAGA
>JAHLJT010000631.1:5375595-5655478 GCA_031308135.1 Acheta domesticus
TCTCACATCTTTAATATGCACATTATCCGCAATTTGTAAAGATTATTATATTTGTGAGTGTAAGTGCTTCAAATAACTTCAAATAAAGTATTTTGAAAATTCAAAAATGTTCTGTGAAAATGAGCTTCAAATTTCGCATTTTTAGTAGTGCTAAAACGCCATTTCTTTTAAACGGCACATTATTTTTAAAAGAAAATAGCCATTTACGGCTAGGTTTTTGTCTTCTTTAATATTCTAAAATTAATATTTTTGTTCTTCCAATTGGAAACCGAAAAATTAAGAAAATGACCAAAAAAATGTACTTTTGGTGGTGATAGATGGTAGCTGGCAAGAAAGAGTATGTGGCGATTCCGAATAGCTAGCGAAGACCCAAGGAAATAGAAAACTAGTACGGGAAAGTCTGTGCCATTCTGTAGCACCACTAGTTAAATTTTTTAATATTTTGGGTTTTCTTATAGTAGATCCAATATATTACTTTATTAATATTAAAGAAGAGTAAAAAACATCGTCCTTTAGGAAAATTTTCATAGAAAAATTTGGAGCTGTTTTTAAGAAAATGTTGTTTAAGCATTATTGTAAATACATTTGAATCTCTTTTTCACAGAAAACTTTTGAGTTTTCGAGAAACTTCATTGGAGTTCATTTGAAGAGCTTCCACTCACAAATGCAATAAGTTAATGTATACAAATCCCTGGAAATGTGCATATTAAAGGCTTGAGAGATATTTAAAAAAATTACATTTGCATCATTTTTTAAAAAAAAAATAACAAAAGAATCCAGCAGCATGGTTTTTACGTCATCTTAAACAGTGTATTTAGCATTATTCTTACAAAAAGTTTGAAGAAAAAATTTGGAGCCTTTTTGAGAAAATGGCGTTTGAGCGTTTTAGAAGAAGGCAGATATTTAAGCTCATTTTCACAAAAAACTTTTGAGTTTTCAAGACACTTTGTAAGACATCATTTAAAGCACATGTACATTTTTTTCCTATGCAATAATACGAACAAATCGCCGTTAAGGTATTAATTGATTAGTGATTCCAGGCGCTTCAAGTGCTGTCATTACTCCCGAAGTGTAGTGCATGTTTTCATCGCATACGGAGGCGGTGATCTTTCTCCTCTGGAATGCGAGATCCGGCGCCGACCTACCCGTTGGTTTGCGGGGATTTCCCCAACTAGCTATCTCCCACCAAAGGAGTATCTCCCCGGCTGTGACAAGCTTTATACTGCGATTTTTCTAGGAAGAGCTCTCAAGATAACTCAAATCCCATCTTCGCGATGGAATATGTCACGGCATTTCGCGTCTTTTCTCGGTCTTGCCGGTAGAAGTCGCATGATCGCAAGCACTGCTTCATACGGTCGCGATCGTGCGAAATCTAGCGGAACGACTGTGAATGATACGAAATGCCGTGACATATTCTATCGCGAAGATGGGATTTGAGTTATCTTGAGAGCTCTTCCTACAAAAATCGCAGTATAAGCTCCCGTTTGGTCTCTCGGCATGTGTGATAGTACAGTGGATGTTAGTGTAAGCGTATGTAGAGGGTGATAAGGGGTGGAGATAGGTCAAGGAAGAGGAAGGAAAGATCGCACATGGTCCGTGCTTGTTTGTTAGGATAGTGCTCCGGCATTCGCCTAGTATTGATCGAAGGAACTACGGAAAACTACCGATCAGAGCAGACGGACGCTAGAATTCTTCTCTAGATAGCCACTGAACTCGACCTAGCTCTCTAGCTTGCGCTGAAAATCCTACTACCGTTGGGACTAGAACCCTAGGACTCCCGGTCAGAGACACTGCAGTGACATAAATTGATGCACTGAGACACCTAAGCCGGAATGTTGAAGGGAGATATTTTTTTCTAAATGAAATCTGTTCTTTAAAGACAGATCTTGAAATAAGATCATGTGCAATTTTTCAAAAATATGAGTACCGTAGTTTTCACGTAATTGTGCTTGAAATGTGGGCAATTTATAAACATGTTTTTCTGAAAAAGGCTTCAATTTTTTCTTTAAATTTTCTCCTCGTATGTATCAAAGGACGGTACAAAAGTTAATGCTAGTCCTATTTTTGGCGAACTCTGTTTTTTTGAAAATTATAAAAAGTTAACATTTTAAAAGTAATCTATAATATTGAAGATACAGATTTTTGTGTTAAATAACATCTGTTCTAAAACATGGCATTAAAAAAAGTCATGTACAATGTTTTGATAAAACGAGTAGTTTTCACGTAATTTCTGCTTCAAATTAATGGAAATTGTAAAAAGAAACATTTTCTCAAAAACCGATTAAAATTTTTTTCTTCAAATATTTTTCCACAAATGAATCAAGAGGCGCTTAAAAGAATGACGCAAGCCTCATTTTAGTTGAACTCACTGAATTTTTGAAAATTACAAATTTAGAAAACAGTATGAAAAATTATGTGCTGTTGTAGCACCACTAGTTTGATTACTCCTTTTCCTCGGTTATCGCAACAGACGCTTAAAAACAGTATTTTTTGTTGAAATTTCTGAATTTTCTAAAATAGCAGAAGTTATTTGTGAATTTCTGTCCGCATCTTCCAGTAACTACAAGATTGAAGATAACGATTTTCTTCCTTGCTGAAATCTGTTCTTCAAAAATTGCTATATTTATAATGTCAGACACAAAGTTTTAGAAAATATTATTAGTCTTGCAAAAAATGGGGACAATTTCAAACAATTATTTTCTCAAAAACGGTTCCAAATATTTTCTTTAAATGTTTAGAACGAAGTACGGTAATAAAAATTGTCATTCTCGGCGAACTATATTTTCGAAAATTGCAAAAATACAATATTGATGACAGAAATATTTTCCTTAATGGAATCTGAATTAGTATTAAACTAGTGGTACTAAAACAGTACGCACTTTCTCGCGACATTGCTCAAAGCTATGTAATTTTATAATATGACAATATCATTTCTCCTATACACTTCAATTACCATTTGAAAAATTCTTAAACAAACTAAACGTGAAAAATACATATATTTTTTTAAATTCAAACTTTTAAACGAAAACTGCTTCATGGCATCAAATTCAGTGAATCCACATAATCCACATTCTACATAAAGCTACCAACGATACGCGTTGCATATTTTAGCCACGAACTGCGGCCGTCATTACCGCCTTGTTAGCAGTGAGGCGTCACAACAATGTGCTGCAACATGCAACGTCGAGATACATTTTGCAAATTATCATTGTCGTACCCCTAGCAAGAAAATGAAAATGGAAACAAAAATATAATATTGTTCCTATTCATCAAAACTACTCTGTTTTTAGGCACATTACTCTTCATAATATCTTTATAATTGTAGTTGTAGAAATACGCCGAATAAAGATTGATTTTTTTCAATTTTCGAAAAATCAGGGTGTTTAACCAACATGAGTCTTAAACGTCCTTTAGACTATCTAACAACAAAATTTCATCAAAATTGTTGGCGACATTTTATTGAACATTTTGAAATTGTCCCAAAGTCTTCATATAGAGTACCTCTCCAAAATTAAAATATCGGTTTCAAATTCAAGAGGCCACGTCACCAACAGATCGATCGGGGAATATCAGTTTTGGAGACAATCGGCTGAACGATTTAATCGTGTTGTTCACAGACAGACGTGACATTTTTTAAAAATTTAGCAACTGGATTTTTCGACTTTTTCGTTACCAGGGTCCTGTATTAAGAGTTTTTCTGCCGAAAATTCGCCGTTTTTTCGCGCAGCATTTTATAACTTTTACTTCTTAAGAAGTTCCTTCGAGAAAGTGAAAATAAATATGTAAATAAGCTCATGTACAATTCTTGCAAAATTAATAGTTTCTGCGTAATTTATCAAAAAAAAGGCTTAAAAATTTTGTCTAATGCTTTTTCCTCGGCAAGGTCAAAGATCGCTTAAAATGGCGTAGGTTCCCTTTTCGGTTAACTCTCTGTATTTTCGAAACTTATAAACAGAAAATAAATATTACAAAACTCGAATGTTGATGATACAGATTTTTTCCTGGATGACATCTGTTATGTAAATTATGTAAATTAAAATTTCTGAATTTTTGAAAATTGCAAATGCAAATTTTCTACTTTTGTTAAAGCGTTGGGAAAGTTGAATTTATTTGTGAGACTTGGTATAATGGTGTTGATTCATTAACATGTCATCACTAATACAAGTTCATTCATTAATAGTTTTTGATATTGGGGTACCTGATCGTCTTCTGTTGATGCTTCATTATCTTCAAGATTCTCATCAGGGGGTTGAGCTTCAGTAGATAAGCCGCTTCCATCTTCAGCATCTGAAAAATGAAATCGAGTAATCTTCAGAAATCAAATATTGTTTGATAACTTGTGTTCAAGCACTATTACTCAAAGAAATTATTTTTAAATGCAGTCTAAGTTTATTCACTAATGACTAAAAAAATAATTTCAAAATACAAAAGAACATCTTTGACTCTAGCGACGCATCGACTCATACTATTCGGAATTTCAGATTAATGATAACCAGTCAGTGGCGGGTCGTGCTTAGGTTACACGGCTGTACAACTCCCAGATAATCCAAAAGATCTTATAATATGTAAAGACAATTAATTTTCCTTTCAGTGACATTCAATATTCAAGATATTGCGGCAATATCGATATACATGAAGTGAAAGTAGTTTATTGAAAAGTATATTTGTAAAGAGACTTTTTCACGGGGAATTCCTACATATACCCGCTAGTTCGGAAGCATCTTCATAATATTCCTTCAGTGCATTTTTCATCTTTCGACTTATGAAGAACGGCAAAAGATATTATCGTTTCATGGTTATAATCTTACGAAAAGAAAATTTACCATTGAAATGATAATTTGAAACAGTCTTCAGTAAAAAATACAATTAGAATTAAACAACAGGATGTTCTTGAAAGTATTGGGGAGATAATTTCACACAAGCTTGCTTTGGTTACTTGAGAGAGAGAGAGAGAGCGTGAGAGTGAGAGAGAGCGAGCGCTTGCGTGTGTGTGTGTGAGAGAGATATATTGCGAGAGAGAGCGTGAGAGTGAGAGAGAGAGCGAGCGCTTGTGTGTGTGTGCGCGCGCGCGTGTGTGTGTGTGTGAGAGAGAGAGAACATTTTATTACCATTTACAGGCTCTTCAGAACCATCTTCTTGTACATCACTAGGAGGTTCTTCCGATGCTTCTTGTGTATCATCGCTCTCTTCATTCGCATCAGCATCTTCTCCGCCAGCTTCATCATCGTTCTTTGGTGGTTCCTCTTCGGGTGATGGATCCGCATTAGCAACGTCTTCGCCATTATCTGCTTCTTCTGCATCTTGCGTCTCATCTTCTTGAGGTTCAGTAGCTTCTTCACTGTCTTCTGCGGTAGTTTCGCCCTCAGAAGATGGATTTATCATGTTCGTAATTTTATCCTTTGTTTCCTCTATTTTACTTTGTGCTTCAGATGTGGCATTGTCAACTGTATTCTGAACATTTTCTACAGTTTCTGCTACTTTCCCTTTACCGGCTTCTGCCAATTCATTCAATTTATCTTCAGCTCCTTCCGCTAATTTTCCCGCTTCACTTTTGGCTGCCTCTTCTGCATCTGCATACAAAATTTAAAATAGTACTTTTATTTAAATATCAACTAATAGAAAAGGGTAGAAAGAAGAAAAGTAATTCAGGGAGAAGAACAGAGAAGAAAGAAGACAAAAATAAACTACATAGACGAATTTTAAGAAAGAAGGAGAAAAAGAAGTCATTAGGAACACAAAAAAGAGACGAGAATAAAAGCGGACAGAGTTAAAGAATGAAAAATGTTTTGGCGGGAAATATGACAATGAAGAAAATAAAGGTCGGCATCATTGGTTTAAAATATATTAGATAAATTACAGTAAGTTTAGTTAATCTTTTACGTAATTAAAAGGTGAAATTGATGCTAAAACAAACATGTTGTTTACCTTGCGTTTTTATTATTATTATTATTATTATTATTATTATTATTATTATTATTATTATTATTTTTGAATCTTCAATATTGCTTTGAAAGAAAGGAGAATAATTCACACATTTTGACGTAGTAAAATGCTTCAAAGAATTGTGTTTCGTACCACTTGAGAATGAGACAGAAGTTTTCGTACATGTTTTGCTCACATCACCTCCTAATTTACGGTTAGATGCAAAATAATCATATATATATATATATATATATATATATATATATATATATATATATATATATATATATATATTCAAACATCGCCTTGATGCCGCGTAAGTAGCATCGATCTTTATCGACCCATCAGAAATTCTAACAGGATTAATTTAAGCAGAATTTTCTGACCACATAAGGTTATCTCTACTTTTAAGTAAAATTCATTATTAACAAGTAATGTTTACTACAAAGATTAAACTGTCGCCAAAAGCAAAACTTAACTAAAACAATTATCAAAGAAAGATACATATCTCACAATGTGACAAAACCTAATTTATGTTGTATACTTCAGCTAACAAACACTAACACGTCATGAAACATTGACGTTGTGTGTAAAGACGACTGTAAAAAGAGTTTAATTTTTAGAGAGGCTAAAGAAAAAGGCGCTTCCTTATGTTCTTAGACAAGGACAATTTAAATATTTAACATTTTCGATTGCATGGACTCAATACTCAATATGGATAACTTAATAGATAAAGACTATTCTTGGTAATTGATAAAGAGTATTCTTCCCGTCAAGTAAGGAGTAAGTTGAGAATAATATGTACCCTTCAAGATGTACTATTTCTATACATGTCGCGAAATTTGTCGGTTGTAAGCAATGACACAAATAATGAAAAACGAAAAATCTTTTCCGTAATTCTGTACTCTTAGTATCCGCTTAACGCAACTAAATAGGAACGAAAAGCCACCTTTAAGAATTTAATAATTCGCCATCCGTTAAGAACAGTCGAAACAACAAATTACTTGTAAATAAGGTGGCGTATGATTACAAACACTCCAAGAAATTATGTTTGTCTTTTTTATGCTTTTTTTCTTTTAAGATGTGGCATTAAGAGAAGTATTGAATGACACAAAGTCGATAACGTAAATAATCGAGTCGGTTGGTTGTAAACAAACTTAACAACACTCTGTTAATAAACTTCAAATGCGTCGTTTTTCGGCTTAGGAAATAATAAAACACGATATAAATCTGCGTCTTGGTGCACTCCTTCTTCACTGTTCCTCCTGCGCATGACGGGAATAATGTTAATTGCAAGGAGAGATACCAAAGACCAAGAGTGAACAAAGCGACGCCGTGCATTGCGGGTTGCGTACCGTGCAGGCGCGCGAGGCCCGCGTCCGCGCCCACGCCCAGCTTCTCGGCTGCCTCCTTGAGCTCCGCGGGCGCAGATACCGCGTCGCCGTTCTGCGGCGCCAGCATGGGCGCACTGCTCGCGCACCCCATGCCGCCCTCCGCCCTCCGCCCTGCGCACACTCATATTACTCTGCGATTTCTCTAACTTTGCCCCTCAAGGCCCATCTTCGTGATGGAATATCACACGGCATTTCGCGTCTTTCTCGGTCTTGCCGGTAGAAGTCGCATGATCGCAAGCACAGCTTGATACGGTCGCGATCATGCGAAATCAGCGGAACGACTGAGAAAGATGCGAAATACCGTGATATATTCCATCGCGAAGATGGGATTTGAGTGGCCTTGAGGGGCAAAGTTAGAAAAATCGCAGTATAGCAGAAGAAGCACAGAAAAGAAAAAAGGGGGGAAAGGAAATAAAAAAAATTGAATGTGTCATATATCATGATTGATGAATTGATTGATTGTTGTTTCTGGGCTCGCCAACTGTTATGATTAAAGCCCGAAAGTTCAAGCATTTATTTTACCTAAAATAGGCAGGCAAAAAGACATTTATTTGACCTAAAATAGACATTCAAAAAAGCATTTATTCTAGCTGAAGAAGGGGGGCCAAAAGGCGTGTAAACAATGAAAAACCACATTTCAAAGAAATCATTGTAAAAAATAATAATTAAAATGAATCACATTTTTATTTTGACTCTAAATTTACCTTAGCACTCAATCTGCAAGGAAACGATCATTTGTTGTAATCTTGATTGCCCATGACCACCCTGTATGATGGCTACGAATGTGTTTTACTTGCCACGCTGTCTCTTTGAATTGCAATTGTGGACTCCGTCGTGAATCTTGAAATGGCATCAGTGAAAACGGAATTATGTTTTTCGTTCTTCGCACTTGTGTAATCGCCAGCACTGGAAGGGCACAACATATTCAGAGAGATGTCCTCAAAATTGATCAAAAGTAGGATGGGGTTCCTCGTGAGCGAACAAAGCCTGTCCTCATCAAATAAGAAAGTCAAAATTTTGACTGGTATCATATTCTTTTTTCATTTATATTTTTAACTCAGCCTCAGCTTCCGCAGAAAGACAAAACAGACCGTACCTTCATGTTGCCCAGGTTTGTAAGTATATATCCAAATTGATTGAGATCCAGGAGAATAAAAAACCCTAATAATGATGTAAAAGGCAGAAACAGACAAAATTCCGGGCTCTAACTCTGATCATTAGCCCCGTTAGTAAAGTGAATGGTTTTATACCGGAAGGCGTCGGTGTTCCTCCGTCGGAGGGCGGTGATATCCGCCGCCGACATATACGTCGGCTTGAGAGGGATTTCCCTCTCCTGGTATCTCCCACAGTGGGGCATCGCCCAAGCCGGAACAAGCGCAGCCCTCCATTGGTCTCAAACATGTGTGGTAACATACTGCATTGAAGGGTAAGTGTACGTGCAAGGGAAGAGGATAGGGCAAGAAAGAGGGAGGCAAACTTTGGTATTTCATACCTATGCAGATTTGTGATCTTTAATATAATAATACGACTAATTTTAGACCAAAATTTAGACTTTCTAATTATTTTGAACTTAATGAAAAAAATTTATTTGTGTACCAAGGGCTTTATCATTAATGATAAATGATCTAATGATCGAGCGCCCGAAATCATTAAAACCCTTATAACGCTCGTGGCACATACATTATTTTATTTTACCTACTTTTAATGATTCAGATTTACTTATTTACTAATTAATTATTTGATTATTAGACTCGGACTGCCTTTCCACATTTCCCTCCCATAATTCCTGTTCATAATTACCTCCATAAGAAAATATGTAGCGTCATTCAACTGTTTCTATATTACCCTGGAAGACACAATCCAACCGATCCCGACCCATTTTCCCCAACCAGGTATCCCCCACCAGCGCGACAACCTCTAAGCCGGGACAAACCCTAAGCTCCCGAGTGTCTCTCGACAAATGTGATAGTGTAGTGCATGTGAATGTGTGTGTGTGAGTGTAAGGAAGGGGTGAGAATAGGAAAAAGCGGAAGAACGAAAGATCGTCTGCGGTCCGTTTCTTAGGGTACTGTCCTGCATTTGCCTGGTGTTGATCAGAGAAACCACGGAAAAACAACTAATCAGAGCAGACAGCCGTTAGAATTCTCGAATTTGACCTAGCTGTGTATCAACTGCCGAAAATCTTTCCACCGTCGGGAGACTCGAACCCAGGACCTCCCAGTGAGAGGCCCTGCAGTGACATCAGTTGATGCTCTGAGCCATCTTTGCCGTTGTTGGAATGCCAAACCATAGTCCGGATGCAATGGGTACTTTAGAACAGCCTCTGCGTCATACAACCTGGCATGGAAAGCAAGCAACCAGGGTTGAAAAGTTTTGTGATAGTTGGGAGATCCTTACCATACCGTAAAACAAAAGCAAACATTTATGACTGAATCGGAATTCGAACCGAGACTTTCGACGCGTCCGCTTAAGCAATCACGGCCTTCCAGGCCGGCAGGTTGTGAATCATATTTTTTAGTGCAGCAAACTGCTTAATCTTTGTTCGGCCTAAGAATGGTCCTGAGTAAATAAAGCAAAACAATTCATCCGCGGTCGGCGCACGGTCGCTGGCCTCATTCAAGATCCCTTCTATGCTATTGCCTCGACTTCTGAGACCGGCAAAGGAGACTCAGAGCATCATGAATAGTTACCCCGCATAGAGATCTAGCTCACAAAAGGAAAAGTTTTCAGGAAATACAAAAACCTCTAATCAGTGTAAATTAATTTATATCTGTAAAAAACTTAAATACTATCAAAATATTACGAACTGTTAATCACTCTGAGGTCAAATTTTAGTCAAGGTACTACCGCTCATTACCTACTCGAATCTATCCGACATCTTGCTGCAAACTGATTACTATTAGCCAATAGGCTAACTTTACTTAAAGAATAACTTACTTTCGAATGGCCGGTGCGCCCTCAGAATCGAGTGGACTGCGTATTACGACCAACAGGTTACTATTCCACTGAAATCTCAACTTCCGTCTTTTTGTCGGTTAGATCTGTATTCGGGGTAACTATTCTTGATGTCACTGCAGTGCCTCGGACCGGGAGATCCTAGGGTTTGTTTCCTGACGGTGGCAAGATTTTCGACGCTAGCGAGATAGCTGGGCGAGTTCTCTCGCTGCCTGGAGGAGAATTATTCTAACGACCGGCTCCTCTGATCGATGGTTTTCCGTGGTTTCTTCGCTCAACACCAGACGAATGCCGGAGCAGTACCCTAACAAATGGGCCTCGGACCGCGCGCGATCTTTCCTTCCTCTTCCTTATCTTATCTTCACCCTTTGAGTACACACACTTACACTTACAAGAACTACACTATTACACTTGTCGGGAGATCAGGCGCAAGCTTAGAGCTTGCCTCGGCTGAGTCCGCTTGTGGCAAATACCTGCTTAAGGAAAACACAGCTAGCCGACAATGTAGATCGGCGCCGGATCTCATCATCCAGCGGGGGAACATCACCATCACCTCCCGCTATAAAAAATGCACTACACTTGGCATTTGACGCACTTGGAAACACTTATCGACTTCTAAGAACTTGACAGTAACTTTCGGGGTCAGGTAGCAGCGTTGCATTGCAAAGTAGTGGGGCTCTAATACATATTTAGTTTCCAATCTTCCGCATCCGGCCTAAGCCAGCCTTTCATTCTTCTAGGATGCATTGTGAATCTTAAGAGAGCAATTAAGTAAAGACCGTTTTCATCAACGACCCTGCTCCACGCACTTAACCACTCGTCACAAGGGAGAATTAGTGAAACCAACGGGAAGTTACACACGAGATACGATTAGGTGGCCCAATGTGTGTTGTTATGCTTATTTACATTTTGATGTGATTTTAGAATTCAGCCTCTTGAGTTCAAAGCGTTAACGACGTGTTCGGTCTCCGGAAATTTCTCGGTAGAACAGATCATTGAATACAAATTATCGATAACGTATATGTGTTCTCAAACTTCATGCTTCACACAAAAATATCGTTTTGACGTCATAAAAGTGGAGTAAAATACACCTCGCGAGAGTCTGATTTCGAGATGTTAATGCAATACAATGTTAATATTTTAAAATAACTATATAAAAGAGACGTATTTTATTATTATTATTATTATTATTATTATTATTTACAGTAATTTCCTGCGTATAGATTAGTAATAGATTATGTACTTATGTCTCTTTTACGTATTTGTGTATTAACACGTTTAATTGCAGGTAAATTCTAGTGTTTGGCCAACAGATTGCTAAAAACCTACTTGCAAAAGTAACAAATATATATTTAATTGAGACCACTTTAGCGAAGTTCCTTTTCCAGAACACCACGATCTTTAAATACGGTTGTCTATGGCGGGCTTCGTGAGTATTTCAGACGAGGGATTGGCACGTCATTGCACACGACTTCATTGGTACAACACACATTTACCTTGACAGGAGCGTGGTTGATTTTATTTAATTGAAACAGATCTTCATTTACATATAAATTAATTCAAACCAATTAGTCTTATCATTTTCCCTCACTGCCCCCACAACGATGACACAGCAATAAAACCATTTTTACTTTTATTGTTTTGTACCAAGACTTCTTTTGGCAGGACCAAGGTAATTAATATCTTTTGACGAACTCGCTTGTGTAGGTTCAGACAGCGCCACCGCTATAAGAAAACACAGAGTACTGATGGAGTCCTTTCATGCTACTAGTTGCGCTGATGCGGTCGTGGCAGCCCACCATGGTACGAGCCGAGGGGGTGCCACTAATAGATGACCTTGACATCATTGCAGTGCACTATTATTCTGTACTCTGAAGACAAATGATCTGATCTGGAGCCAAGTAATTGGGTACGTGGCTCGTAATAAATACGATATTCAAATTTAAGGAATTCCACAGTTACTTCAAGAGGCATTGGTTCAGATAACGCACGAACGTTGACAAAGTACAGTGGCGCATGTTATGAAGAAGAATCAATTACGTCGCAGATTAATCCTCTAAGCGAAATAATTGTTAAAGGGCTTGTAATTACCGGGAATTCTTGTTCCTCTGATTCGAATATGGAGAAGAAATAACGACTACCTAGAGCAGACAGTAAAGTAATGAGCAAAACGCTTGTAGCACTTCTTCCATTTGAATTGACGAGGTCTACTGTTCGCATTACAGAAAGCAGTGCGGAAGGAGTTATTCAATCAGAAAGTGTACCCCGACGAAAGGATTTCTTTGGTTTGTTCACATCAGAGTTTTTTCTATGATAATAATTCCCCGGTGGCTCTTCGTTTCTGACGCCAGCAGAAAGCGTGACTCTCCACAGCCCTACACGCGCGCACGAAGAGGGCAAGGGCGAACAGCCGCGATGAGACCGGGAGGGGAACCAATGACTGAAGTACTTCAGATTCACCATTGCTAGTCTCTGTTTCGACGTTGACCCGGACGACTTTGAGTACCGGCGGTGGCAAATTTTCGACACTAACTAAATAGCTAGGTCGAATTCAGCCACTCTCTGGAGGAAAACTCCTCTAGCGACCGGTTACACTGATCGGTAGTTTTCCGTGGTTTCTGCGATCAACACCAGCCGAATGAGGGAGCAGTGCCATAACAAACGGGCCACGGACGGCGAGCGATCTTCCTCTTCCTTGTCCTAACTCCTTACTTACACACACTTTCACTAACATGCAATAAACTACAAAACACTGGGAAAGCAGTCGATAGGTTAGATATTGAGCCAGTTGGGGCGATAACCCTCTGGAGGAGATAACGCATTTTCAAATTTCTCTCAAAAATGCCGCGAAATTGTTTATTAAATTTTGTCCTCGGATAGAACAAAGGACGCTTTAAAAAATGGCGCAAATTTTTTGTTCAACTCTCTGAATTTTCGAAAATAACAAAATTAAAAAATAAGGTACGCTACAAATTACCATTAATTTCATTTTTAAATGTTGATTTTTTAAAACACTAATGATGCCACAGCACATGTTTCCACGCATTACTTGCAACTTGCAATTTTCGTAACGTCAGAGAGTTGAACAAAAATGAAAACCGCACAATTTTTATAAGCGTGACACTAACAGAGAAAAAATTAAGAAGAAAATGTGGAGTCGTTTATTAGAAAATATTTTTTCGTATATTGCCTTTACTTCAAACAAAAATTACGCAAAAATCACTATTTGTTACAAAAAGTTGTACGTGTCTTTATTTAACGATCTATTTTTTTAGAAAGGGAAAAATTACCAAAATTGTATTTTTACAATGTTAATATTTTGAAATGTTCAAAAATACAGATTTCACCGAAAAATGAACCTGCACCAATGATTTATGTAAACTTTTTTCTTCGAGAAAATATTTAATGAAAAACTTTGAACCATTTTCGAGAAAATATATTTTTAAATTGCCTTCATTTCACACAAAATTACTCGAATGTTACTCATATTTAAAAAAAATTACATGAGTCTATTTAAAGATCTATTTTAGAAGAACATTCTCTAAAATGGAAAATGTTCTATCATCAATATTGTAGTTGTATGAAGATTCCAAAAAACATTTTGAACTTTCGCAATGTTCGAAACTTCAGAGATTTCAGCGAAAATGTAAAAGTCATTTTTAATTGCGGTTTGAGAAAAAAACCAGTTGAAGCCATTTTTTGAGGAAAAATATTTTTAACATGTTGAGGCTTCTTTTAGAGTACCCCATAATCACAATATCCATTTCAAATTCACAGGGCTTCGAGGTGGGTTTGATCTAGGAATGACAATTTTGGAGAAAATTGTCTGAACGATTCGGGCTCTAGCACTGACTACGGACGGCGAATGAATGTTTTTTTACCGCATCGGAAAGGTCATGAAATTTTTCTTCAGAACATGTATCCTAAAACGTCAAATTCTTTTAGTTCGACAGGCACCACAAAGGATCTTTCCTTTGCTCCGGTGCAATGGCTATTCTATGGGAACGAATACGTTCCTCGGAAAGAGGGCACGACAGCAGGCATCGCGCCAATGTCCGAAAGTTATTCCTTGAAAGATAAGAAATGAATTCTCTGGACGGATATTCATTCAGAAATAGTACAGGCCAACTCCATTCTCTGCGATTCATTACATCTGAACCAAGCAGTACGGACGAAATGCTCCAGCCTCCTCAAATGAGAAGCACTCAGTGTTCGCTCCAACATTTGCAATCTCGCCATACGTCATGGTTTGAAGCACCTTTGCCAACGCTACTGTGTGTAATAAGCAGTATTTCCTGGCGCCCTGATAAATGGCATTGTCAACGGCACATGCTTTCGGAGTAGGACTTGTAGAGTGGGTTGCCTAGCCTCCTAGCACCACCGCTTCTGTCTTGTGTTTGGTCCAGCGAACCTAGAAGATTGAAGTGTACCTAAACAAGTAGTTAAAATCCTAAATCCAACGTAATTTCCTATTTACGTTTCACAAGTTATTTGTGAAACACTAAAAAGCCTCATATGGGATACAGCATCACCGAGTCTCGGGACAAAAAAATACAATAATATTGTCTATTTTTACATGTTTGTCTTTTTGTATTTTTTAGATTGTTCTGCAATATTTTTAAATAAGCTACAATTTATGTACGTGTTTTAGTGCAACAGTTTTGACAAATTATTGGAGATCTGAA
The DNA here is from genome assembly GCA_031308135.1 of Acheta domesticus. Lineage (NCBI taxonomy): Eukaryota > Metazoa > Arthropoda > Insecta > Orthoptera > Gryllidae > Acheta > Acheta domesticus. The sequence continues at coordinate 5,390,552 of JAHLJT010000631.1, forward strand.
GTGTCCGGAAGCTCTCGGTTACAAAAAGAAGAAAGCAAAACTAACAACAACGAAAACAGATTTTTTATTGAATTTCGTGAAGAATGGTTGATCCAGTTTTTACGAAAAAAAATTGAGTTTAAATGAGAATGAGGAAAACTTGACTTTCCGCACACTAGAGTACTTCGTGCGTACTATTCATTCAATATAGGAAATATACTTAAAATTAATTTTTGTTGTAAATTATAATCACGGTATGCAGCAGCGTATTGATACCACGATTCAAGCTTAATGAAGGAATCAAAACTGGAATGCTCAAATTACACTGGGCAACAAAAAACAATTTTTGAATGCTTCGAGCACTTCATGAGTCAATTCCTACTAATTTTGGGTTGAGAAAAACAAATATGACAATGAAAAATTTTTCTTAGCTCTAGTTTCTATGATATACACTAGGTGGAAGTATTACATATTAACGGATTGAGAGAAAAAGATGCATTTTAATTACAATATATGCTACCAACAATGAAAGTGCATTCGATTTTTTTAACTTGTAATTACATGCTAAGAGTTCAAAATTGCTGGAATAATACTTCGCAGATGGTCGTGTCTGAAGAGAATCATGTGGTGGCTTCTTGAGATCGTCGTCTTTTAGCTTTCCTCTTGTAATGGAGTTCCGCAGAATCCCTACACAAAGACCAACAGTAATCCGCAAGCATTACTTCATTCCAACGGCCCTGATATCTTTGTTCTATAACAGAAATGTCCTGATGGAATCTTTCGCCATGTTCATCACTAACAGCTTCACAACTAGGAGGGAAAAATTCTAGGTGGGAGTGGAGAAAATGGATCTTAAGGGACATGTTGCATCCAAGGTTACGGTATTTTTGCAGGAGCACTGTCACCAAAGGCTTGTAGTTATCATCTCTTTTGTTGCCTAAAAATCCATGAACAACTCCCTTGAAGGCTTCCCAAGCTTCCTTTTCTTTCCCCTCCAAAACTTGGTCAAATGCAGGATCCCTTACAAGTTCTCTAATTTGTGGTCCGACAAAAATGCCTTCTTTAACTTTTGCATCACTTAATTTCGAAAATTTCTCTCTTATGTACTTAAAGGCCTGCCCCTCTCGGTTCATAGCTTTGACAAAGTTTTTCATCAAACCCAGCTTGATATGCAGGGGTGGAAGAAGAACGTCTTTTGGGTCCACAAGAGGCTTGGCAACGACATTTTTCTCGCTAGGGTTAAGATTTCTTGCAGGCCAGTCTCCTTTAATATAATGCAATTTCCTATCTCTACTGTCCCACATACATAAGAAGCAGCAATGCTTTGTGTACCCCAGTTGCATTCCTAAGAGTATGGCAATGACTTTTAGATCACCACAGATTTTCCATTTGTGTTCATGGTATTTAATTGAGTCCAAGAGAGCTGTCATATTTGCATATGTCTCCTTCATGTGAACAGCATGACCAACAGGAATAGATGAAAGAAGGTTGCCGTTGTGAAGTAACACAGCTTTCAAACTAGGCTTGGAGGAGTCTATGAATAGCCTCCATTCAGTTGGATCATGGTTCAAATTCAAAGATTTCATCAAGCCATTAATGTCGCAGCAAACAACAAGATTGTTTTTCTTCTCAAAAAAGGGAAGCAGTTCCATGTGACGTTTTCTATACTGTGAGATTCTGACATCACTTTCGAGAAGATTCCATTGCTGTAGTCGAGACCCAAGAATTTCTGCCTTCTCCTTTGACAGGCCGAGGTCTCTAATGAGATCACTCAATTCCGCTTGACTCAGTCTGTGCGGTTTATCATCTTTTCCCTCAAAATCAGGGTCATGGGATGTGGAAGGCTTTTTTGGTTCTTCTTGTTCCACACTGTCTTCATTTTCTACTTCAAACACACAATTTTCGTGTGGAGTAGGAACTGGTAAACTATCCGAATGTGGAATGGGTCGAATAGCAGATGGAAGATTCGGGTACTGAACTGTTCTTATTTTCTTCATAGACAATCCTGCCTTTATAGGTGGAGTCAAGCAGAAATAGCAGTCATCTGTATGGTTTGTAGGCTCCCGCCAAACCATAGGCGCAGCGAAAGCCATAGATCGTTTCTTCTTTTTCAGCCATTGTCGCAGTGTAACTGAACATGCGTTGCAACATATATGTGGAGCCCAAGACTTATCCTGGTCCCCTACTTTCATACCGAAATAATGCTGATAGGCAGTCTTTACAAGAGGCGTCAGATTGCGTTTCTGTGAGCAAAATGTTATTTCACCACAAATATAACAAAAGTTATTCACCATATTTACACATTTTCGTGGCATTTTTACAAATTTTACACTCAAAAAGCACTCCCAAACCAGAAATTTTGCATTAGTTTGAGCAGAAACTATATGTAATTCACAGTCACAGCAACAATATCTATGTTTATGACTTACAAACAGCTGAAGAGCATTGGTGTTTTGTTATTTGACAGGTGTGCCAACTCCCCCAAAAAAATTCCCCCAAATTTAAAATCTTAACTCTAAAAAATGAAATGTCACTTTATCTTCAAAATAAGAGCTAATCTGTCATTTTTATGGCGATTTTTGAATTCAGCAGATGGAAATACATGTAAATTGACTATTTTTAAGCCCGAAGCATTTTCATTGTTGCCCAGTGTTATTGGAATATGCGAAGTATTATTTTTAGAATATCTTCGGTGTATACTAAGGTGTTGTGCTTTAGAAAGCTGCATACGCTAAACGAAAGTCTCTTAAACTATCCTTGATATTATGACATACACGGACATAATTTTGTTGCTAAAATGCTCGTTAATTAGAATATTGAGTAAGCGCAGTTCGAACTGATGCTTACGCGAATGATGAGTGACACGTATTCTGCCTTCACTATTGTTGAATGATGCCTCCGCGAGTTTCATTTTGGGCAGTTACAAGCCAACGATAGTCTGTGTTAGATAACCCGATAAATGATTTACACGAAATGGCATTTAGATTTTCTTCCACTCGCATGTGGTAATTGATACGAGTATTTGCTCCCTTATATTAACTCGTCTCCAAATAAAACTACTTGAGGGAACAGTAGGTATTAAGTGAGTTCCATAAAACCACCTTGAAAATTATCATCGCTTAAGGATAATCCTGTGGGTTGATATGACGAACTTTCTACTTCAAGGAAAGCATTTCGAAAGGTCTGTTTTTGCAAAACACGCTACATTTTTTTAGTGGATCATCAAAGTCGCGGCAAACACCTTCGAGTATCCGTTTCTCGTAGTTTCTCGTAGTTGAATGTGCATTATGTTCTTTGTTTTTATGTTCCATTGGCGATATGTCAGCATGCCACTCTCCCGAAGCCTCGTGAAAATTCGTGAAATCATTTCAGGGCTAGATTGGTTGCGGTTTGGGAAACTTTCTGTTGTCTTTCTTGTGTTACAGGCAGTAGATAAGTACATTAAATGCGTGTTGTTTTTTTAATTACGAGTAAATAGTGTGCCGAGGTCTCAGATGCAAATCAGTTTACACCACGATACAAGCCTCGACAAGCCCGAGCAACAGACTAATCAGTGCGGCAACCGCGCGGCGGTGACCCGCTAGGACGCGCTAGTTTGTGCGAATGGCCGTCTTATGAAAGGAGTGTGTACACGAATAAATGAAATAGTTTTTTACTACTTTTTTACTTTTTTGCGCACACATCATATTTGTACAATATTTTGTTGTAAGTCGTCACATGGCGCGTATGGTGATGCCATTTTCTCATGGTTAAATACGGGTATTGTGCAGCTTTATGTGAAATGAAAAAAAAAACTGTTCATTGCAGTCTACATATGCTGGGGTTTTATGTGCAGAATGACTTATTTTTGGACTTCGAGCCACATTCACTAATCCTATCAGTAAGCGGGAATATTATCGTTTTGCCATGAAACAGCAAACCTCGTGTGATAAAGGATCAAATCAAATTCATTAAGAAGATAGCCACAAAATATGGTTAATTGTTTGGAATATTTCCTTGAATACTCATATGTTTGAAAAAATATGTTGAACACAATTGTTGAATTCTAGGAAGAGTAAACGTAATATATTGTAAATAAATGTCCAAATACATTCACGACTAACTACATGAAAGTACCTTGCTTACGACCCGAGTCGTGTTTTCCCTCTTAGAACTAAACGAAATATCGCATGTTTCTAGCTGCTTTCTGTGGTGGGTGAACGACTCCCGACAAGTTTTTAGGCCTCTGCGTCGCAATTTGGCAGCCCATATCTTTCGATCCATATTTTACAATAGAATAACAACTCCAAGGAGTGGTTCAAAATTTCATTGTATTTGACTCACACAAGTGAGACATTAAACATGAATTAAACATAAATGTCCGAATACGTTGATGTGCCATAGTAGAAAATTACTCACATATTATGTAAATAATTCCCAACCAAAATCTCCAAAAGACAAAAGAATATTATGTGCAGTGTTCTTAGAAGTGATTTGTTTCTAAATGAATTGCATTCTGGTTATCTCACACTTTTCAGAGAACGTGAATGGAAAATAAGATATGAAAAACTTTTTTAAAGCTGAAAGATGACTTCTGTAATAATTTAAAAATAGAAGCGGTTAGAAAATCTGACTATTCCTAATCCCAAATCCTTTTCCATTCTAATTTTTCAGATTGCCCGTCGAAATTGACTCATTTTCTTTCTGTGAATAATTTAGCTTGTTAGACCGTCCCATTTCATCGTAAGAGCGGCGGCGACATTGATTTTCGCGCGGGCGAGAATGGCTTTTCGCTAGCCGATCGAACTATCATAGTATACAGCTCCGCGGTACGTAGGGAGAGCACAAAGAACTAGACTTGGCACATCGGGAGGCCGGAGCGTTGCACTGGGGCTCATGGAAATTTCGACCTGGTGGGGGTGAGAGCGAGGGCGGGGACGATGGCGGTGGCGGCGGCGGGGCGAGGGCGGGACTGACCGCCGGCCGGACAGCCTCGCATGGCGTGACCGCACCTGACCTATATGGACTGGGTTCGTTCACTTCCTTATCTCCGCGAACGAGCAGCCACCTGCAGCTTAAATTGCGCCGCAGCTCCTCGCGCACCGTGGAACTGAAAATAGGCCTTTGCGTGAGGTAGAATCCCTGCAGACTTGTTGCAAATCGTAATCGTGAAACTCAATTACATCATTAACAGCGTGGTTGAAGCAAATTATAACAAATCATTGAGTATTTTTTTTTTAATCTTACTACTTGGTGCAATAATAACAGATCCCCGCAAATGTTTTAGAGCATTCCCAATGTTAGTTACAAGTGTGCAAATCAAAACTTTCATTAGTCAGGTCACATGATTACTTAGTATTGACAAAGTAGTTTGTCTACTAAAACTAGTCTTGCCAAAACTTTACTTTTCATTGCGGTTTGTACTTCAGAACAAGCTCATATTTCTCTGGCCATGCGCAATCCCTTCCGAATCTCTTCATCGCAGGATGACTCACTGCTCCACCCGCTAGTTCGTTCGTCTAAAACTTTTATTCCGTTCTTTCACGCAAGAACGAACGAGCGCACTCAGTCACGAGAGCTATTACTCTGTGGGTAAACACAGCACCTCGTTCGTTGCCGCATATCAGGATGGGACCGAGCTGCATCACATTTCTAGAGGACTTTAAAAAAGCTTCAAAAATTATTGTTAGCTCAATGGAAAACTTAACAATTCTTGTGAAATGAGACGATTCAGCATGAGTTATTTCTTTGCTTCTTTTCCGACTTTTCTGGTCGCCTTCACGTCCCCCACCCCTCTCTGTAACCCTCTCTCTCTCCCCCTCGTATTCTAGACAATTGTCGCTCCAAAATAACATCTCAAATGATTGGTTAGCATTGGTCGATAAGCTAGAGCTGCTGGAAGTATCATAAACAACAACTCGATTCTTGAAATTATGCGTACAGAGAAATAGATGACGCTTCTAACAGATGCGGACGCTAATTTTACATTTCGAAACGGTCATTTGCGACGAGTGCGGAAATGCAGAAGAGATCGAGAAAAGGGCGCGATTACTAACCGCGTGGCGAACATTTGCACCAGAGTTCCTTAAAAGCACAGAAATCCAAGAAACGAATGATATGGATATTGAAAACTCAACAGCTAACGACAAAAACAAATTCCTGCCCATGTCTGTGCAAAATGAAGAGTTACATTGTACCTTTTCCCCAATGTATGTATCGTTAGCTCGGAAATCAGTGGATTGCGAAAGGAAGCACTTCACCATAAAAGTAATTTCACACACCGTATCTGGAACTTTAGTATGGAGATCATTCTCTCCTCACTAATTGCAAGCCTTCATTAAACAATTGCTGAGTCTAAAATACGTGAGGAGAAGAGATTGAATTTAAAAGAGCACACGAGAGAAGATAAGAAACACATAAATCCAACAGGCGACAGTGCAAAGAGAGTGAGGTGTGCCCTAAGGATCTGCTTTCAGGAGCTTTTCTAACGCCTTCTCCGCCTCCGGCGGCCGTGCTTCGTGCGTAGAGCGAGGGTTGTGCGTGCGTCTGCCGCACGGCGCCTGCCACTTACGTGTCCACGCCGTCCGCTGCCGGCGCCTGCCTGCGTGCGTGCGTGAGCGAGTGCGTGCGTGAGCCAGCGAGCGCGCGCGTGCAGCGCGTCCACGCGCCCTCCGGTGCCCGTGTCCGACGCTCGCGGGTCGCCGTCGCCACTCAGGAATGCAGAGCGATGGCGGGGGCGGCGCTGGGGGCGGAGGGGGCGGGGCCCAGCGGCGCGTGCGCGCGCGCGCAGTCGCCGCCCCCTCCCCGCAATTTTACCTGCGACTGTTTGCACCTCGCTTGCGAGCCACGCAAGGAAAATGACAGGTCCGGAGAAGAACGGCCAAATTGAAAGAAAGGCTTAGGAAAGCGATCATCAGAAACAACATTAAATATAAAGGGTACACTGATGAATGTGAGGAAAAGAATAGAAATAAAAAGTGAAATGCTTTCGGCCTAACTTTTATAGGAATTCATGAGAAAGTAAATAGAAATACAAAATAACATAATGTTATGGACGGACGTTTTGCTTTCAATTGATTTTTCGGTTTCAAGGAGCCAGAAAACAGGGATTTTTGAATGCACCACGTGTTAGGAGATTTTTTTCTTAATTTAGCAACTTTATTTATCCACTTTTTCGTTAACAGGGCCCTGTAATAAGAGGTTTTTCTGCAGAAAATCCGCCGTTTTTTCGCGCAGCATTACATAACTTTCCCTATACTATACGTACGTACGTATAGTATACGAGAAAGTAAACGTTTGGAGCCGTTTTTGAGAAAATTTTGAAAATGTCCGAGGGCCTTCATGTAAAGTACCCCCAAATTTTGAAGAATATTTTTCAAAATCGCGGCGCTGCGAGTGGAAGCAGATCGACCGGGGAATATCCATTTTGGAAGAAATCGTACTTATGGTTTAGGTGCTAATGTTGTTCACAGACACTGGACGGACAGACGGACGGACGGACAGACGGACAGACGGATAGACGGACAGACGGACAGACGGTCAGACAGACGGACAGACAGATGGACAGACAGACGGACAGACGGACGTTTTGAAAACGTTGACTTTTTCGGTATCAGGGGACCCTCAAAACGTGTATTTCCGTTGAAATCTCGATTTTCCGCAGCATTACATAACTTTTCCTATACTACGTATATTACTCCGTATATACGTTTCGTGTACGGGAAAGTAAAAATAATTTACTGGTGTAATGAAAATTTATTTTATCTAGCTTTTTTTACCGTTTTATGGTTTTTGAAGTGGATCCCTTGGCAAGATCTCTAAAATAAGATGATGTTATGATGGCAGTTTTTGCACTTCTGCGGGTGGACTTATTCGAATTTGATCCTGATTTTGGTATGGGAAGAATTTCTTCAGGAGAATTGTCAGGGTCTGAGATTGTGTCTCCACCAATGACGTAATGAATGTAGCTTACAATGTAGCTTTGAAAGATTCTGGAGACAGTTCACAATTTGTTGGTTCTGCTGGAGCGAAAGCATCATAAGAAAATATTTGAGGGTGTATCCCTGTGTTTCTAAATCCAGAGAAAGCATTCTGTGTTGTGGGTGCCCTTTCAAATACTTCTTTAAAGAGAGAATTGACTTCGTGGAGAATCACCACTTTGTCTGGGTGATTTCGAAGCCATTTCATAACAGTTTGTTAGTAAAATGTTACTAGAGGTAACAAAAGTCATCTACTCTTGAATCAATTAGAGAAGTAATAATATGCAGACAAACATTTCGGGGTAAAGTAGAATAGCAACTTTCCACTTTGCCCGCACGATGTTAGCATGAAATGGTTCAAAATAATCACATCAGCCTTGCTTGTGTTTGAGAAATCCGAAATAAACGAAACATAAACTTACAAAACTATCGTATTAAAACAAATACTCTCGTACTTCTGCATTATTATGTCAAAGACAATGTTTTTACATTTTGTACGTTTTGTAGTGTACAGATGAAAATCAGAAAATCAGCAATAATTCTCTCTTGTAGCCCCATGACACTTTCGCAGTCATACAAACACTCTTCTCGACAAAATACTTGTTCTAGAGCTGAAAGACACTATATCTGTGGGGTTTAAATGCAAATTCCACTTTGCTCCGTAGTTCCACTTTGCCCCACCTCCCCCTACCTCCGTGTACATATCCACAGTGATGTTTAGTATTAAAAATTATGGAAGTTTTCGATTTAAATTAGTTTTTGTTTGTAAAATGCGTTTCTGAGACAAGCAGAATGTCAGTTCTGTTTTGTAAAAGAAATATTTCAAGTTCTTGACATCGTCGCTAAGCCGTTGGCATTTCAAGTTGCAATACGATAAAATGTATCCATTTGAGAGCTTGGGTACTAATGAAAAAAGACAAGGTTAAGGAGAGAGTTTATTTATTGACTACATCGTATGATACTCAGAATGGATTGTTAAACATTGTTGTCATAGTTTACTTTTTGATTATTTTCTTGAGTTGCTTGGCATCTGCATACGTCTTTCGGATATTTATTTGTGAGTAAAATATGTTCATGTTATTGAGGTTGTGGTGACATTTCATTTTGAGAATTTGTAAGGTAGCTATTTTGTGTATAGTGACCTTTTCTTTTTAGTAGTTCTTGATGGACTGTTCAGAACATATAGTTCGTAGAGTGCCAGACGTCGAACAGAACGCGTGTTGGTGATGGGTTTTTTTCTTACATTCTTCGATAGAATGATTCTTGTAGCATTTAAATGGGTTGAAGAACAATTTTGCTATGAGCAATAGCAATGTCAAGCCATTACGTACTCAAAGTAATATGTATAAGTAGAATTAAATACACATTTTCATGCAACTCCACACTAGGATAAGCAAGGCTAGTACAAGTATTAGTATTACATTATAATTTAACAGCGATATAACAATCATAGGATAACGTTTGTTGGCATTCAATTCATCAATGTAAACAACTTGCTTATTGTGAATGAAGCGGGGTTTAGCAAACCGCGATGATTTATTCATTTTGCCAATCAGTAGGGTTCTGAGTTTTTAAGACCGCTATTCACTCCAGTGGGCCTATATACATTATTCACTACTGATCCTGCTTACATGTTGAATAAAATGCCTATCTTCTAGACAGGGACAAGTAGACCCACATACTCCGAGTACATAATGTTTTTTTATAAAAAGAATTCAAGTAATCGTGCAATAGAACTTCATTTATAAAAATAAAATCGGTGACCTGACTAGAATCGTTGTACACGAAGGAAGAATATCTCAAATTCATAAGATGTGTTTCTTTCTTCAGGATCGATCATAATTTGTGAAACAGTTCAGTAGTTCAAGTTTACCGGAGAATGCTACACATTTATTGTGTTCCCCTTTCTTTGGCTTTGATATACGATGGGACACTACAATAAATACTGTAATGTACGCCACAGCAAATCACTGATATTCCTTAAGTCATGACCACTTTGAAAACGCAATCAAGAATTTCATTATAATTGTGCTTTTTCCGAAATGAATGGCAACTACAGAAATGCTTATAATATATTTTGTTTATATCTTTGTAAATAATGTCTTAATACAGAATCGTTGTCATAATACAGGTAATGTAATTAATTTTCTGAAATAATAAGAATAATTTAAAGTTTTAAATGTGACATTTAAAATATTTAAATGTCTATTAATGTAAACTAAGAGTCCGATATGACTTTTAATGGATAAAAGTAAACATCCCTTTCCATGGTGGGACTACAACTCTCAACCTTTAAAACAAGGGCGTTGAGTCAGTCAATTTAATTGCTTGGATCACATGGGCAAAAATCCCTTGATTCATCAAAAAATAATTTTTAATGTTCTACAGTTCGAAGGAAAATGAGATCGTAAAGATGAATTCAGATATTAGAATCAGATTTTACATTTTCAGGCAATGATGTCACCATCTCATAGGCGACACGTTGTCAGCTCAATGTCTGCTTCCTTGCTTTGGCACGTAGATGTTGGCGGCGTTGGGGCCGAGGCTGGTAAAAGAAGTTGTCACACAAGATTAATGAACCTTCGCTGTCCCGGTGGACATCCCACAAGACTTACATCTTGAAGACTTTCTCATCAAAGTACCGAGAGAAATAAATGATAAACTGTATGGCCTATAATGACCAGTATCTGACTGCGCTCTGCCTCGTTCTTTAACACGTTCGTTCGTTAACACCTTCGTTCGTTAACGACATGATAACTTTTGTAATGAAACTCAAATAGTCGATTCGTTTATTTAGGTTTAAAACAGAGACACTTTAAGTAATGGCGTATGAGTGATCTTGGAATAGTTCACGAGAATTAGAGAGGAAAATTCAATCGAGGAAGCACATTTTTTAAAAATCACATGGTGAAATTATGTTTAATAATATTATAGACTGTAGTTGTATACCCTGATAAATTAAATATTTAAACATTAATTGAGATCAATAAAGAAAAAATAAACTTTTAAATCATTTAAAAAATTTATAAATAAATTTCAGAAAAAACATAAATTAACACAGTCCGAAATTTCTTCTCTAGCTGCGACTGTACCGTCGACTAAATATAACCAACATATTGGCGATGTGCGTATATTACGCAGACAACGAGGGGTGCTAGTCCTATTTTTTTACGTACATAAAATGTCTAAATTGTAAAGAAAAGGCATACAATAATTGAAATATTGAATGGCTGCAATTGCACATTTCTTCGAATAAAATTCGAAATTCTTTTGTTCTAAAGAGCAACAAGATATTCTTTTTCCTGGGCTCTACCAATGCAGCAATCCATACACTCATCATAAACATTTTGTGATTCAAATAAATAATATATGGAGATACAGAGTTAAAACACTGCATCATTTCTTGCGTTTTGTTTTAATTATTTATTTTAGGTTGTTTTTCAATAAAATAGTCATTAGTAATCTCACATCAAATATTTCTTATTCATATTTTGTAAAAGACTCTGAAACTGATACCAGTTTACTTTCATTCTATTATTTCAATTTTTTAGAAAACCTTCTATTTCGTAAGATGCGGGATTGGTTTCCTCATTGCAGTAAAACAAGACCATCTACATAAACGGGCGCATAGAAAACAAGACTGGATATCATCTCCTTAAAAAGGCAAATAATCTTAATATTAATTTTGCGTATTCTTTTATTAATTTGAAAAATATGCAATATACATTACAATATTTCAAATTATTAGCTTTATTTCTACAAATTTTCATAGGGCCTCGAACTCACAAAATTGAATCCTATATAAGTCGAAGGGATGAAAATGTTTCACACCTCATTATTTCAAAAGACGAACGCCCTTTTTACAGAGAGCTCAATTTTGACTCGGGAATCGGGTTGAACAGTTACCTGTAATTTACAGTTACCTGTAATTTAAACTTCAAAACTAAACTTAAAATTAATACAGAATACTGTACAATAAATTTCGAGAAGTATGGAATTGGAGAGGATGTCAACAACCCAATGACCGGGAGCATCGACTTCGCTCCCTCTCGCTCCCGTTAAGGCAGAAACAATCGATCGCCGCTATCGCACGATGCTTGCGAAAAGTATCGACGAAGGACACGGCCGTTTTCATATGACTGGAAGAAGGATAGGATGGTTCTGTCAACCAGATGATTTTCCTTACAAATGAAGATAACTTGGGGAATTTTTACTTTGACGATTTTTAAGAGGTACTGATAGAAAGGATTTCAAATGGAGCTTTTCTTGCAGCTGAGAAGTGCAATAAACATGTGCTTTACTTCCCCTTCTGATTTCTATTATGAGTGAGAAACAGATGTGACAGACGATGTTGCACGCAAATCAGGGAGAGCGCGCGAACTCTCCTTGATCGATTCGGGGTAGGCGAGGCATATTCGACCCTCGCTCTCGAGAAGTCCCAGTTGTAAGTGTAGTGACACACTCTTTCAGTAAATGAAGAGGAACAGACAGAAGAGCTTCTGCCGGCAACGCTGAGATGTAGATGGCAGTGGTAGCTTCTCCTCCCATCCTTTCTCAGGCGGTAGCCATGCGAGAATTACATTACTACAAGAGCACGTACATTCTCGCATCAGTAACGGCTACGTAAAATACATCACTTGTAAAACGCATTACCAATGGTAGCGCATTAGAGGACGAAAATCTGTATTTAAAGCTAATCAGCACAAATTCGACAAAACTCCCTTCTATTCACCCAGAAAATCACCCAAAAGTGAGATGTTATTCCGAAAATTTCAAACTGTAGTTCGCGGAATTTCCATTGTTTTATTGCAAACTGATAACTCCTCAAAGATTGTAGCAAAACAAGTATGGGAAATACGATTATACAATTTCAAAAATTTGCAAAAATTACTCGAAACTGGGCACATTTTCAAAAAAAGCCCATTTATGCCTTATTTAAAGATATAATTTTGAAAAACACTTTTAATTATGTAAAAAATCTCGAGCTTCAATACTGTAATTCTGCAATGTTAATTTTTTGCAATTTTCGAATTTTAGAGTGTTTACCGAAAATGGGACCGGCGCCATTTTTTCAAACACCCTTTTTTATCCGTGGAAAAACAATTAAATAAAAAATTGGAGCAATTTTTGAGAAAATGTCCTTTTAATGTGCATTAACTTCAAGCAAATATTACGCAAAAACTACTTTTTAAAAATATTTATAAGACTTTTTTAAAAGATCTATTTTTTAAAACAAATTTCTTCTCAAACAAAAATCTCTATCTTCAATATTGTACTGTTGCATGTTAATTTTTTGCAATTTTTTTAAATAAAGGAAATTTGCCGAAAGTGGGACAAGAGCCAATTTTTATACGTTCGCGCATGGCTAAGCCGCCATTGTAGTGGACACCGTCGTGACCGCAGCATGTAAGGGAAACCTCAAGCCAAAGAATTATGAGAAGAAATAAAAATATGAATGGTAGGGCCCGGATGTTTATGATTTGTCATATTCTTTTCTTTGCGTTACTTCCATGGAAAATGTAAGATAAGCGTGATTTACAATGACTAAATGACTACAATGACTAAATGACTAAAATTAAGCAAATTTCACGTTTCATATAAAGTCATATTTTAACTTTTTTTACCCTGTAGTCATTTTCGGTTAATTTTTCATATTATTGTCACATTTTCACGAATTTTTGTATTTTTGTCATATTTTTATCATTTTCATTTAGTTTTTGCATACTTGCTTGCAGTCGTTTCAAAGAGATTTTTCTTTATTAGTTGTTATCTAATTTTTTACAATTATTTTTTTCTGTGCCATTGACTGTCTTTCTATAAATATATATGAATGTGAATTAGGCGGGGAAGCTATATGAACGGAGAAAAAGAAAGCGTAGAAAGCACCAGATGCGAAGGAAGTGTTAGCTTAATTTTGTCAGGTTTTGTGCCAAGGTCAACAGCTTCTCTAAAATGTATTTAATTGTTTTAGCAATTAGAATCGTCTTCACGTTGCGCCAAAAAGAAGGGGTGAATTGTGAATGTGCTAGATATTAAAAGTATATTTTCAATATAATGGTTGTTTAAACTTCGAAAAGATTTTGAAGGTTTCGAAAATGCAACCAACATTTTTTAGTTATATTTATGGTCGTATTTTCATATTTTTTAGGTCGTAAATGCTTGCATATTTATAACAATTGAGGTAATAAAAATCCGAGCATTAATGATGCGGCTCGAGCTGACCTGGTTGCCGGCTCCTTCCACGGGTGGTTGGCGCCCTGGGTAAGTGGAGCGCCAGCAGCAACGCTTCTAAGGGAACATCTGGCTTCTAAGGGGAAAAAATTGCTGTTACTACGCCCACATCATCAGGAGCCACCTAGCCTCGCGCGAGTTCCAGCACCTGAAGCGCCGCAGGCAGACCTCCCCTCCCAGTGCAGCACTGATGAGCACCAGCAGGGGTGACTGCTAGCGGCAGCCTTCAAGAAAATGTCACTAGTGAAAATAATTCCCCGTCAATAGTGTAAGTAGTGTAGATAGCAAACAGTCCACATTCCTTACCACGCTAAGTTACAATTATCCGTGCAAAGTGACCATATGCACCCTATGTGTAGTGAAATTTCAGTGGAAATATGTGTATTTCAGCCGTAATTCCGTGCAGTGTTACCATAGTTGAAGTGCTCCATTTACCTATCTGTGTGTTTTCAGTGAGTTTATCTAACCTATGACCCCCCCCCACTGTACAATGAACTCTTAAATACGACCTGAACATTTTCGCTTGATGATAAATTGGTCTCTAGTGTCCTTTTGAAATGTCTCTCTAGAAATGACTAAAATTTTGAAAAATTTCCAAAGGCTTCATGTAAAGTACCCCCAAAATTCAAATATACGTTTCAAATTCAAGGGACCACGACATCAATCAGATCTGTTGGGATCTATCTCAATATTTGAGAAAATTGACTGAACGGTTTTGGTGAAAGCGTTGACCACAGACGGACAGAAGTTTTCCCGTCAATCGATTTTTGGGTAACAAGAACCCACAAAACATGGACTACACATCATGTAAGAGGAAGTAATTTACTATGTATAGGAAAAAAATATCTCCACTTTTTCGTTTTCAGGGCCCGGCAATAAGAGTTTGTCTGTTATAAATTCGCACTTTTTTCCCCGCAGCATTATAACTCTTTCGCTTTACTGCGTAACCAGTAGCGAGAAAGTAAAACAACAACAGTTTCTCTTCTTAAAGATGTTTCTGTATAAATGGATCACAATGAAGCACCTAAAGGAATATTTTTAGATCTTTCAAAACGATTTGACGTTATTGACCTAACCTTTTTCATTCAAAATTACGTGTAAAGTGTTTTCTTTGATCGGATACCTCGTGATTTAAATTAAGAAAGAAGAAAAAGAAACCCGTTTCGCAGTGTTCGATTTTAGGCTCTATTCATTTCCTTACGCATACGATATGCCCTCGTCAATTCAAAACGGAGGAAGAGTTCTCCCAATTGCTGATGCAGGTCCTAAGAAAAAGTAAGTAGTACAATATAACATAATTGATTATGAAGTTCAAGATTATTATACAATAATTATTTGATTAATTAAACGTGACAATGATACTGCACCAATCGTATTTGCTTTTGACTTTGTAAAACAATCCAAAAGTCAAATATCCCAAACATTGAATTAAGAAGATGATAACAAGTTATTATTACAAGGAAAATAATTGATCATTCTTCCCTCGCGTACTCCCATCTAATAAGAAAAAGACCTAGGCATCTGTCCAAAATGTGGAGGATTGTTAAAAACATCTCACGTTATCCTACAATGCTTAAGCTTCGAAAACCTAAGAAATTCTCTTGGCATCAAAAACGATATATGTTAAATATTTAATTCAATTGAAGGTTGAAAATCAACGTTTATCTATTTTAATATTGTTGGTCTTGATAAAATGATCTGAATTATTGCATTTAATATTTCGATTTGTTATAATTTGTAGAATGTATCTTTGGTGTATAATTTTGTAATTAATAATTCTGATAATTGTTATATCATAACTTTTATTGTTATACAAATTAATAGTGATCGCTAGTGATATTAGTTGTTAATAAAGTGACCTAAAATGATTAAATTAAAAAATTCCAAGTCTGAAAATTGAAATATTATTTCTAGGAATTCTAAAGGCTACATCAGGCAGTAAATTGTAGCTCACAAAAAATGTAATACCTGACGATATCGAGCATTTTTTGGACTACAGATCTGAAATTTTAAATTGAATTGTTTAAAGGATGATTGTTCAAACAATATTTTGAAGTAATTAGGAAATATATTTTAAAGAAGTTTTTACTGAGCTTCACGGTTTTTTACAGAAGTCCAGGTTATTTTGTAAACTTTTATTTTTAACTTCAGTAGCATTAAACTAAAAAACTGCCAAGCCTCCACCCTTTTTTATTTCAGAGCTGCGTTTATACCATTTTCATTTTTGTTTCTACGAAAGCATTAAGAGATAAAATATGATATTGACCTTTCGACCATTTTCTAACATCAATTATTTACCTTATCGCTTACAAGAGATGACGTTTCTCACGAAAAAAACTCATTTACAATAGCCAGTAACTCTGAACTAAAAACCCTGGAAGTGAGAGTCACAGTCGAGTTTTGAAAGATGGAAGGAAAGTAAGAAGTAAACCATTGCAGTAATACACGTTAGTAGAGTTCCAGCATTTCATCAAAAGAATGTGACCATCCAATAGATTTCGGTGTTAGTACACTGCAATAACAAAAACTTATAAGCCTCTAGATTTTGTGCAATAGGATATTTGTTGTAAAAATCGTATATGTAAGAGGCACTAAATTATGCGCCTGCCAGATAATGAAATACTTTTGAAAACCTTTTAAGTCGCGCATCTATCAAAATATTTCATGAGTATTTCTTCCCCTTTACTCCCGAATCAACAGTGGAATTTAGTACATAAATACAAAACCATTATGTTCTCTTCGGAAAAAATAATGGTGTCTCTTATTATAATAAAATTATCAAACGCGATCCCAAACACAGTCTTACTTCAGAAGGAGCGTGAAGACATATCTTCTGAAGAAGTCGATGGTGTGGTGCAGAGCGTTGGTGCTTCTGACGTGGTCGTAGTGGTGCTTTGCGGAACAGACTTCTTGTAAGAGACATTGACCAGGCGCTACACTTCGCCTCCATCGCCCCTGTTGCTCTCACCGATTGCCCAGAATCGCCCGCGAACTATTGGTCCTTCAGGGCTCGCCCTTCCGTTGAAGTTATTACACTGCAAGACATCAGTCAAATATTCAAGAAAGAAACAGCACCCTTGTCTACATGAAAAACTAATGTTCCTTCCTTGCAGTAGTGGATATGGCAGACATTCAGTCATTTTCAAGTCAATCAATCCTACAGCTGCTTTCGTAAAATTATTTCTTCAAATAATTCGATTTAAGTTACAACTAATAAATCTTCACTTTCCACTAAATATTTCAGTGATCTACTAAATTCCTAATATTCATGGCATACACAAACAAAATAGAGGTAAGTCTCCAATTACAGCCGTCGATATGAATTTATTCAAAGAAAGTTGCTTCTAGTACATACGCAAACAGAAAAATAAGCAAGAAATTCAGAGAATTCCTATTATTAACCATTTGGGTGAATAAAGACGGAGAGAAGATATACGTTAGTAGAGATTTCTATTTGCTGCAATTGTTGGAAAAATTATATAACCTTGAAAAAGATGAAGACAAACGATTTATTTGTCTATTGAATGGAAATAAGGACATATCTTTTAATAATATGTTTTTGGAAAACAACAAACTTTATCGTATTTATCTTACAGCATCTGTATTTTAAGATCCTGTGCATTTAGTGTTGCGAAAATCTTCAACTATACCTTTCAGTTTGGTTCTAATTCTACGTTATCTTCAGTCTGGGTAGCAATTTTGTTTTGGATTTTGTCTTTAATACGGCTTATCACTCAGCAGAATGAACCGAAATCACGATTATATTTCCAACAGGTAGTCCGTGCAGTTTTCGATAAAATACAAATTACACTTGCGGGAGGGCGTCCCTATATTGCGAACATCTCGTGTCTTTGGATCATGTTGCTCTCAACTTTAGTACTGTATAATGCCTGCACAGGCCAGTTACCAGTTTTTTTAACTTCACCTCCTTAATACAGGAATCCCTCTACAATTGTGGACAATGTCACAAGAAATGCATATACATTTTTGGATTTGTTCCATGTCACTGACATCTTCCCCTGGGTTACGAAATCTTGGTAGAAAAATTATTCATGCATTTTTTCAGACACACACACATTTTTGCACGTAAAACAAATCATTGAAAATGGAATGGGTGCTTTCATTATTCAACGTCATTTTTCAACATATATAGTAAGCATAATAGTCTGATTTCTGAAAATAGACAATTTTTGTATATGGTTCCAGAGCCTGTTGGGACTCCGGGGCATCTTGCATTTATGGTGAACAAGAAATCCCTGATTATGTCATCAACCATTTTGAACTCGAGTTGCAGAAGCAGGACTCTATGACTATTAGAGCCACGGACGGACACATAGAATGATCCGTAATGGAATTCTAACGTCAGAAATGTCAGCGGAAGAGGCAACCCAATCACTGTCTGTGAACTAAGTCTCAGGGACGTTGTTCTTACTTTTGCGTGGTTTGCTTTGTTCCATAGTTCTTTTTTTCTGTTAGAGATTCGCCTAGGACAAACTTCATGCTTTTCTGACATAAAACGGCATATTTAAAAAAATGAAGAAAATAGAGTTGTACGGGTTAAAAACCACACTTTCCTTTGGGCATATTGATAAGAGATGTAGTCGGATGAACGGACCGATTGACATTTCTTTAAAATTGAACATTCTTTAAAAAGACGTAGCTCTGGGCTATTTGCTAAGGCACTGTCTTTGTCCCATCTTATATAATTGACAGTAAGTATTGGGGTAAAATTAAATTGGACTGATTGATTGATTGCTAATGATTTCGGTCGCGTTCCGCTCTACCGGTTACCGCTCTACAAGCATGTGTGTTAGTGAAGTGCATGTCAGTGTTAGTGTTTGTAAGGGGTGAGGATAGGACAAGGAAGAGGAAAGAAAGATCGCTCGAGGTCCGTGGCCCGTTTGTTAGGGTACTGCTCCGGCATTCGCCTGGTGTTGATCGGAGAAACCACAGAACACTATCGATCAGAGCAGCCGGCCGCTAGAATTCTCCCCCAGACAGCAATTAAATTCAGCCCAAGCTAGTGTCGAAAATCCTGCCACACTCGAGACTCAAACCTAGGACCTTCCGGTGAGAGGCAGTGACATCAGCTGATGCCCTGAGCCATCTCTCCCGGTAAAATGCAAAGAGGTCTTGAATGCAAAGAGACCGTGTAACTCATTATAGTGCTCATATTGAGAATTATAGTGCGTAATAGTTTTTTATTTCTTCTATCCCCATACGTAGCGCAAAACTTTCACAGTTTAAAATACGTATGAATTAGTACAAATATATTATTTATCTGTTGGTATCTCCGATCCTTTAGAGAGAGGTAATCGTCAGGGGAGGGGCAGTCGAAGTGGCATAGCTCTCTCCCTTATCTGCTCGCCTAGCTAAACCAGGGCCAGTAGCAGAGCGAGATTCACCACTCCTACGACGCCGCGCTAAAGCACGAGCTCTTCAGACGTGAGTTCTATCCCAACCTATAGACAGTACGTAATACCAACGTAATCCAGAGTTAAAGAGCTTACATATTTCATTAGAGTTGAGGAAAAAGCGCCCTTCGTGATCCCGATAAGCTGTCACCTGGAACTCCTTTCCCTTCCCACGCCCAGATAGGGAGAATACTTCAATAACAGACGCGTGCCCCTTTGACCTATTCTCACACCATTTTCTGTCATACAATTCTTCTTCTTCTTCTTCTTCTTCACTTCAAGGATTAGGTGGCTGCCTGTTCCGTCATCACACATCAAACCATCATCTACGTGGTCTTCTTACACTCCTTTCTGTTGGGTTGTACTGCAACACTTCTTTAGGTAGCCTGTAATGCTCCATTCTTTCACAATGTTTTTACAGTCTTGTTTATATCGTTGTATGGAATTATTTAAGCTAAATATATTTATTTTTTTTCTATCTTCATTTCTCTGTTTATCTAACAAAGTACAACCTTTTACTCTTCTTAAAAATTTCATCTTCATAGCTTGAATATTCAATTTTTCTTTTTGAGAGAGAATCCAATTTTCACTCCCATACAGGACTACTGTCACATAATTCTGAGGATTATTTTGGACCTTCCGACCTTTGTGATATCGAGGACTTTCTCGCTCGACGCGCCCGTCCTCCTTGATAACGGGCTACCCAGAGCGCGATTGCGCCACCAGGCGACGCCAAGCGTCTTTCCTTCTCCACCCTCTCTCTGGAAACATTAGCTGGGGTTAGTTTGTAAGAAAGTTTATATATATTCACTACCATTTTAGACTTTGCGTTGGAAATTTGTACATCTTTGCACACGTTCACTTCAGCAATACACTCGGTGTGTTCTTACTGAGTTTCATTTCACAAGTCTGTTAGAAGAACCTGTCGACTAGATATGGACATATTGAACTAGTGTGTGCCACTCTCCGTGCACCGTGGTGCCGCACCTCTGCCAGCTGTTGTGCACTTTCCAGTGCGCCTTCAGCCGCCCGTCCTGCGTCGCCTGCGGAGGTCGTCCTTGGCACCGCCCCTTCACCCGTCACTCGACCGTCGAGAACAGCGCTGGTCCACTGCCGCCTCTGGTCACCCTCGGCCTCCGAGAATGTCACCGTCGTCGCGCCGGTGCTGCCTTCCCAACTCTTTCTTCACCCTCGGAAGCGTCAAAGAGCAGTCTCTTAGTACCGCCACGACACCCGACAAATGTTCAAAAGCCACGCAATCAGTTGTTAATTCAGTGCAGCGGATCTCTTTGTACATATTTAAATTTTGTTTGTCAAAGTTGCTTTAATAAAAGAGTGTGTATTTCTGTGGAACAATTTCTTGATACAGGGCCCTGGTAACAAAAAAGGGGATAAATCCAGTTCCATACATTTAGAAAAAATATCCTCTAACACGTGGTGTAACCAGAATCCATGTTTTGTGGGTCCATGATACCGAAAAATCGAATGACGGCAAAACGTGTCTGTCAGTCTATGAACAACGCTAACGGCTAAGCCATTCAGCCACTTTTCTCCAAAATTGATATTCTTCAATCGATCTGGCTTTGGTCGCGTCCCTTCGAATTTGAAACCGATATTTTAATTTTGGGGGGTACTTTACACGAAGCCTCTGGGACATTTTCCAAATTTCAAAAAAAGCTTCATTGTTTCTTATTAAATTTTGTTCTTGGATAGTGTGAAGGACTTTTAAGAGAATGGTGCAGGTCTCATGGTCGTTGAAAACCCTAACTGCAAAAGTTCAATAAATTTTCGGCGTCTTCCTACAACTACAATTATGAAGATAGAGAGTTTTCCCTTAATGAAATCTGATCCTAAAAAGATAGATTTTGAAGTAAAGTCATGTACAATTTTTCGAAAATTTGAGTACTTTTCGCATAATTTTGCGTGAAAATACAGGCGAGAAATTACGTGGTTTTAGCACCCCGTTTTTTAAATGTCGACAACACGCTCAACCTGGCGGTAATGCGGGTAGTATCGGTGTCAGGCAAGGCAGAGCACGTCATAGCAGGCCGCGCCAGGCTAGACAAGGGAGAGTATGCACTATAGGCAGGTTGCATTCCATTTCCTTTATGAACAGACGAATAAGGTAAATAAGTATTTAGACAAGTAGGGGCAACCAGGGCCTGGGGCAATTAATTGATCCACGGGGCTCCCTCATATCAAACAAATAATTCCCTCCATCCCTAATTCATAAACAGAATTCATTTCTCGGTGTATCAGAAATAACTTACGGTGTTGAATCTGGATTAGAGATGAATACATTTTTAAAAATTTCTCTTGAATGAAAAACTTTTCAGAGCTCCAATTATCAGGTCCTGGGGCAAGTTGCCCCAGCTGCCTCCCCCTCCCGCCCCTTTGGTCGCCACTGCAGGCAAGTGAAAGGATTCGGATTTAAACTTGCTGTGCAATTTAATCGCTTTATTTGGTTTGCATTAGTAGTATACTGAACTGCTTGCATAGTCATGCTTTCTTTTAGTCACTTTGCAAACCAGTCTAGTGCTTTTCTCATAGTCCACTAGACCATGTTTCAAGATTTGTTTAGAAATCTCTTAAGCTGATTCTTCTTTGAATGAATTGATTTTTTGGAAGTATTACAGTAAGTATATACACAGCAACACTGTTTCGAACAAAATATTGTGACGATACCGAATAGTTAATAGAAGAGAAAATTGATTTTAAACACACGACATAGTAGCCTGTCGCGGGTCTACGCAGCGCCCCCTTTGTGTGCGCGAGGGTCGGACCAATTCGCGCCGCACACGTGCGCGGCGAGGTCCCCTCGCGCTCCCTGTCCGGCAGGGGGCTAGGGTACACGAGAATTATGACCCGATCGGCGCCTCTCTGGCGCCGCCACATCCCCAGGCGACCTGCGCCCCCCCCCCCGACGTTAGAGAGAGAGGGTTGAGTGGAATTTTTCCACCGACTTCGGCCAGGAAACGCTTCCGGACATTGGCCGAAATAAAATTAAGACGCAGTTTTACCAATAGAGAGGAACCTTTTAAAATTCAAACAAAAATCTTTCCAGAACTTTCGGCAAATAAGTAAGGAGAGGGGGTTACAGAGGCTTCGCGAGATGTGACGAAGTGAAACATAAAAGAGAAGTGAGGAGACGGTCTTGAGAGTAGGTTCGGGGAGGAGCGAGCACCTCAGCGGTGCGTCGTTCGGGTGCAAACGCCGCTGGCGTGGACGCCTCCGAAGTGCGCAGAGCAATCTCGTCCGGTCGCCTGACAAAGACTATCGCTGATTGTGCGGTGCGATCTTGTGCCGCGCGCGAGTCAAAACTATTCAATTCGGCTTGCGTCACTACGCCCGCGACCGCTGCATGCTGAAGTCTCCGCCTACCTCTCTTCGCCGACGTCGGGCACGAGTACCTGCCTCTCGGCCCCCCCGGCAAGGAGCCTACCGCCAGCTGTGACCTACTGCCGGCCTTTCACCGCCGAAGACGGCGCCCTGATGACCTCACCCCGAAGGTCGGGCATCGACCCTGCGGAGTCTTCTGAAAACACGGTCTGTTGTCCCCTTAGACTTTGGTGAATGGCCCGGATCACAGACCTGTGCCTCGTCATAAGCGAGCCGCGCTGTGGCTGTTTTTGAGGATAAACTTCCTAAATTGTGTGTTGCTTCTTCCTCGGTAAATTGTACTTTCATTTGTATTGTCTTGTAGTACGTAAGAAAGTTATTTGAGTGAACAGGGAATCTGGGAAAAAAGGGGGGGATGTCTTTGGGTTTAAAAGGGAAAGGGTATTAGTAATAGGATTTTTTTTGTATATTTCTTCATTTCAGTTAATTAAATTTTAATTGTTCCTCAAAACAATGAATTTTATTTGGTAACAAGTAGCGTCCGTCCATGGGCTCCCATTTCTTGTAGAGAGTCTCTGCGCCTGAGTTAGCCGGCAACTGAATCAGGTGAGTGAGAGAAGGGGGGGATCTCGATCGCCCGATCGATTCCCGACGTCGCATGCGCGAGGGCCCGCGCGTAAGTGACAATATGTTATTCAGAGCTACAATAATTTTAACAATTTGTGTTAAATTTCAACTGATTATGCTATCAACTATCATAATTAACTTAGCAACTGGTTCTGCAAATTACAATTATTTTAATAACGTGTTCACGCAAACTGACTGAATGAGAGCACTGGAAACAGCAACTTTTCCCCAGAAAAACTCTTATTGGCGGGCACTGGTAATGAAAAAGTGGATAAATATTGTTCCCATATATATATATATATATATATATATATATATATATATATATGTGTGTGTGTGTGTGTGTGTGTATATGCATATATATAGTAAATTACTTTCTCTGACATGTTTTGCAGTCAGAATTCATGGTCTATAGGTGTCTGTCATGAAAAATCGACTGACGGCTAAAACGTTCAGACAATTTTCTTAAAAATTGATATTTCTTGATCAATTGAAATGCACTCCACGCCTGTTATTTGGAGGGGCTACTTTACATCCACATAAAGTATCAAAATAAATGCAGATATGCACCACAGACGCTTTTTTTGAATTGGAATTTTTCACGTTATAGCTGAATTGTTGGTGGGGCAGAAATTAAAATATCTGAATATTACATTGAAATTATTTCCAATAATGCGAGAAAGCTTGAGCTGTTGTAGCACCACTAATTTCTATTTATTTATTTTTATACCATAATTACCAGTTTTGATCTCTCTGATAAATAGGCAATCTGCATTGTGCAGTCTGCTTCATTATTTCGTTTTGATGTCATATTCAAGAAACGGAAATAATTAAATAGGCTTATAAAGAAAATCATAGAGAAAAAATAGCAATCTCCTTATACCTATTTTATAAAATCCTACATTTTGGAGACATTTTGAAATTTGATAGTTTCAAATGAAACTATTCTGCAATTTCTGAAACATTCACTCAATTTCTTACAATTTATTTTTGAAAAAGGATGGACATTTTAAAATACATATATCCTCAAGAGGGTAGGGACATTTGTGGGGGACATCCATAAATTACGTAAAGCTAAAGTGTGTGTGTGTGTGTGTGTGGGGGGGGGTTCAGGAAGAAGTATGCTGTGTTTCATAAGAGTAGGGGCAAGAAGTATGTTTCATGTTATATAACACTGATATTAACTTTTTTCATTTTCAATGTTTTCTGAAATAACTCTTTATTCAGTCTTATAGTAAAACAATAAAATATTAGCAAATTAAATTTAAAAAGTTATTGTGCACAAATTGTTAAAATAAATTAATTTTTTTCCACTAATGGTCTAAATTGTTTGAACATGTTAGATTACAAAGAAAATATTCCTTACTGCTTTACAGTAAATCCTAGAATGCAATTAAATTGGCACACTCTTGCCTGTGCATCATCCATGAGGGCATGTGCATATCTTATCAGAAATTTTCTCATCTATGCTTCCTTTCTTCACTCAAAAAGCAGTCCCACTGTTATTGTTACTCTCAGTCAAAAGCACCAACTAATTCAGACTTTAATTATCATAAATTTTAATATACAACCCCAAAAAATTAAAGAAGTATCTTATATAATTTATTTTTACTTACTGTAAATAGGGCAGTTGTTGTAAATGTTTATGTAATTATTTAGGGTGGAGGTACAAATATACGTTTCAATGGGAAGAGAGGGTATTCAAAATACTCCAAATTGGTGTTACATAATTTATGAATGGCCCCATGTGATAAATTGTTACCAACAAACCACATGAAAATTCAAAGATTTATTAACAAATTGGCAACTGAGATATGTCACAAAATTTTCCTTTACATTCAAATGATTACATTTCCAGTTCATGTACTATCAACCTTAAAAGTAAAGATGTACGCCAGTACTACTACACGCTGAAACTCTAATAAGAACAAAAACTAAAAGGAATGTATTTTGAGACTGCCACATACCAAATAAAATAGGATCTACTTCTTTGGGTGACATAAATTTAAAATACTAGAAGAACTATAAGACATAACTTTTAATTTTTGAGATCGCAAAAAAAAATACTCGTATCATCTTGCAAATGTACACATACATGGACATTCTTTTTACCAATCATCAGACTTAAGAACTAAAAGCTCAAGTGTTCTACTTCACACTCAAACCTTCCAATATTGCATTATGATATGATATAAAAGTATTAATGAGGATGTAATTTAGGGTGTTTGTACTTTAAGAAGCTACTCACATTGTAAGTGAATGGAAAAGCAAGAAATTGAACAAAAGCATTTTAACATGACTAATTTACAGCAACAAAGAAAACCCACTGAAATAATGTGACCAAAAAATATGAATATGTTAAAAGTCCTGGTCTACTTTAAACGACACCTGGACCCCAAGAACAGTTAATAAAACAGGAGACAAATGTTTAGAACTTTCTAATCAGTAGTAATTATAAACAAATTTATACCTTCAAGCAGACCTAACCAAGGTTATAAAGGTTTAGCTACAAAAATTCCAAGGTGTCAAAGCACAGTTTTCAAAAAAGCAGATATACCAGAAACTGGCACAATGGTATGAACAAATTCCGTTTTGTATTTTCTTCTTTTTCTCCCTTGACAATTATTTTGAAGAATTTATACCAAAAATTCTCAACTTATCATGATACTGACAATTAAACATTCTTTTTGATCTTTTGACAATTAAGATCTCACAAATACCAGAGATTTTAGATTAGGGAGATAATGCATGTAATATTAATTTTCTTTATGGATCAAGTGGATCTGGGCAAGAAAAAAATAAATATTCAATAATTCGACTTGAAAAACTTAAAATCTCAGAGTTTCATCAACAAAAATGCAATGCAATTTACAAAGGACTTTGAATCATAATAGTGCACCACAACTCTTTTGTCATGCTTCATTAGCGACCCTTTGTCTGCTGAAATATTTGTGTTCTTTGGCATACTTAGGTACTTTTTATGCAGGGCCATAATGTAGGTAAGTCACTGAGGACAGTTAAGTACTTATGCAATGGAACCTGAATATGTGAAACCTACAACACAGAAGAAAAAGTATTATTTATATTCCAGTTTTTCTTTACTGTTCTACAGGAACAAACAGCTTTAGCATCTACATCTCTGATGCTTGGAGATTTTGTGAATCAGAGGGATGAGTTGTGTGAGGATGGAGGTCCATTGCTCAGCCCTAACATTAGGAATGAGGAAGGGATATGAAAAGAAGGATCTCATACAATACATGACCCGTTTTCTAGAGAGTTACTTTGACATTCACCTGGAAGTAGTCAGAGGAACCACAGAAATAACTGATCTCAGAAGTTGCCCCTCAGATTTGATTTCAGCAAGTGCCACAAACTAACCAATGTTAAACACACCAAGTACATTTGAGAGACCAGACTATTCAGAGATGTAAGCACCAAAATTCTATTTTCCATTTACTTAAAAAACGTGCTTTAATTAAAAATGTTCAATGAACAACTAATAATGTATCTATCACATACTAGAAATATAAAACTATATTGTCTCTTCACATGCATTGATAGATTAAAGACTTGCAGTAATTTGAAAACTTTCAAATTTAATTTTTTCATCTTTTAATTTTGGGGCAACAAGTCTATAAAGTGAAAAGGATGGTGATGGGGAATTTAAAAAATGGATGTGATTGGAACATTTTAATTACTGAAGTTCAAGTTGTGAGGTTCCACAGTTAATCATTTGTTTATCAGTACACAAAATTATGTGATTTTTTAGATTACATCCAATTTTTATGTTTTCTCTGACTTTACCAAATTCCACAATAGAATGCAGTACTCCAATATTGAATGGAGTTAGGAAAATAGGTGTACAACATCCAATCCTAGTAACCAAACAATGAATAACTTGGTGTAATATGTTCTGAATGCTTATCTGATATAAACATGTCAAAACATTAAAACAGTTGTGGAGTACTACACATCAGGTTACACACATTTATTTTATTACATCCCTTCATTATTAATATAAACTATACCAACTATTTGGTAAGTATTCAAATTCTGTTCAAACAATACTGAGCAAAAAATTGCAAACACTTCAGGTTATATTACAAACCTTCTAGGAAATTAAAAATTTGCAATATAATTGCCCTGCAGTAATAACAGGAGAAGAAAAATAACTCCTTTACCTGAATATAAGACAACCCCTAATTATGAAGAGGCTTCCAGATTTTTTTTTTCTTTTTTAACCAATTCTTTCTATTTAGTCAAAATAAAATTGAAAATTGTCCAACAACTAGGCATTTTTTATCTGCTGAAAATTTTAAAACTTATTGCCTGAGATATCACTACTTTCTTGATCCTTAAAAACCATCATAATCATAATTTTTGTCACCACCGATTTCATCTTCATATGTATCGTTTCTTTCTTTTTGGTCCTCCTCCCATACTGTGTTGTCCTCTGATGTTTTAGGCCCCTCTAAAAGATTCACTCTTTCAATTTGCATTCATAGTCTTTCATCTAACACCTAAGAATATTCCCTTCTGTGTCACCAGATTTTTTTTCTGTCCTGGTCATGTTGGTGACCTCTGCTTTTTAACAGTTCTCTGAAATTCTTTATCAGACTGTACTTGAAATTCACATTGTTTAATATTCTTGTGACTGAGCAGTGTACTGAGAACTCATACAACTTCGTTCCTCCATTTCACAGGTTTCCAAGTTTGAAAATGTTTTTTTATTTCCATCCATTGCAAAACACAGATTTGCACTCACTGGGCATTGAACTGAGAGTCCACACAGCCTTTTTCATTAAAACATCATGGAAAAAAATATCAGAAACAATTTTTATTTATTTTCATGCATTTTCCTTGCTACAATGCCATTCATTTAAGATTCTCTTTTTACTGGCCTGAATTTTCTGGTAAACTGCAGGGTATATCAAAAATACCTCCACGAATATAGTAAGGTATTACAGTTAGGCATGATCTTTTCATTGTCTTTGCTGCTTATTGTCATATTAACATTTGTGTGTTTCATGACATGGAAAGGCAATGTAAAAACACAAATCTTAACTGACTGTGCTTAATGTGCGAATGTAAAATGACCCGTCATTTTTTGGATGAGATATTTCGGAAAAATACTCTTCTTATATTCAGGTAAATACAGTATGTGGGAATGTAATAAGAGAAATAAAAGAGCACCTTCAATACTGGATAAACTTGGTACAAAGACAAAAGAAAATTTTTACCAATGTTCATTTGCAAGTAATAAAGAACAATGTGTATTATACTATGACAAAAATTACAAATTTAAAAGAAAAAATGAGCATAAACTTTCAAAACTTTAACATAATTAAGAACTAAAGAGAAAGTTCCAGGAAGTAAATATTTGCTCATAGGTAGATCACGTTAATTAGAACCTACATAATAGATATCGAATAACAGCAACAAAAAAATCTATTAGATACATTTTCTACCTTTTAATTCCAACAACAGTTCACGGTTTGTCTTTGATACAGTATGTCAAAACATTTCTACAACTGTTAACAAGAATAAAAAGTAATATATTTTGAAATTTTCATGTATCAAAAATAGCAAAAGAATTTAAATGAACTAAATTAATTAATTTCCATCGTCTTTTGTCATGAAATATGTGTATAAAAATACCACCTAATTTTGCACAACTCCATTTGAAAATTATGCTTGGTTTGAATGCTACCAAGAATAAAGCATTGTAGCTTATATATTTAATGTCAAAATTTACTTCAAAGGCCTGATATATATCAAGAAATAACGAAAAAGTAAATAAAAAAAATATGAAATAGAGATAATCACAAAATTACTGTGAAATCTCACAAGGCAGACAAATTTAGTAAAAGTATTTAACATTATGTTTTATCAATTATCGTTTACAGAATTCAAATGCCCATTTCTAATCAAGGAATAAAATATTTCTAAATGAGCAAATAATTTCCTGAGACCCACAAGGCAATATCACAGACTAAAGCAGCAAGTACGCTGTTATGTGAATCAATATTTTGTAAACAAAGACAAAGGTATCTGTCACACTATTAATCTTGCAAGATTAATGAAAATATACTAAATAAAACTCACATTATCTTTCAGCAGACCACTATATTCACAGAAATCAACTTTCACAATTCACTGACAAAGCTCACTAAAATAATGACCCACAATAGCTTCTTTATAAAAAAGATAAATATATACACTATCCCTATAATGTAACTTCATTAAAATTCTACAAAAGAGGCAGCCTGAAGTGGACGATCATCTGAAGAGTCTGAATGATTCCTATTGAAACGTCTCATGGATTTCAGGGGATCTGACAGTGGGAAGCCTTTCCTGGTCCCCATATGAACTTCTGAAGTCTCCTTAAAAGTTTCCAAGGGAACATTCAAAATACTGTGACTGGAGCCAGCAGGAAGAGCAGCTCCCCCACCTGGTCTTCCTACCTCTCTCCTCCTAACCTTATCAGCAACCGGACGTAGAGTGAGCTGATTAGGAGGAGCAATGGAGCGTCGAGGAGGTATGACCTGAGGCGCTGTGGTGTGAACGGCCTGAGAAAGCTCCACTCGAACTTCTCCAGCTTCATAGGCAGGCTCCACCTCTGGAGGAAAATCTCCATGGTTTCGAGTGTTCAAAAGGCTACATAACTGCGAAACAAAAACCAAAGTTTCTAAGTTTAATTTATGTAAAGGAATTTTAGTACAGCTCTATTCACAAGGGAGAAAGGGTAGATTCTGAATGTATAGCACAAGGACTCCCCCTAGTGGATAAAGCTCTGTTAAAACCTAAGCCATGCATTAGATGTTACCTTCATACAATTTTTGTTTAATTTTTTGACCTACTTTTAAAAATGACAGCTAATAAAAATCTATTTTTTAAATGGATTTTACTTCCTTGCATATTACTTATATAGAAAGAGAAAGTAGTGTAATGCAGCAGTGAAAAACAGCACTTTTCTTGACAGAGAAACTTGTATTGTAAGTCTCCGATGCCAAAAAAGTGGATAATTCTTGCTCCAATAAGTGGTAAATAACTTTCACAAATATGTTGTATACTCAGACTACCCCCATATTTTGGGGGTCTTTGATACCAAAAAATTTACTTACGGCAAAATGTCTGATTGTCCATCTGAGAATAATGCTAGCAGCTAAACCGTAAGTAGGAGTTTTACCAAAATTATGATATTCTTCATTCAACCTGGCTGATATTACAGCCCCTCGAGTATGAAATACATATTTTGCTTTTGGGGGGTACTTTACATGAAGGCTCAATGAGATTTTCGAAATTTTTTTCAAAAACAGTACAAAATGTTTGGATTAAATTTTTTTATCAGACAGAGCAAATGATGCTTCTAAAAACAACGTAGCTTGATTTCGATGAACCCTCTGAAAATAAAACCATTTGTTTTTTTAAAAAAATGGTGTGTCGCAAAAATGCAATACTGAGCAAACAGGAATACAATGTAAGTTTATCTCATTTTATGTGCAGTATTTGCTATGAATACTGCAATAAGCTGTAAAACACATCAAATTTTGAAAAATATAAAATTGTAAAAATGTTTACATTAAAAAATAAATATTGATGATACAAATCAGTGATTAAATATAAAATTCATTGCTAGGAACATTAGATTTCAAAAGTGGCTTTATGAAATGGCCTAAGTAAATTCTATTCCTAAAGAAATTTTCAAAGATGGGAAATTTGCAGTATCAAAATTGTTGCCAGAGAAACATGAAAACATCTGGAAACAAGAGAAATGGTACGGATGTAAGAAGTATTTCAGAGGAGATATTACTTACAGTTTTCAATAGTAAATTTGTATCCAATATGGTAAAACATGCTCAAAGCAGAACCTAAAGGGACCAGATATTTTTCCGTGTTATACAAGATTCCACTTTACTCAATGTAGTACTGTAGAATTTATGATTGAATTCTCATTAGGGACCACGATTTGAGTTCACATTAGTCAGATTTCCACATTATACACATTCCATATTGAGCAAGTTTTACTGTATATTTTAGTCACTTTGTTTTTTATTAAGTATTTTAAAAAACTGACCTAAAGAACTTAGTTGCTGATGCATGATTACTGTTGCTAAGACAACAGTTTAAACTTACTGGGATAAAAGTACCTCATTCATGATTCATGAAAACACCAGTATTAAGATTTAATGACGCATAACTCCATAATTCAGTTTCAAATTCGATAGTCAAATTTCATAAAGTAATTTATCAAGAACATTCAAGTGGAACTATCTTAATAAAATATAAAGTATCACATCTTATCTTATTTACACTATGTGCTACAATATTCCTTTAAGATCGTATCTTCCATATTTATTCTGCTAAATCTAATAACACTTTGAGGCTATAGCTTCATGAGAAGTTTGTTTCAGCCTCAGCTAGCACCCTTGAAAAGCTAGTTTCAGTCTCAGCCAAACATCATCATAGTCTGCCTGAGAGGACTTCAAACAAGCTGTGCCCTTCCTCTCACCTCATTCATTCCATCTAGTGCTTGCAGGGCATCTGGATGTTCTGCAGGATTAATGGCTTCAGACAGAATACCACGGTACTGAGCAAGTTTCAAACGACACAGAGACATCACTGCTCGCGCATGATGGAGTTCAGAGATTATCACAGTAGGATCCTGCAACAAAGCAACAGTAAGCACCAACAATTATTGATTAACATGGAGAGTAGCACCCTCCTCCAAGAGTCTACCTAAACTGCGCATCGTCTGCTGCAAAATACAAATAAAGAAATACCAAGGTTCAAGCAGTTGTAAAATAATAGAGGAGGGGAATTTGTACTATAATATAAACAATAAAATATGAGTTGAAGTTGCAGCATCTGGACTATAGTATGCTGTTCCAACTACATTTCCACCTTTGTTGTTTAAGAAAGATTTTATATAAATTCCATCTAACATTAATGAAACTATGTAATCTGATTTCTGCAATGTTTTGAATTTCTCCTCAGCACACTTCAAAATAATATTCTCATCTGCTTGCTCTTACTGTCGTAGTTGTCGAGAGACAACATATCCCGATATCCTCAAAAATTTGTGTGCATCCTTATGCATGCAAACATGTAATAGAAAACAAAATACTACAGAAAGCAGACAAATCAGCACCGTATCTGTAACACTGTTCAGTGATTAATAAATCGATCCGTATAATAATAAATTTAACTTGCTTGCACATACCATCTACTAGATATTTGAATAATCTGCTCAAAATAACAGTAACAGTACTGAATGTACTACAAGAATAGTCTTCCTAGTTTTTGGGCAAATGCTTCAAGATATAAATTAACTTGTTGAAATTACTTATCCCTCTAGGGACAGTATAATTCCTAAGCTTTTCCAGTTCAATATCATGACTGAGCATGCTGACTTGAACATTTGACTGAATCATTGCTGATAACGAAAATATTGGTACAGTTAAAACACAAACCAAATCTAACAAGACACAGTGTTCTCCCATAACTGTACACAATCGTCCATTATTTTGCTAATGTTGTTTCCTTCTTCTTTTTGACGTAGAACATCAATGATGATGTACATAAATCTAGTAAGTCTGCAAAAAACTTGTACACAGAAAGCGTAATATTAAATGAAGGGAATCTAAGCCTTCTACATGTGATGTCACAAACAATGCCACCAGCACCAAGGTATGAAGTACAGGTGGCATTGGTAGTATTGATTATCACCGGATGAACAAAAATGAAATAGAATGTCCAAAAGTATCATATCCTGTAGACTACAGTATGAGAAATGTTTCTCTGGCCTCAAAATTTTTAAGTTTTAAAGCCCTAAAACGATGCATTTAGGAGTTATTTAATAATAAGTATTTTGACAATGCTGTTGTGTGTTGCAGGTTGCATTTGAAATGACTATTTAGATGTGTTTTTTAAACAAATCCTCACATTTTTATAGTCAGATTGCAATTCATCACGTCTCCATGAATTTCTCTTTCTTTAGAGACCTCATTTATAAAGATTGGTTACCTGTGAGAGCCGCAAAGGGATAGTACTGAAATGTACTACTGAAATAATATAGGAGATGATATTCACATGAATGTGGGAGCAATGCCATTAGAGAGGAAATGTGAAGATAGTGATTTTGCAACACGGAAAATTACTGCCTATAAAGCATGTGAGGATAAGGCAGGAGCAGTTTTGGTTCAAATTTTGAATTAATCTATTTTATCAAAAACAGTAAAAAACTGTATGTGTATGTACGAGAGAAATAAAATAAATATAATTAAAAAAAAATTGTAACAGATAATGAAAAAGGGCTAATTTAATTGTTCAAACAGGAAACAATCTAGAAGTTGAAATTTAGAGGATAAGAACTAAGTTCTGAATAAAATTAGGGGGCTGACATTTTGGTGTGGATGGGGACAGCATTGTGGTATTACGAACATTATCACACTGCAATACTATAAACAATAGAAACAAAACAACACACACTAATCCCAATTTCCATTCACACAATGCATTTTAACACAACTTCCAATGCATTTTAATACAATTTCACTTGTCCTGTTCTCCAAAATTCTAATGATGTTCAGAACGTCTATGGCATTGAAGCCATACAATTCTTTTGTTCTATAATTTGATCTGACAACACTGCAAACTCCAGTGCTTTTATTTCATTGTGTTCTAGGTTACAGCATTGGCATAACCATGTGACCACACACTACCAACTGCTTTCTAATTTAATTCACAGTGTACTAATAGTGTAATTTATGACAAATATCATACAATGTTGTATTCACTTTTCAAAAATTCCAAAGAATTATAATTTTTTAATTAAATTAGACTGATTGTCCTGCAAAACGTGATATAATGATGTTGATAGTACTCAATAGACAGGCATGGATTAGTTTTCATGTTGTTTACATTACAAATACAAATATTGTTGTTAATAGAGAGCCCTCAATTATTTCCCCACTTGCAATAATTCTTATTAAGACACTGATCTCAGTTTTGCAAAGTCTGACTTTATGTAATCAAAGTGGATCAAATTAATTCATTGGCATATTAACTTTTAGTTAATGAAAGAAATGAAGCATAACTGATCTAGTACGATCAACCACATTCCTTATAACAAGTTCATTACATCTTCAACCAATTTCAATCCAACCCTTCAAAAACTTGCAATACCATCATTCTTCAACAGCACAATTTTTCTTATTATCTATAATGGTTACGTTATAATATAACATTGCAACCTGAACCCTAAAAATACTTCAACCCATCTCTTGAAAAACTCTCTTCACCAAACAAAGCACAGAAGGGGAAAAGGAAAGAAAAAAAGAATAAAACACAAACAAGAGGAAGAAAGAAAAAAGTTATCATAAACAAGTATCTTCACATTTTAAATGTTATAATGCATACAGTAATCTCTCAGCATTCGCGAGAGTTAGGTTCCCAAAAAGCATCACTAATGTTAAATCCACGAATGTTGAGTCTATTTTTCAATGAAGAATGATGGGTTAAATTCCTGGATAACGAAGAAACTGTTTAATAAAGAAAGGAAAAATCTGACAATCAATTGCAGAAGAACTTAGTAAGCAGTTTTACAAACAGAATTCACAATTAAGATCCCAAAATCAAGGAATAAAACAATGTTTGAAACTTGAAAGAGATTGGATACAGGATTTTTTTTGTTTCATCACCTTCCTCATTTTTCTAATATCCAAATACGGAAGCGCTGCTGCTTCTATTTCACTCTTAAATTTGAAAGTTATTTCATGGGGTTTCCATTTCCATTTGAATGCCCTTTCCACAAGAGCTTGTTTAAATTTTAGAACGCCATTAACAGATTTGACATTGATGCAGTTTTACTTCCGTTAGTTCATCATTACCTAAGAAGAGGTTTTCTTCATTGATGATTTCCTGAAGTTCCACTTCAATGAGGTCATTATAATGAAAGTTGCACTGAACCTGAATGGCTTTTCTGTTCCTGTAGCCAAAACACTTAACTCAAATTTGACACAACTGCATTGAATTATTTTAAAATTGCGTTATTCTATAAATGTGAATTGACATTTCAACTTTGACATTTTTACAGAAAGTGATACTTTGAGCTCCAACATCTGCCAAGTACGTTTCCCAGATGATGCTGTTAACGGAAAAGAAATGTGCTCATTTTCAAAACAAATGTAGAATGACCAAAAGACGCATTCGCGAATGTTAAAACCAGTAGCATTTCTCTAATCGCAAATGTTCAGAACTCATGAATAGTGAATTCGCGGATGTCGAAGGATTACTTTATTGTAATTTTATATGTTATATTGAAAATTGCCACTGAATTGTCACCACTCTGTCACCTGGATGAATTTAATTAATACAATGCCAAAAGTATTAAATAGTAGCAAAGAGAGTTTTCAGAGATTTTGTGACAATGGACATTTTTTATTAGCACATTAATATATACGATTTATATGACCAGTAAGTAATTTGAATAAAAAAATTGTAACATACATTCAAAGCAAATCCTTCTACAATTCCAGTGCCTGCTGCAGACCCAGATGCATTGCTATCTCCTTCTCCCCTGACAGAACTGCTGCGATGACTCTTGACTGTACTCCACTGACCTGATTTTGTTGATAGTTTTTTAAATCTAGAAAAATAACCAAATAATTTAAATTATTTTAAATAATGAATTCATAAAAGCATAACTGCACAGAATGGCCCTTTCCTGGAACAAATTTCCCAGACTTTTCTTGTTTTTCCAGTGCATCTTAAAAATTATTTTCCTGATAAGATTTGTAATTTCACACTAAAAGAAAATATTGAAGCTCTGATATTAATTGATCAGCTGTCTGATTTTATCATCACAAAAAACAAGTTAACAATGTTTTCTCACCAAATAAAAATTAAGCAAAAAATAAAGATGTTCTAATGTTTTAAAAATACATAACAATTTATTTTATAACCCTCTTAAAATTTTCCCTGATTTCTGGCAATTCTTCAATAAATTCTCTGATTATTCCTGACTTTTCCGAAGCAATGAAATTTTCTGCTTTTTCTATCGAGTAGGTAACAAGCATTTACTAAAGAAAAATCAGTAAATTTTATTTAAATACAACCTTCAAAGTAAACTTAAAACTAATAGCATGCACAAACAAATTAATATAACTTGTATTTTTGAGATTATTCATAAAAGCAATGAAAAATACATGAATTTAAATTATTCTGTACACCATTGTTAGCAATATTCTGAAGGCCAAAATCACATTTTTTAATAGGTATGTAGACCAATAAGTGACATCACCTGTCTGACAGTGAAGATCCTGATGCTGCACGTGATTTTCGCTGTTGACTTTTCTCAGCACGATTCACAGAAGAGACTGTTTTTGTTGCAGGTAAACTGTGAGTACTCAAGTGCCTTCCTGAATGACCAAAACGATGTGAGTCTGGCTGTCCAACAGTCTTTTTAGGTAGTGGAGGAAAACTTGTACAAACTGGGCGATTGTATTTCTGTTAACCAACACAAAATTCTTTGTTATTAGCTAATATTAAGTAACTATCCTAATCAAATTCTTATATACGAAAAACAAATAAAATAATGAAAAAAACAGACTTCACAAGATTTAGCGGTGATGAAAATTACAGAAGACTTGATTATCCAACATAACTGGGACCAAGACTACGATGGTTATGAAGAATGTAGGTAAATAAATTTCAAAAATCAAAATACAAATTACAACATGCATTATAAATTAATGAAAAAATTTACCATAGTCACAGAAAAAACGACTCAAATTCAGAATCGCAACAACAAACACAGAGTTTGACAAATGAATCAGATAAATATCAAGTTGGGGAAGTTCCAATACTGATAGATTTACAGTCAGCAAGTAATCAATGGATAACTTACTACTCTTTCTCTGATGGCTGCCTCAGTTAACTAGAACTTGGATATTCAAAAGTCTACTTCACTTACATTTCCATCTAATGAAACATGCTTCATAATTACTCTTTGTTATTAGCTAAGATTAAGTCACTATTCTGACCAAATTTTTATAGAAGATTTCCCAATTTGAATAAAACATGAGTTGTTTACCTGATGATCTTTCAAGTACAATGCATGTTCTATTATGAATGTTATATCAACAGCCCCTGGATATCTCATGAGATGCATCAAGCAAGTGGTGTAATCTGAATCCAACACTATAAAGAAAAATTACACTCATGTTTGTCATTCTTACATTTAGATCACCAAAGAAAATTAGAAAGAAGAATATGAATTATACAAGCACTCACACTGGTTTCGAATGGCAACTAACATTGCCACAACCACATAATGAACAAGACCAAAATCTTTCCCCTCTGCAAAAATTGCGTCCCACAGCACCAAAAGATCCTGGAGGGGAAACTCTCTTCCAAAGAGGAGACGAAGCCATCGACTGGAAAAGGAGAAAATAAATTCATATAAAACTATTAGGTTGTAGCTGTCCTGGAGATGCCGTACATTACGCTATATCACCAATGTTTCAATCAAGTGCATCCTTCATCACAGCTAGAGAGCACATTTGGGTTGAAAAGTAAATACCATTACAGAGGCCATGGTATCTACCACAGGTTACACGGCCTCCGATCACAGAGGGCTTCATCAAGCAATGTAAAACAGTTGAAGTAAAGAGTAAACATAATTTGTTCTCTCAACACATTTTCTTTCTACATTTTCCACTTACTAATGAAGAGCACATAAGATTTTCCCAAGACAAATTCAAAGATAAAATTGAAAACAGTAAATAAAAATACTACCAGCTAAAAATAAGTGATATCCAAATAATTTAGTTGAATAAATATATGGCTAGTAGGTAAAACTCATTAACTCCATTTTTGGGGGGAAAAAAAAAGAAGAGTTTTCACCATATTTTGCAATGGTTTTTCGTTTTCTTTCATTATATGCAGCAATATCGGTGAAAAATGTTCACCTAATCAACATTGAAATTGATAAAAATCACTAAAATAACAGTAATTTCAGGTAAAACTCATTAACTCCAACACTATCAGGAAAAACTCATTAACTCCATCAAATTTGTTATAAAAATGAATTCACAAATCAAATATTTGAAAAATTGATCTAATGCAACTGAAATACAGCAAACTGATATTAATTGACATATTTCAGTAATATAATAGTAATATAATAATGTTGGAACAAATTGTGAACTTTACATATGTCAAATTATTAAATTTAACGAATTGTTAGCTTTAAATACATCAACCTCATCAATGTAATATGTCATCAAGTCAAATCAAAATTAATTTTCATATGCCAAATACATCAAAATATGTCTAATGTGTACATTTATATGGAAAAATAGTAATATTCATCTAAATAAATTTTATTATATCAAAATATATTGAACTATGTTTAATATATCGATATATATCAAAAGATATCAGCATACATCAAAATAAAGCTACCATACCGGTTATATCGAATTACATCGATATATGTCAACAAACATTGACATATATTGAAAAATGTTTAAATAGGTTGATAAAAGTGAAACAGAACAGGAAAAACTAATTACATAACTCCATATGTGTACCAGGAAAAACTCATTAACTTCAACCCAATCCAGTCAGTTTACATGTTTACCATGGGCAGATGGGATGGGCATATGTTGCTAAAATCTAGTTTTTCTGATATTCCTTATCCCTTTAAAAAGAGAATTGCACAACAAAGCATTATTCCTGTAACCCAAATCAATATTATCAAATTTAAAACCTGATTTTCTCGAATAATGCAAGAGTGGAGTTAATGAGTTTTACCTAATAGTTACAGAAATATTACAAGAATAAAGTAGTAAGTGAAAACTGAAGAGAAGAAGTCAAATGTACTTTATAACAAAAGAAAATTGCATAACTTTCTAGGTATAAAGTCCCTAAAATGTCAGTTATGATTTGCTAACACCAATTTCCTTTTTTTTCATTATTTATGAGATTTTCATTAATATTAATAGCAGTTTTGAAGTGAAAGGTGTATTCCGTCAGAAGGACAAAACTTAATAAAAATATTTATTTCCAAACAGGAACATTAAAACAAAAAAAATCACATGATCAGATTGTTTTCTCAAAGATTCAAGTATTCATTCTGCAGCAAGGAAAAGAAGTCTAGTAGTTCAACAAATTGGCACAAACATTCTTGTGCTAGTTATTCATTTATTTATTTTACAAACTGCATTACAATTGATTACATCTGAATCACAACTGCACTCTCCAAATATCACACCAAAATAGCATTTAGGCCCATCACAGATGTGCCCATTGTAACCAGCAGCCATCTTGGTGCTTCTAGCATTGCTCTGCATGAAGGGGGTCAGTTCCTCAATTACATTCACAGAAGTTTTGCACACACAATTACAGTTTAGACCAAGAGATAATGGAAGGATTAGGGTAAAGAGATGATACACAAGAGACAGGGAACATCCCCTACACCACAAACACAACTCGCTACTGAAAGCATTCAAGCCTTGGATGCTTGGATGGATTTAGAATCTACAGCCTTAGTGTCCAAGAAGAATTCACACAAGATAGGTGTGCACTCGACAACCATTGAAAAGGGAGCCAATGCTTGCATTTTAAGAAGACCGTGTCAACTGTATTTAAGATGGAGCCTTCTACATCCATCCTTTGTCAGATGTCTTCATTCAGTCTGTGATCTAATTTTGAACTCAACAGTTCCTTCTCCAAAGGTTGTTTTCATGGGGCATCAACCGTATTCTATCTCTCTTACTTAATTCCCTTGTTTCTGTTCCTTAAGTACATATGCTCCTTATATACATACAAGTCCTATTTTATTGAAGATATCTTCAGCATTTCTATCATTTGAGGAAAGTGTTGATTGAAGGTTTCTCACTGACTTGCATTGCCTGATCTTGTTAGCTACTATGTCAAGGTCTCCATTTCCTTTATCACTTCCTACCATATATTTGATCTTTTGGATATGAACAGTAAGACCTCAGTTTTCATTCTCTTTTTCACCTTCTGAATTAAATAATGTGATTTCTATTGCCTCTTGTAGGGGGAATCAGGATAAAAAAGTAAAAATGCTCTAACACAGACCATTTTCGAGAAACAGTTATTTTTTTAATACCCATGTTTCACACTTCCGTAATATACTTCAACCTTCGGATACTTCAAAATGAGAATTTGACCTTTTTCTTTTGTATTCACAAATCAGAAGATTTTCTCCATAACTTCCAACAATATTCTGCCATCAACAGTTCCACCTTCCCCACACAGTTTTTCAATCACTGCAATGTCTTAGTATAAACTTTCACCTTACCCATCACTTGCCTTGTCTCCAATTCCACAGGGAAAGTTTAAATGACAATCGAGGAAATGCTACTTAAATGACAAATTACATTCCATTTTGTGGAATTATGTAAACACTTCATTCTGTATATTTTTAAAGTATTCAACTTTCAAATTCCTGAGAAATTTGTTCATGTCCTTAACCCTTTGCGCTGTGTTGTTGTTGAGTGGGATTTGACATCAACATTTTTCTTTTCTGACTATCGAGTCCCACTCAACACTGCTTTTCCATTCGTTTCGCACCTTCCAATCCCTCTTATGTCTTGACATGTCTTTTTTCATCAGATAGTGACAGAAGTTTTCTATTGAACACAAGTTATTACAACACCAACAATACTTATGTTCTTTCACACAAATTGCTTCTCACAATTGTTACAAGAGACTTGGTGGGGGAGAGGGTAGGGGAAGCCAAAAACGGGGCTGCTGATCAACTTCTGATGATGAAGAACACCTCAGTGAAAAATTACATATAATAAACAAATTTCCACGGCATAAGCTTAAGGACTCTGTTGTGTTTAAAGAAGAAGAAAGGAGGCAAGAAAGAAACTTATTTTTATGTGAACATGTTCCAGGCAGCCAGCATTGCACCCAGAAGAATGCTTCAAAGATATCAAACGGAATTAAAATTTTAAACAAACAAAACCTTAGAAAATTAAGAAACTTTCAAAGAATTGAGTATTTGTTTGATGTTTGAATTGAATTGGATGAGGGCAAAAACATGTTAATGATATACCAAACCTCAATCATATCATTAATTCAGCAGACCATGCCCACAGCTGGTATGCAGAATTTAAAGAATTTTTAGGATGCACGGCGCATAGCATACAGTTGGTTATGAAGGGGTGAGAGAAACACATCTTGTGGGTTAACAAATTGGTTTATTGGCCACACTCAAGTTTGCCTTGACTGTAGATTTTCCGAGACCACTTTTTATGAACATAATGAGCTTTCTTGTGGATGCCCCACTCACACATGAAATAGCAGTAATTGGTGAAAATTGCTACATTTCAAGTAGTACTTCTATTACTTTCAGATCTCCACACTGCTTCCAATTATATTTCTTATAGTTAATGTGAATCAGTAGCATGTGCATTATTTCACAAGTCTCTTTCTTGTGAACTGAGTAGCCGATTGGAACTGAGGGATGTATATTACTATTACGAAGCTGCACTGCCTTCAAACTTAGTTTTGAAGAGTCAATGAACAGCCCACACTCATGAGGATTGTGAACATGACCCAGAGCTCTAAAAATACTATCTATATTAATATAATATAATATAATATAATATTGGCTGCAAAGAAGTAAATTTCAAGTCACGCTGCCCCCGCCTCAATGAGGTGACTTTATCACTTATGAAGTAAATTCCAATCTTTTCATCACAAAGTCGTCAAGAACTTTGCCTGTTTGAGAATGATTTAAATATATACAATCACCATTAAGATCTGACTGCATAATGAGATGATGAGGTGACATTGAGTCCATTTCCAGATGCTCAAGATTGTGTTCATTGGTTGCTGTTTCATTTGAACTCTCAGAAGACGCATCAATGATCCAATCACTTCATGACTAAGGAATCAGGTACCCATCCTGAGGAACAGTCCTCATGGCTGAGGTTTGGGTACTGAATGGCATGCTTGGATTGTGCAGAAAAACTTGGCCTTTAGTCTGACAGACACTCACATATAATCACTCATAACACTCTGATATGGTATCTTTTGATTCATGCCACACTGTTGGAACTGTAAATGGCACTGATGAACATGAACTTTGCAGCCATTTTAACAAAGTACTTACACGTGTGCCACAGCATACAAGAGATGCAAAAGGCTTATCTTGATCTCCAACCCTTCCAACCCAAAGTACAAGCGATATGCCTTTTTCACAAATGTTGCAAGTTTGTGTCTGGCTTTTCACTCTAAGTACCCCATAAATGTACCAAAATGCATTGGGAATATGCGTACATACAAGGTGAATGTGTGAATAATTAATCTCGAACATTTATACCGGATAATAAAATATGAAATCTAAGCAAATGGTATGTACAGAAGGAAAACTACAATCATACTTGGAGATAGCACACAAAAATACACCATCAACACTTATCTTCATCCAGAGGGCAAAAACACTGTACAGTAGTGCTTTTGCCCTTTGATGACTACTGATTGATTGATTTTCGTGATGACATGATTTTCTCTTTACTACATATAAACTAAACTTCTCACTGCTATGTATGTATAAATATTAATTAATTTCTTCTAAAAATTAATATCCGTGGTAAGATACAAACATGCTG
Source organism: Acheta domesticus (assembly GCA_031308135.1). Lineage (NCBI taxonomy): Eukaryota > Metazoa > Arthropoda > Insecta > Orthoptera > Gryllidae > Acheta > Acheta domesticus. The sequence continues at coordinate 5,433,758 of JAHLJT010000631.1, forward strand.
GCAAATAAGTTCAAATACATGTGGGAAAACTAGTCATAAAAGTTTTAAAAATTACCAAACATTTTATGTAACGGTACTCACATTCCAAATACTGGTAAAGTTATTTCCAGACGATTGAGGTATTCAGCCAATTCCTTATCATTGGGCACCAGAAGATTCTCTTTTATAGACTCCAGTTGCACAAGTATTTCATTCTCTTTTCCTTTTCCACCCGGCTAGAACATACTTTGGTTAGATATGATGTACAGATGCTCTGTAGATGAGTGGCAAATGCATACTCACAGGTGGAACAGGAGACTGTAGATTTGGAGGGAAATAGCCAGTAGCTGATGGTGCACTGTCATTTATTTTATAATAACATGAAATTCCTTCCATAATAAGGCAAAATAAAGAACTGCAACAGAAATGTACATTGTGTGACTAAGTTACAAAAGCAAAAAGTCATTCTCATTCTAACAAACAGAAAATTCAAACAATCTCTTCTTTATTTACATAAATGGTCATTGTCAAAGATTGGATTCTTACATCAATACAGAGAACATTACTAATACACAAACTAAAAGTGAATTAAATCAGCTATTAACAAAAAGCTACTGTTTTAACTGATTATTAAATAATATGACCATGTACGCTGAAGCACGAAGACTTACAATATAAAGGTTCAAATCTGCATAAGTATTGCAACGATGAGAAGTTTCAGGTGAATTTGTAAATGGTACTCTTATACTAACAGATGTAATTGCTTTTGTAGAGCAACATTCTTCATACACTGGCTTGACTACTACACTCACAAGTTGTCTTGTTATTCCACAGTGTAGGATGTGAGGAAAGCACGGCTCTGGCTATGTCATAACTCAAAAGGTCATACCAACTGTTGGTATGAACTCATCATGCCAAAGCATGGCAAGACAAATATTGCAACTATTTTTTAAGGTACAAGTTGGATGTTGGCAATATTTGAAATTAGTACGTGCCATTCCGACTCAAACCTAAGAATTAAACGGGCCTTACTTTTTAGTGCTACATATGAACACTGGAGCTTGGGTATCCAAGAAAACTTGCGTAAACAATAGGTAACACAAACACATATAATGCATTTCAGAAAAAAGAATGTTTCCAGAAAAAATAATTGATTCTCTTAAAACCAAAACAATAAACCCTGAAAATTTAGGAAGAAGAGTCTTGGAAAGAAGTTTTGGGTACTACAGTGATTTTAAAACTGCAGGAAAAGAAAGGTGTTTCTCGCAAGTTTTAATTTCTGATCCAAAATAAATATATAGGTTTATATGTCTTTACATACATTCATAAATTTGAATAACTATAACAGTACAAGTATCCCATGTCTTAAATAAAAAATATTAAATGAACACAGAATGCATACTACTCCATACACAATAATCAACATAAAAAAGGGACGGTCTGTTATTCATGAAGTACAAGAGTCATTTTAAAAACTACCAAATTCTTTTTCAATATCATGAATCATATGAAATAGACATTGTTATTGGTTTAAAAATTCGCAGTTGAGAAAAGCCATAATTTTCCAACTGTAAATGATGTGTTAAAAAAATAATGAGAACAAAAACCAAAGAATCAAATTAAAATGGAAGAAGTTAAATATCTCTATACCCCACATGATAATAGAGTGAAGTAATTATGAATTTGAGAGAAGAGTTTTACTGGATTATTTTGATGAGTGTTTGGATGAAAATTTTCACTTGTGCTTAAATTTTTCAATTTTTTATTTGATGCATCTAGATTGATGCAACACGTCTTCCAGACCCTTGGGGGCCATTGAGCACATTGCACTTGGGAGTAATCCTCCATTAACATTAACATTATTATTTGGAAAACAGAGGTTTTAGTCATGTAATGTGGGAGTTTCAAGCAAACAGCTTCAATCTAATTTAAGGAAAATAATGTAACAATAGAATATTGCAAATTACGAAAGTATGGGATTAATTTACACTATGAAAATATTGTGAAATTGTTAAACAAAATGAATGCAAACATTCTGTAAAATCAATTACTTGCTAATAATGTAGCCGTTAATAAAAACATACAGAAATGAAAAAGAAAAATTTTTTTTTAAATGTACAAGAAACAAATTATTCATTTATCATAATGAAATAGATACTTACTAGGAATCAGCTTCAAGGTAAGCTGGATCAAGCATTTCACTTACTGCATCACTGTAATATAAGAAGCTTTTATTAATAGTAAAACAATATATTTTACTACAGATATATTAAAATGAGATGCACTACCTTACTGGCACTTGCTCCTTTGTGTGAAGTAGTGCTTGATGATCACAGTGCAAAACAAACAACAATGGAGCCAAAATCTCATGCATACCCTAGGAAGAAAAGACATTTACTATTACTATGATCTGAAAGGTTTTTAACGATCATATTTCAATTATCTTTTTTGAAAATACAAACTAATAAGAATTGAATTAGATTCCAAAATAAGGTGTAGAATGAAAAATTTAAATGTCTATTTTGCTAATTAATTGTTTCCCTTATTGCTTTCTTTATATGTTTACAAAAAACAATATAAATAAGAGCCATAAATTATAAATGAGTCATGATATTAGGCACAAAAAAAAATCCAAAATATACAGGCAAAGCAGCAATAAAAAAAATGACTGGTATGTTGATCAGCAGATTAACATACCAATTAAAGATTAACATACCAATTAACAACATATCAGTCTTCACTCAGATACCACTACAAACTCTCAGCACACAATCAATCTCTGCAGTCATTAAGATATTGTAACTGATTGGATATAACAAAGCGCTTCTTCAAAATTTCCATTTCTCTCCATGTGAACAGACATTGTAGTGGCACACATATACAGTGCTACAATATATATATACATATCTCGATTATTAGTTTTAGGAGGTTAGTGGGTACCTATTCTTGTTTCAGTATTCTGATGTCATCAATTAGTTTTATAATGTCAAATGCTTTGCTTAGATCCACAAAGCATAGGTAAGCTGGTTTGTTAAATTCTAGAGCATTTTCCATGATTTGAAGGATGATAAAAAACATTGCATTGGTGCATGATCTACTGCGTCTAAAACCCTGTTGTTGTTTTTCCCATTCTATCATATTCATGTGAGTGTTTACTATATACTTTGTGAGGATTTTTGATGAGCTGCTCAGGAGATTTATCTCTCTATTATTATCTGGATTGTGTTAATCTCCTTTCTTAAATAAAGGGATAAGAATGCTTGATTTCCATTCCTTTGGTATTGTTGCATTATTTAAAATTTTATTAATACGTTTAGTTATCTTCCTGCATAAGGTTCTTCCTCCATATTTAATGAGCTCATTATATATTTCATCTTCTCAAGGTGACTTTCAACTTGTAAGTGTTCTGATTACTTTTGATATTTCTTCACATTCTAAGAACAGTTCCTTTAATGTAATATTTTCAACCAAGTCTATTATCTCCGGAGGGTCATCGTGGAGTAGGTCCCTAAAGTATTTTATCAAAATTTCATCAGACACTTGTGCTAATTAGTTCATTTATTTCTGTTCTCTGGTCTCCAATGAATCTCCAGGTAACTTTTTGTCACCCATAGAAGTCATGTTCAAGTCGTAACATGAAGGAGATCCAGTAATCTTTCTTCATTTCTCTAATCCTTGCATTAACTTTGTTTCTGATATTTTTACATTCTTGTATGGTGTTTTATTCTGTTTGGATTGTATATATGCTGCTCTTTTCTTTCTTCTAATTAAGGTATGTAATTTTAGATTTACTATTTTTGTAAATATCCTTGGCCTTCAGCCGCCATCCTGATTGAGGTTTTCTGAGTTTACTCAATCGCTTATGGCATATGCTGGGATAGTCCCTAGTTTTCTCTCCCAGAAGTAAAAGTAAAGTTCCTGCCCCCCTAGATCTTCTTCAGAGTTTATGAAATAATGTATATATTTATGTAATCTTTTTTTATGAAATAATGTATATTTTAATATGGTTAGGCCAAATGGTCTGAGCCTCGCCACTAATAAAGACAATTTTATTATTATTATGTATCTGAATTCCGAATCTGGTTAAAGTGAATTAAGAAATTCATAAAGCAAATGAGATAAATAGGCAATGCTCAAAAAAATAAGCAGAAATATACAAAATTATCATACAACACTAATACCTTGACATGAACTAATGTTATTTTAATGACATTTCTAATAATTAATTATAAGCATTTTGCCAAACATCTGGTCTCTTGTTATAAAGTTGTTTAGTTTATCTTACTGGCTGAAAGTACATTGAACAGCAGGTTTTTGTTCAATTTATATAATTTTAACTTAGGATAAATAATAAGTAGATATTTCCTCTAATTTTGAGAAATTAAAGAATGAAGTGCTGTAAAAATTGGTAATTGAACTCTGCTAATTATTTAGATTAAATAGTGGTGCATGTTACATTTCTAAAGATTTCAGCTTGGTTTCGTAAAATGCACTCTTCTGTCAACATTGGATCAGCACCAGATCAAGTCTGATATCAGTTTATTTCTTAAGTCAACCCCATGCTGATCACCACACTCATAACACAAATTACATTTTGAGGAATAACTGCAGCAAAGAACAGACTTCTGTTTAAATCCAACATCATCTTTTCAAAAGGAAAATGTAGCCATAATAGCAATCCACTGTAGCTATACACAGTATGGCTACAGAAAGATAATAGTTTTTTATGATTTATGAGGCACCGACACAAAACCCTGTAAATATACTACTTATAAATAGGGAATTGCCACCTAGGGTGGCACCAAAGAGATTTAAGAAAAAAATTAGAATTTTGTAGATTATGCTGTGAGCAAATCAACAGGCACAAATACACTTTAGCACTTGTTACTACTGTGTATAATTCTAAAACAGTGCATTCTTCACACTTAAAATTCAGTTTTCAATCCCTCTCCTCTTAGGTTAAATGAGAGGAGAAAACAAAATGAGATATTTTCTATGACATTTTTGGTCCAACTTCAGTACTGCCCCACTTCAGAGTATGAGAGGTCAGAAACAGAATCTCAAAATATATGAAAAATAAAATTGACATTTTGACATTCTGCACAATTTAAAAGGAATAGTGTAAAACTTTGTTTGTTAGAAACAGTTTAGTGGTATTAGAAGGTTTACCCATGCACAATATTAAGCCTATTCATTAATTTACTTACTGTCAAAAATCAGTAAAATTTGTACATAATGTTGAAGGAGGGAGAAAATTAATTTTTTAATTTCAGAGAGGCACATCAGATATTATTTATTTACAGAATTGTATACCGAGTTGACATCTTATCTATGTGACACTCACTTGTCTGTAACACATTTCTGGATTTTCACGAGCATACACAAATAAAACATTTAACATAGCCTTCTGGACAGTTTCTTTGCGGAAGAAGTCAACCCCTGGGAATGTTCTGACAACATCTTGACGTATAACAGCTTTCAGCTCATTGTCACAGAAGTGCTGATGCCACGAACTCTATAAACAAAGAACATTTAAGAATAATTGTTGAATATTACTACCATTGAAGAATCATCTATTGAACATTACTACCCCTTCTATACAGTTCTACCTTTCAAAGTGGTGATTCACACCAATGCCAACCTTAAAAAGAGCTAGCAGGGAAGAAGGATTGGGTTCAGGAGATATGAATCTGCAATCAGGGGTTCTGAAACACACATACACACTCACAATGTCAACAATGTATGGGTGCAGCCTAGCTGGAGCATCCACCACCAGCAAAGAGGGACTTTATTTAGTAAATTTTTAAATAAGGAAATTAATATAAATTTGAAGGTTTTCTGATCCACTATCTTGGCTGGTTCTGTTAACTAATATATGTACATATAGTTTTCACATGCGTTTTTTCTGATGAAGCTGTCAGAAGCCCTTTGGCAATTTTTTAGCACACTTCAGATATTTTAGTGTGATTAAATTGCAAATTGGCATGTGAATGAACATTTTTCTAGTAACATAAGACCAACTAACAAACTTCCTTTTGATAAACTATTTGAAGAGTTTTAGCAAATGTGCACACACACAGCAGCTTTTCATGCAGCACACTCACAGTGTGTATTAACAAGTTTGCCAAAATTCCTGAAATCATTCATTGAAAGGAAGCATGTAAATCAAGTCTATGGGACAAATGAGAGTTGCCAGAGAAGAGGTTTGACCTTTGGTCTTTGGAGTAATAAGATCATAAGTCAGTGACTGAAGTAGTACACACAGGTAACATTACAGCCATCCGAAATGACAGTGAAGAAGTCATTTGCAACACACGGAAAACAAACTCATGTTTGGAGATTTCTGCATCAGGGCATATCCACTTCAAGAGATTATTTTCTTTATTAAACAAATTTAGAAATTTACACACCTAAATAAAATGGTCATACAAATATTTTTTTAAATTAAAATTGTATGGGTTTCTAGGTTTTTCAAGAGAGAAGGGATGTTATTAAGAGGGGAAGACCTCAACTACAATAGGACTGTAAAGTTTATTCTAAGAAGTACACAAATCAACTTACACCAGCATTTTGATTTAAAGGATTATCTTCTGGGTTGCTATTCAACCATGGATCTATACAAAATTCCTGAGACATTTGTTCATAATGCTGTCGAAATCTTCTAAGTTCTTTCAACCAATTGCTTTTATCATTAGAAAAAACTCCCAGAAGAGCTCTCCAACATACACTCCTGAAACGGGAAGCCCGCAGATTGCCAGTAACAGCCCTCCTTCGCAATTCTCCCAGGTCAGGATCCTCGTGACAATATATTTGTTCCCATTCTTCCCTAAGAACAAAACACATCAACATATTTACTAAAGAGTAAGTCATTAATCAATTTAAATTTCTTCCATATACTCTGAATACAAAAACACTATTAATAGGTAACAAAAAAAGGTACCCACTCATATTTTTGAACTGATATGCTTTTCTCTGAACAATCTACAGAAGCATCATCAGTTACAGACGGGCTTCTTTCAGAACATTCCGATGTCCCTGGAATGGTGTGGGAAGACAAGTCTGCAAAGATACCAATTATTCTACGCTGTTCTACAGTTGAAAATTATGTCATTATAAAAGTAAGGTCTTACCTTCCCCATTTTCAGAATCTTCCTTACCACTCTCCCCTTGATCTTGACTTATCATAATGTTAACAGATTGTGATTTTTTCATTCAAATGTTCTAATGACTAGTAATACACACTACATCAAAACAGACTACATAACAATTTGTCTTAGGTCTTTCCAAACTGATGCTGACATGAACTGTCACAGGATTTTCCACTTCGTCAGATAAAACATCACGTACTACCGCTCTTGCGCTATTTGCAAGAATATATGGGGGGAAGAAAATATAGGTATCTAGTGTTATCAATGGCAATGGAAGTCACTCTAAACAAGTAGTTAAATTGCATTTTCTTCCAGCACTGTTCCGTCAAATAAATCAGCATTCACGTAATCGTATTTCAGATACCCGCATGGAATCTTACGTCCTCTTATCTTTGAACCAATCGATCTTCTGATGTTCGCACAGCAGAGAGATCATTTGTAATGTTGGTATGCTCTACTCTACCTCATGGCACCAATTCAAAGTGTGTATTATGAACGTCATTATATTACTTAGTAAAACAATTATACTCCTACTGTAAACTAAATAGACTATTACGCTAATACGTTAAAAACAGAACATAAAGTTCACTTTCAGTTTTTTTTTTAAATTAAACCTCCGTGTCGAGCCCGTGTGTTGATACAAATCGCAAGCATGAGATATGAGCCATTAATGTGAAGTAACTATTGATAACTATACATAATGTAAATTGTTTATATGTACAAGAGATGTATGTGACCAAAGAGTATATGACAATGTATGTGACAATGAAAAACAGGCCGACATACATCGGTATTATACATACAGTATAATACATCAGTATTATACAGTTTCTCAGGCAACACAGTTAAATCAGTAATACAGTTTATTAAGCATTGCACTTTGTAGGATTTCTTTTAATGTTACTTAGGCGTTTCATGAATTTACATTAAAAAATACTGCAGATGTGTCAATGCATCCCAAACCCTGCTATTTGGGAAACATTGTTATTTTTTGGGATATTATGTATTCGGATAAAAAGGATGAGATACCTTTTTTTCCCGAACGTGATTCAAATAAAGCCATTTTAATAAAAAGTTTGCTTTCAGAATGGCAATGTGGAGGAGAATGCTGATTGTGATTGGTACAATGAATAGTAAAATTTAACGTTTATCTAAAGATGATAATAAACATTTTCATTTACCTTTTGGAAATTTCCACATAAAATAAAGTAAGAACAACGTATTCGCCATGATTTTAGCTTCAAGGAGTTCCACTGTTCACAAAGGGTGCTCAGAGAAAAGAAGAGGCCTGGGGTAGTACACAATTATTTTAACCAAAAATCCCCTCCCCCTACATAAACAGAATTCATTTCTCCATGCAACAGAAATAACTTATAGCGGTTCATTTCAATTGGAAGTAAATGCAATTTTTAATGGAAAAAATTCAGGCCTCCAATTAAGTCAGGCATGTTGCTCCAGCAGTCCCCCCTTCTGAGTATTCCTGCTAATCATTAACCAAGATCCCTATTCCAGGAATCTATATAGGCTAAACCTTTTCTTCTCTAACAAATTTAATGTTTAAGTAAAGCCAAAGTACTGAAGTTAGTAACTACTACTCTGCAAATAGTGCTAGAGTTTGTATTGGTTTGGATCACGAAACATACACATTTAATACAGAAAAGGAAATGCAACTTTGTTGATACCATTGTCTTCGAGTGGTAATGAAATATCTAACAGTCCACTTTGAAAAGAAAGTATTTCCTTATGATCAAAGAAATTTCTTCATCCATTTCACTTTTCATTTGATGGCAAATCTATTTTCTATATTCACACCATGTTGTCTATTGTAGAGCAATGTTCATGCTAGAAATATATAACTGACTTCATACATTCACTCAATGTAATTTTGCAAAATTTTCACAATGAGGTGACAGTTTGAATGACTTACTAAAACATGGAAAGCAGAACTAAACTGATAAGAAGTATTTGTTAATCCTGATCATTTTTAAAAAATAAATGCAACATAGAAAATACACAAATTTGACATCATTATACTTACTTGGCAACCAGCATTTCATTTCCCTGATGATAGAGCTTTTGAAAAGATATAAATGAAATGCTGAATACACTTTTTTATTATACCCAAAAGTTATATCTACCAGTAGTTTATCTGTGCAAGGAACTTTATTACAAAAATATTAAGAAGAAAATATCAGTTACAAAACAAATAAAACACCTTTCTTTTCTTCTCCAATTATCTTCCCTATTTTTATTTTGTAGTTAATTGTTTCAGAAGTAGAGGTTTCATAGAAGAATGAAAAGAAATATTGTAAATGTATTATCGTCAAAAACAAAAAATGTATTTCAGAACAAAAAGTGTAACTCAGGAAGAGGATGCAAAATGGGAACTTTTGAAAATATTACTTCCGTCAAATTCTGCAAACTCCTAAAGATGAAAGTAACAAAGAATTTGGAAGAGTCATTAACTGCTGAACTACCATTTTTGTCAAAAAAAGAAAATTAAAAATCATAATTGTAGCAACTATATGACTTTATGGCAAAACAGGACTCTAAAAAGACTAAAATATTTATTGAATTAATACTATAATCATTAGCATGTTCTGAGTTTAAAATCAGAGCTATTTCATCCTGTACATCTGTACATTTGGGAAACTGGATCATACTTTAACAACATGCTTCATTTATATTATTTTTAAAATTGATTTTTGTTAAATTTTTAAACAGCACAAAAACTTAAAAGTATTATTTAACTTGGATGTAATTCAGTTTCTCAATATAAATTATATAACATGTATGTAACATGTCTTTTTAATATTTACATAATAATAATAATTTATTAAGTCACATATACAATTACAATCGTGTATGACGAGTCAAAGTGATGTTTTGGATGGAGAGAGTGAAGTTACATTACTTACATGTGAAGTTACATTACATAAATGTCATAATTATTATTTAAAGGCAACAAAATGCAGCGATCACACACAGATTCCCCAAGATGTATTTTCTGTTGGTGGGATAACTGAAGTGGAAGTAATAATAATAGATGTAATGAAATATAAATTAAATTGGGATTGTTAAAAAACATAACTAACTTCATAGTATTTTGAAACAAATAACCTATTTAAGACTTATAATACCTACAGAAATTTCAGGTCAGAGTAAGAAAGTGTTTTGATTTCAAAAGATCTACAACAGGATCAGCATATGATGTCTGAGAGCTGTTCTGAAAACTACAAAAGTTACATATAGTTTGTATTTTGTCACCTTGAACTATTCCCTCAAATGTCTTGCCTACCCGGAACTGTGAACAAATTTCCTGTTTAAATAGGAATAGTAAACATACAAAATTTAAGATGCAGTTATCCAAAGCAGTGGTTCTTGTACTCATAGTAAATTACATAAAATTGTAGTATTTATATTGGGACTTACAATAATTTATATATCAATCAACACTTGCAATACACACTTCATCAAATAAATTTAAACCTAGCACACAATGTCTCTTTTCCAACATGTTTTAAGAGCTCTTCTAAGTTCTAAGAGTTTGTCTGTCAAAACATTTGTTTCTCAACTCTGAATCTGTGTATATTTCAATGATGTACAGCAGAATCTGTTGCCATCTGTTGCAAGAATGCTTGAAAGTAGGGAGCGCATTCATGGAGGGAGGGAAGATACTGGAGATCCTCCCTCTCTGGAGAGATTGATGTCCCCTGCTGAGAAAGTATTAGTTTCCCCCTGCCAGGAATACAATCCACGTTAGATGTCTTGTTTGATTTCCAAATTTGAAATGTTAAAATCAAAGAATTCCAAATCTAAACCAGTGGTGCTACAGAATGGCACAGACTTTCCTGTAATAGTTTTCTATTTCCCTTGGTATCGGCTAGCTATTTGGTCTTGCCACATATTCTTGCCAGCTTCCATCTATCGCTGCCCAAAGTACATTTTTTTGGACATTTTCTTAATTTTTCAATTCCCTAATACTAGAACAGAAATATTATTTTAAGAATATTAAAGAACAGTAAAACCTTGCCCTAAACAGCAATTTTCTTTGAATAATTTGGACCTGTTTTTTAAGAAAATGGCATTTAATCACTACTGTAAATTTGAAATTTGAAGGTCTTTTCACAGAACTCGCAAATACAATAGTGTTTTCAAATTGCTGGAAATATGCTTATTAGTGGGTAGAGAGATCTTTCAAAAGAATTACATTTGTGTAATTTTTGAAAAAACAAAAAATTTAATCACAATTAATTTTAAGTCATATTAAACAGTGCAATTAGCATTATCCATTTGAAAAGTTTGAAGAAAACATTTGGAGCCATTTATGAGAAAATGGCCTTGAGTGTTTCTGAAAAATGTGGAATTTTGGGCTAGTTTTCACAGAAAACTGTTGAGTTTTTCAGAAACTTTATATGACATTATTTAGATTACATGTACTTATAAATATAATAATGTGAACAAATTTCATTTTTGTAATTTTTGAAAAAATAAAAGAATAGAGCAAACTGATATTTATGTTATCTCATAGAGTTCATTTAGCTCTATCTCAAAAGTTAAAAGGAAATATTTGGAGCCGTTTTTGAGAAAATCTTGTTTTTGTTATTTTTTAAAATTGCACATAGCACAAGCAACATTGCGTGAAAAACACAACTAAAATTAAAATTAAAAAAAAAAGAAAAAAAAAACCAACAAAAAAACAAAAACAAAAAAAACAAACCCAACAACAACAACAACGTTCATGACCTTAAGGAAAGAACTAATTTAGGAGAACAAATTTCATTTGAAGGAAAAATCTTTATCTTCAATTTTTTATCTAAAGGAAGACACTGAAAAAAATTCAAAATTTGGAAATTTTCCAAAATTCAGAGTTAACGGTGAAAATTGGACCCACATCACCCTTAAAAGCTTATAGTACTCTATTCTTACAAGAAATTTAAATAAAAAATTCGGAGCCATTTTTGAGAACATTTTGAAAATGCTACAGGGGCTTCATGGAAAGTACCTCCAAAAATTAATGTATGCTTCTCAAAATTGCAGAGCTTCGACTCAGGCCAGATGGACAGGTGTTTCTTCAATTTGGAAAAAATCCTTTGCATGGTTTTGTCTCTAGTGTTGTTCACATACACTGGACAGACAGACAGATGGACGAACATTTTGAAAAAAAACTTTTTTGGTATCAGGGGATCCCTTTCTGATTTGCTCATACATAATAACTTCTTGAATTTCAAGGAACCTCCTAAAAAACATTTTAGTTCTGGGAATGTATTAAGAATCATGAAATCCATCCTGAGCGTAAATATGTAAGTCTGAAGAGGGGGGGGGGAAAGGGCTAAAGATAATATATTTACATTTAAATATAAATAGCTATTATAATTAAGTTAATTTTAAAATATCTTAATATCAAGCCCAAGCAATAACATTAACAAATTCAAAAGTTCAAAAATCACGATGTTTTATGAAACACAGATAATATAATTAAATTTTCATCCAGAGAGAGCTGGTTTCAAACACAGCAATCTCAAAAATCTCTGAAATTTAGTTACTGGTACTAGGTCAATCTTCACTTTGGAATCTACCCACATAATATCCCAGTTTTCTTGAAACTTTGTGAAAACCATTTTATCATTATTTTTTGGGGTAATAAAAACAGGTTAAAATCAAAGTCTGGAATCTTCAAAATTTGGTAGATTCAAATTTTCTAATATATCAATTACGCAAACAAAATAGTCACCTCCCAGCACTATCTGCTGTCCAATAGAAATATTGTTAATCCATTGTCATTTCTGAAAATGAAAGTAATATTCTGAAAGAATAAAATACAAGCAAAGTTGTCTTGTAGATAAAATTCAAAATGGTTAATTTTCACCTCATCAAAGTCAGCAAATTTCATATTCTGTTAAAGCAAATCCAAAAATTTGAAAGCAGATATTTCAAACTCGGCAATATTCAAATTTCAAAGGCAAAATTTTTACAATTTGATTTCAGAATATGTGAAAATTTATATTTTTAAATGCTTAATTTGCAAATTTTTCTATATTATACTACATAATCACTTTTGATTCATGCCCTTCACTGTTATACATTATTTATATGATGATTAAAAAGAATCAACAAATTATATTTAATGTTTTGTTTCATGTATTAGGTAAAGGACAAGGTAACTAGGAGTGGGGTGTTAACAGAGAAATTAACATGAGACTTCTCTTTCCAGCTCGTCATGTACATATTTATTTTCTTGGTATGATCAATACTATAATCATAATATACTGCAAACTAGTTGTGTATCAGTGTTTGGTAAAGCCAGTTTCCAATCATGAGAAAAGCAATGAATTTTAGCTTTACTGCTTTCAGTATATGCATTGTATTTTCTACTATACACTCTAGTGGCTCAAATTATAAAATTTTGCAGCATTTGTTGGCAGAAGATTCTTTTATATGCCCAGTCAATATTACTAAGGTGATCCTCCTCTATTAAGAGATTTACTTTCTATGTGAAAAGACATTGTTTTGTTCAGTGTGATTTTGATAACATGCCACTTGGAGAAATAAATAATCACATTTCAAGAAATCTATCACAAAGTAATATTAAGTAATCTCATATTACATTGACATAAATTTCCAAGTATAATCATAATCACAAAAAGTATAAAGATACAATAATTAATCAAAATAATACACTATTAAAATTAAATTATCTGAATTAAATACATACATTTGGCAGTTTACACATATATTAATAATATATAGCAATAGAGATATGTAGGCCCTACCCTACTTACAATATTTCTTACAACATTCAACATCCATTCAAAATACTCTATACATTAAAAAGTCTTGTAATTCTTTAGTTGTCAATTCTCTATAAAGTTTTAATAAGACATTCTGGGAATTCACATTGCCCATACCTCAACCAACAGCAACCATTTATATTAGGAACAAACATGTAACTTTATGGTTCCTGATACTTATTGCACTTATGTTTCAATTATTTTAAAATGTCATCACATGTTTTGAGGAATCCATGTATCCTAATCAATGTTTTGAACATTAAATTGATTTCTATGCTAAAGAAATGGAAAAAGTTTCCACAGATACTTGTAATCAAGGCAATGAAGTTCAGTGCAGTCATCAATGCTACTCCAGAGGGACACCAACAAAGAGAGAAAGACAATCACTGAACAGTGCTAAGAGATAATACAGAAGCATACTACTTTGTTTAGACCTATGAGCATAGTATTTCAATACAAGAATTTATTTAAAATGATTATTGTTGTTTAAGGTTAAAAAAGCTGTTCAGTCCCAGATTATTTTAATAAATCAGTAACTCTCTGAGGCACAATTGCAAAGATGAAGCGGGAACATTCAGACAAAGGGCGATTAGCATAAGGATGAACTTATATGTTTCTGCTACTTGGATTGGACAAACCAGTTTTGGTTTGCATATTAATGACAATTGTTTGGAGATGAGTTGAATGTGAAATTATCAGATCGCCTTAATTTTATGTATTAAAACTCAAGGACAACTGTGATCAATTTCATTCTTCCTCGAATTCACTTCTTGGTTCACCATGATCTCTACAAAGCAAAATGGAACACATGTTACTATTTCATAAATAGTAGTACAAATAAAACAGTACATCTTCGCAAAACACAAAGGGGATTCAATTTTGTTTATAACATTATTTCTGCTTTCAATTTTAATTACAGAATGTCTAAAGTTGAGAAAAGAGTCTTTTTACACTGGAGAAATATCGCAATTCATAATAACTGCAGTACACTGTACTTCTATAATTAAGGAATTGTTTTAAAACTTTTTTCTGTATTTTACTTTCAAGGCAATGTCTACTAGAACTCTTATTTTCATAGAACTAGTACAAGGATAGATCCAAAAAAGGAAAGTATTTGAAAAGTACTCCTAGAAATTTTATAAATTGGCTATCATACTTCACATAAAACATTTAGATTCACTGAACAAAACAATTTTCTACTTAAAAAGTAATGTAATCTTACCAATTATAATATTTTAAAATAAAAATTCTTGAATATTACACAATAATGGAGTGTATATGAGGATATAACTTGTGAATGAGAATAAGAGAAAGTAGCATTACAAATGTTGTAAATCATGAAATTCAGAAGAAGGATAATTAAAATATAATAAAATTAAATAAAGTTAAAAAATGCCCCATTATTTTTCACAATAGTAATTTTCAGACAACTGAAAGCATTGTATACTCACAAATATTTACGGGACACGGCAACAAAATTGCACACCAACTCCGAGGAAAATAACTGTATGATTCCAGTGAGCACCCTAAATCATTATCAATACCATCTTCAATCTTCAGAGAATGATTTTGAAACTAACAAATGCAGCCTCCTTGTTCTTTTGATATCTTGAAAACACTTCACACATTCAAAGGACAAAATAAAAGTACACTGAAATTTTAAAAATAATTGTACACAGTTGCAACTGCAGTGAGATCATATTTTGACTCTAATCAAGACACAAAATATCTATGTTCAGATCCTTCATTTGCATTTCAATCTGTGATTAAATTACTGTCCCTTTTTGTTTCTACATGGCTAAAATATGTACAAATCTGATTTTTTATGCATATTGCCCCAATTTATTTATATACTGGATAATTTTAGTGTCAGTCATTTTAGAATTAACAATATTTATACATATTTTCTGATTTCTTTTTTAAAGTCTGATAAGAGACTGGTACAAAAATGTTTTGATACAATTATGAACTTAATGCATAACTCAAATGGTGACCAATAAAAAAATTTTCGGAGTATATTCATAATTTAAAATTTCTTCATGCATCAAAGGAATCAAAACATCAATTTATGACCTGCTTATGAATGCCACTCCTTTTTCATATTTGTAATTCAAGGAGGTGTCATATCTTGAAATTTCACAAGTATATCAAAAGTTATTATTATGGTAATATAATGAATAAAAAATCTAGTCAAACATACAGAAAAGACAAATATTCAAGTACTTTAGTTTAAATTAATTTGATGAAAATAGAACATGGAAAATAATAATTAGACAATTTGCAGAAACATTACAAATTTATGAATTTTGGCATATATGATCACAAAAAATTAGGTATTAGAAATAATATCAGGAGTGCAATGTAATTTTTTTTACATATTAATGACACACCTTTTTACTGAATATTTGCCAGTGTAAATTGGGCAATATTATGCATAAAAATGTTGATACTGCCAGAATTCAAAAATTAAGTTGGGGAGTTATGTTAAATTTCTAGAATAGGAAAGGTCAGGAATTTCAATTTCATTTTTTACAATGTCTTGGTTCCTAATTAGAAGGGTCAATGTGTATGTTGATAATAATAATAATAATAATAATAATAATAATAATAATAATAATAATAATAATATTGACGAAACATTTTGCTTTGCAAACATAAGAATTTTTTCATTTTGATAAAATCATAGAAAAGCGAAAAGTTAAATTAAATTAATTGCAGAAAAAGTATCTGCATTTCCTCTTCTGATATCTGATTCCTGAGAGAATATGTCCTATTTCAAAAAATAATCATGCACTTCCTGTCGCAGAAAATCTTCACGCTCCAAGAATATCAAGAAAAACACATCATATGATCTTCATGGAATGGAAGAAGGCTTCACAAATATAGTTCCATTACTTAGAGAGGTATAGAATATGTATATTTTACAAGAAAAAGAAAAACTGTTCAAATAGGCCTCTGGGTCAATGGCTAGGCCAACATTTCAAACCAAACAAAATTAGAAGTCAGTAATTCACAGTCCATCACTGAACTCCGCACGCTGTTTTCTTCCACAAATTGTGCTCAATCACCATTTCTCGAGATTACTTTTTACTGAGGCATTAGGTTTGTGTCAAACACTCTTCTTGACTAACAAGATGAGAAGACACTGTTGCCCTAAAAGATTATTTAAAAAATGTTAGTCTTGGAGAGAAATCATCACAATAAATATTATTATCATTATTATAATACCAGCAAAATATTTTGATAACATTAAAACATTTCCAAATATTGAAACCATTTAAATACAGCAATTTCAAGTCACAACATTTTCTATATATTCTGGAATAGGTGCCTGTAACACATTAAACAATGGACACACCTGGAAAATATACTCAAAGGGGAGTTTCTTTGCGCCATTGAAAACCATTGCTCTTGTGTTGTTGTGAGGACTGCAGCCTTGAATTAGCATTGTGTTTTCTACCAGCAGCTGCATCAAGACCATTTTTAACACCAGCAACTATTCTCAAGGCAGGGTTTGTAACAATTCCATTTCGACGGGGTTTGAGCAAACCACTTCTGGAAAAAAATCTTGATTCAAACATTTCAACAAAAATCTCTTCATAAATGAAAAATGTAATGAAACTCACCCTGCACTGGAAGCAGAGTTGCCAAAATCTGTAGTCTGAGTTGTCAAAATACCCGTGGGACTACGGCCAACTGCACTGCCACTGTTGCCCAGAATTATCCTCATATGTGTATCACGAGCAAAGTGAGGATCAGCCATTACTGCAGGATTCCTGTCAAATGTTTCAAAAGTATTTGAATGTTTAAAGAGAACTGCTAACAATTAGTTGTAGTTACTTAAATATAATGAAAGAAAATGGTGAAATTTTAAATAATATTTATTTAATGTCAAAAACAGTTAAAAATTTTATGCAATATTTTGTGGGGAGAAGAGTATTCTGTGTAAGTTTTCTTAAATTTTGGGATCTCTACCCTAAACCAAAAAGAAGTTAAATTATGAATACAGATGGAAACAAGTGCTTCTGGCAAGAGTTGAGAAGAAAATATTCGTTCTATTGTAATACAAACTATTTGCAAAGGCAAATCAGCTTCACGTTTTGGCCAGAATCCCTCATTGTGCCCTTCACGAAGGAATTAACTTGCTGCATTGAGGACATTGAGAACAATAATTTGAATATCTATATTTCCCACTGTACTCTAGAAAACATGCACAGATTGCAAAGTTACATTTATGTCCAGAAGCAAGACAAAGGACCATCTCAGCATTTGCTCAAATGAGAGAAACTGGACAAAAAACCTGATTGAGATGGGGGTCACTGTCCCAAAAGCTGAGGTACAATACTTGTTATTGCATATTTAGTATTTTAGAATTATACAGTCCCAATGGTAAATAACACATGTCATATCATAGCTAAAATCAATATTATTTTCCTATTTGATGTTTGGTGTAGCCTCTAATTGTATACAGTTATGAAGAAGAAGATTTTACTGGGTTAAACTTGTGTTTTGATTTTAATTTCATGCTTAATGTCATCTGGCAATGTGTTGTAAAATAATAGATATGTAATGTTTATGAATTTTTTGTAGAGAGCTACTGATACTGACACCCGATGAATATGATTACTACATTAAGTGTTACAGTTATAGACATCTGTATTCACTGAAAATACATTTATACATTTATGAAAAATTCTCTATAACAATCTTCTTTATAATAAAAAACTCTCTATAAACTAGTCATTATTTGAGTTTAGTTGGTTTACCCTACAACGTATTTTCATGGATACCCTGTTCACATGTGATATAAACTCCCTATAATGAAAGAAAGTACTCTGAGTTCTCCCTTGAATATTTTATAAAGATAATAAATAATATTTTCACTGTATGTTTTCTTTTAAAACACTTCCATAATCAAAATTATTTTTCTATATAATGTTCAGTTCACTAAAGCATGTTCTCGTCAAATTGGATGGCAATGAAATTGTACTTGAATGAAAAAAGAGAGTAATACAATAATTATATCTCCAGCCAAGTTTATTCAACAGAAGTTACTATGTAATATTAGATACAAATTCTTTCAGAATCATAAGAGTTTGAACTTACGCCAAAATATTAGCCTTTTGTCCTGCCATTAGGCCTGTTGCAGTGAGAGGACTACTTGGAATAGCTACATCACTCAACGGACTGTGTGGAGGAGATGCATAAATTGGACTTTGGGGCTCACTGTGTAGAGGACTTAGAAGTTTACTGAGAGGTCGGTTTTTTGTTCCTCGGGTGCACTGTTGAAGTTGCTGGGTGAAGGATAATACTGCACCACTTCCTGCAGATGGTTGCTACAAAAAGCAAATATGTAAATGTCATAAAATGTGCAATGGTACTGCAGGAGCATGCATGCTGCTCCCAAGGGTCATTCAGGCATCAATGCCAAT
Organism: Acheta domesticus; assembly: GCA_031308135.1. NCBI lineage: Eukaryota > Metazoa > Arthropoda > Insecta > Orthoptera > Gryllidae > Acheta > Acheta domesticus. The sequence goes on from JAHLJT010000631.1 coordinate 5,453,108, forward strand.
GGATCAGATTTTAAGAGAAAGGGCTTAACAGTCACTTACCAATGCCATTCTGGTACCCTGAGAACACCCATTGGGTGACCCCAGAATAAATTGCAATAAAATTGAAAGAAAATTGTACACATTTAAGAAATAGTTCTTCATGCATATATTCTGTTTTTAAAGAAATTTAAAGAACAAATTTGGAACCATTTTTGAGAAAATTTTGAAAATGATGCAGGGGCTTCATGTAAAGTACCCCCAAAAATTAATGAATGTTTTTCAAAATTGCAGAGCTTCGACTCAGGCCAGATCTTCAGAGGGTTATTCAGTTAGGGAAAAATCATACACTTAGTTTAGGTGCTAGTGTTGTTCACATACACCAGATGGACAGATGGATGGATGGACGTTTTGAAAAAAAACAAACACTTTTTCAGTATCAGGGGACCGGAAAAAGAGTATTTCCGTTGAAATCTCAAAATCCATTTTCTGCAGCATTACATAACTTTCTCTATACTACGTATATTACTACGCATATATGAGAAAGTAAAAACTACGGGGTTTGTTGTTGACCCCTGATTGGTAGGCGACTGTTAAGGTCTACTTAGATGTCTGGATATATTATTCACCTGGTGAACTTGTTGCTGAAGAGGTGGCATTGACAATATCCCTCCACCCCCTCCACCTCCGCCTCCTCCTCCTCCACTACCAGGTTCTTGTGATCGCTGGGAACTCTTGGTTGAACCAGTGAAGTTGCTACTTGATTTGCTGTTACTTGAATTGTTACCTAGTGATACAAATGAGCGTCGCTTTGTGGAATCTGGCGATTCCACAGGTGAGTATGTATGCAATCCAGGGCCTGGAGGATACAAAATAGCAGATGAGGGCTTTGTTTCTGCTGTTGATCCAGATGTTACAGATGTAGCACTACTACTACCTCCACCTGCAAATTAATAACAAACATAAACATATTTGTATTAATTTAAAGTGACAGCTTCAGTCTTCTCATTCATTACATACTCTTTTGCTTACCCAATCCATGCAAAATAGTTAACAAGTAAAGTGTATTAAATAATAAGATTTCAAGTCAGAAAACACTACTTCTCAATTTTGTACTTATTTTTGAAACATCAAAATATTAATATGGGATTTGAGTTAAAAATTTCAGAAATACATTTGTTTACAAGGAGGTAATTTAGAGTTACTCATCATAAAAATGTCGTTCAATTGAAATTTTATTATTAACGCAGTGAAAATTACTACCATTCAGACCCAGGCGTGACTGCTGAGAACGTTGATTAGCGGAATATTCTTCTAAAAGTCTAACAACAGCATCATGGCCACTCTTCGCTGCTACTCTCAATGCATTGCGTCCACAACGGTCTGAATGATTGGGATCTGCTCCATGATTCAGGAGAGCTCGCACACAGGCTTCATGGCCTTCCTGGGCTGCAATACCTGAAGGAGACGTGGATATAGTGCACAATTTGTTCATGTTAGTAAAGAATAAGAACGTAAAAGACATTTTTTATCACTCGAGTACTTTTATACAGGTCTATATCCACTAATTTTTGAAAATTTTTCTGTACCCTCTTTCAACTTTCTTCCTCTTAACAAAATTATGACATTGTAAACTGTTTCTCAAAAGTTTGAATTACATATTCAGCTATGGCTGTATTATTCATTTAAAGACGAAACTGTATTTTTATAACTTTCAAACATTCTTAACTTCTCTTTAGACAAACATTTAATTTTACTTAATTTACAAATCATATATTAAGGCAATAATCATATTTTTAAGGACACTCTTAGACTTTCTTTGAGTGATTGTTACCAATCTGAAACACTGGCAATGCCACTTGGGATGTGTGCATCACTCAGGATGTTTCAATAATAAGAATCTGGACACAGATGTTTTCTTTAATATAAAATTCTCAATTTTGCAAGAGGTGCATCACATCCTTTTAAATGCAAACATTTGAAAATAATACTTTTTAAAATAAAAATTTCAACACACCTAATGCAGTAGCTCCCTGATTACATGTGTGATCCGGTCGAGCACCATGCTCCAAGAGCAGTCTCACAATAGCTGCATGTCCCTGCCATGAGGCAGAATGCAGAGCAGTTCGGTTTTCATTGTCAGTTGCATTCACATCAGCCCCTCCAACAGTGAGCAAGAGGGCCACCATATCCACATGTCCCTGCCAGGAGCTCACATGCAGTGGGGTCCTTCCCTGCACATCACAGCACTGACTTATCAGTGAAGGTACATCATCACAAAAGCCGAAACATGTATTCAAGAGGAAACACTGCTTTGAGAAAATGCCATTTATTTATTATTGTTACAACAAAATCACCGTATGAACTTTCCAATCAAAATTCCACCCAAGAAATACTTATACGTGAATATTAAAAGCTATACACAATTAATATAGGTGGTTTAAGATTATTAAGTATTAATTACTGTATTAAGCATTAAAGTTTTAATATAATTAATACAACCAATTTACACAGGCAGTTAATACTGAAAATGTTTACTTTTGCTCACTCAAGATATCAAAGATGCAGAAACAAAAGCAATTATTCTTCATATTGTATAATAGATACTTTTTTATTTTATTTATTTATTTATTTATTTATTCATTTTTGTCTTTAAAACATTATTCCCTTTAATGAATTCACATCAAAAACCTGAGTGATTTACCTCCGAGTCTCTGCTCTCCACATCTGCTCCTCCCTCTTCCAAAAGAAACCTGGCCATTGGCAACCTGTTTTCCAGAGCCAGCACATACAGTGTACTTCGGCCATCAGCATCCTTCATGTTGACATCAGCACCATGATTCAGCAAACTTGCAACCACTTCACAATGTCCTTCTATAGCTGCTAGTCTACACAAACAATTTTTAAAAAAGTAATGTAAAATGGAAACACTTTAAACATTCGCTAAGAAAGAATTAACATCCAAGAGAAGTATTCCTTTGCAGATCTAAATCTTTAGTTTGTGTTCCTTTAAATCTTACTGATGCATTGCTGCAGCTTGCACACAATGCCTTAAGAGTTTTGGAGCACAAAATAAGAGGCATGCAATTAATTTTTTTTGGATAGGATGCAATGAAAATATATTTGGTTCTCATCACCACATTCACATCACTGCAGTAAAACAATAAACTTGAAGTGACTCCAGAACTTCAAGTCATTGAACTTCAAGTGACTCCAGAACTTAGAAAATAATGAAAAATATATGATGAATGAGATTGGACATCAGGGTGGACAACCCATTTTTCAATGTCCAACTTGATATAGGAGCTCAACGAATAACATCATCTTAAAAGAAAATAAGGGCAATGTATTTCATTTAAACCCACAGCAATAAATATGTAACACTTGTATGATTATTAGTTTTCCAATAATGATCCCACAATATGGAAAATATTCTTACATTATATAAAAATTAGTACTGATTATGGATTAATGATGGCAACAGATTCATGATGAATCATATTAATTGATTTTTTATTTACTTTCTGGATACATAATCTTGAATTTTTGAAAAAATTTGAAGAAATTTTAAAATGTCTCATCTCTCAATTTTATGAAAAAAATTCTCTTCTCTTATTCTTATTAACATGTCTCATAGTATAAACACTAAATTTTAATAATATCTTGAAGTTAATAGAATGAATGCTAATCTGCCTCAATTTGTCATTACTTGTATTCAAGACCAACTACATTGTGTAGTTGGAATAGTTGATTTTGGCCATTTTATTGGGTAAGATGCAATTAAAAGTAGTTGTGAGGTTGAGTTGAGTCTGCAGACAGTACAGTGTATTGTCTGTCATTAAAAATATAAACACTTTACTCACTCATTTAAAATATATACACTAACGATTTTATTCATTCACACCATTTCTGTAAGCATCAAAGTGATATATGAATGACTCAGAAAGATTTGAAGTTGAAGACATCTGTCAGGCCTTTATTGCTTCATTTAAAAAATCAGAACAATTTGATAAAACAAACAGGGTCCAGGGCCACCAGACTATCTATTTTCCACTGAACTAAACCGCACTGGATACTTAGTTTCTTTCCTTTAAGATCTCAAACATTTCTGCATGAAAAATATTCTATTTGAATAGATGCAGGAATCCAAAAAACAGTGTACCTGAGTGCAGTCTTTCCATCATGAGCTCTCTGGTCAGGAGGTGCTCCATGTTCTCTCAATAAGGTCTCAACCAGTTGTGTGTGCCCCTCCTGAGCAGCCAACATTAGTGGGCCTTTGCCGTCATTATCAGCCTCATCAACTCGAGCACCTGCTTCAAGCAGGGCCTCACACACCTCACGATGGCCCTCAAAGGCAGCGTAATGCAAGGGCGTCCATCCCGAGTTGTCTCTATGCTGTTCATCCAAGCCTGCGATTATAACAAAAAAACAGGAATTAGAGGAGAGTGGTAGAATTCAAAGCAATACTGGCCCTTTCAAAGTCCCTTTTTTCACCTTATGCCTCTAGTTAATTGTGCTTGGAAAAAAAAATATCATGTTTTGGAAAAAATAACTTGGTTATTTCACACTAATCTACATATGTACATTTGGTTTTGTGAAAATTAATTAGAGTTTTCAAGCAGAAAGCAAACTGAAATACTTAGTATTTTCTTTCATCCAGTTTTGCATGCTATTTCAGAAATCATTTAAAAATGCCTTTCTTTATTCACCTTTCGATAATTTAAATGTGAAAGTACACATTCCATAATCTTAATTTTGTTGCAAGGAATTTTACAAAATAAGTTCATTAAGCACTTTTAAAAAGTTTGCAACATCAATATATATGTCTGCGGATACGTATATATGTCTGCGGATGTAGTGAGGCAGTGTGCACTGGGTCACTAATTCTAGAAATATTGAGACATTCTCAGAATTACACAATCATCAGATTTACTCAAAGAGCCTGTATTTGTCATTGCCACCCTCATTTTGAATAGTCTCTCAGTAACTGCTGTAAATGTGTTTATTTATTTATATTGTGTTCTGGAATTTGTATTTTAATATTTTTATGATTCATCAAATAAACTCTGAATTATCTACTTTTTACATATATTTTTTAAAATTCAATTTAATTTTTTAAATTTGTAGTCGACTTGGCCCCAATTATCTTGAATAATGATGAGTCTACTGTATTTCAAAAGAGGATAAAAGGATAGAATGCATTTGAACCTCTATCGAGGAGTTGCCGAACGACATCCACACAGCCTTGAGCAGCAGCCACACTGAGCACTGTGCGGCCCTCTGGGTCAATGCTGTCCACGTAGCATCCCCAAAATAGTAGCAGCTCCACAACAGACGAGTGACCCATCGATGAGGCTGCCCACAGGGGTGTACGACCCCCTCGGTCAGCATGGTCCACGTCTGCTTCATACTCCAGGAGCAGCTCGCACACATCTCTGAAGGGTATCCATTCAAAAATAATGTAATTATTGAAATACATTTAAAGAATATTTATGTGTACGTGCTCGTGAGTATGAATGTTCAGGAGAGAAAGAGGAGGGGAAAGGGAGTAATATTGAGAGAGAAGGAGAAACACAGAGAAGGTCAGAGAGAGGAGAGAGAAGGTGATGGTACAAGGAGTCAGTGAATGAGTGAGAGAGGGGAGAGTGAGATAGGGGAGAGTGAGAGAGGGGAGTGTGTGAGAGGGGGAGAGAGAGCGCCGCGCATCGCACCTGTGGCCCTCGAAGGCGGCGACGAGCAGCGGCGTCATGCCGTCCTTGTCCTGGTGGTCGACGGCGGCGCCGCGCTCCAGCAGGATGTTGACCACCTTGGCGTAGCCCTCGTTGGCCGGCACGCAGAGCGCGGCCACGCTGAGCGCCGTGCGCCCGTCGCCGTCCTCGTGGTTGACGCGCGCGCCGAAGTCCAGCAGGTGCTCCACGATCTCCGAGTGGCCCATGTAGGCGGCGGCGATGAGTGCCGTGCGGCCCTCGTCGTCGGTGCGGTTGACGTCGGCGCCGTGGCGCAGCAGCGCCAGCACGATGTCCTCGTGGCCGCCCCACGCCGCCGCGCGCAGCGCCGTGCGCTGGTCCGAGTCCGCGCAGTCCACCGCCGCGCCGTGCTCCAGCAGCGACTCCACCACCTGGCACCGCACGCCAAAAGAGGGACAAGCATAATTATTAGAATTAGATTATATTAATTAAGAGCAGTTACGTTTTCTTCCCCACTCATTGCTCATGCAACTCAATGACGGAAAAAAAGAACACACACACACACACACACACACACACACACGAAATTAGCAACATCTGAATACTAGAAATTTTCGCTCCCGATCTATACACGGAGAGAAATGTTTAGTTCATACAATTAATCACGAAGTAGATTCAACTAAACGGTACAGTATATTTTGGTAGAACGAAGTCCTTAGTCATGTTCACGAAGTTGCTATTTAGTTAAACACACTAATGCACGTATAGTAATGTTCCCTAAACAGGTCGTACCCCGTGATGAATAACATCAAACGAATCGTTGCGTTGACTAATATATTGAGTAATATTTACTAAACACATTGCAGTGAAAATAACTAAACGAAACGTAAAAGGGAATACTTTCTTTCTATCCCTTCAGGCAGGTAGCAACTAAGGTTCCGGAATGGTCACCTATCCTACGGCGCGTGGACTCGTACAACCTTAACCTCGACGACCTGACAGTCCCTACTCAAGAAGAGCAGTTACGGACGCATACTGTCTGCTTTGGACATCAACTTTATTTCTACCATTAGTTTCGAATATAACATAATTATTGAAAACCAATTGTTATGCCATTTATATAGCGTACAATACTATACACAGCGTTGAATTCTCACACTTCAAACCATTCGCATTGGCCACGTTGCTGGGAACGCGCGCTTACTGAACAGTCCAAAGGCAAACAATGGACCGTTTCAATGTTTGCTCAATGGACCAATGAAACAGGATGAAAAACCTGATCGAGGCAGAGAGCTTTCATCTGAGCTACGCCCTTCGTTTCGCCGAATTATTATTTAACAGTGAAAATAGCCTCCGCGTAGGCTATTTTCACTAGAAAATCGCAACCCTCAACATTTGGCCGAAATATCAGCCACAACGACTCAAAAGTGGCACATTCCGAATAGCAAGCGAAAGCAGCGTCATTTCTAAACATATTTATTTATCTTTCTTTAAAAAAGGACGGTTTTTGAAGTGAAACATTTTCTTGGGCGCCGACGATAAACGGTTCGCCCAAGTGAAATAGCCAAAACTGTCGGTTCGACAAATGGTTTGAAGCTACCAGCGTGCTATGTACACAGAATAATGTGCGATGATTGCAGCGGCAACACAAAAGGGCCTTGAATGTTGATAGAGGCATCTGAGAGCTTCATGGGCATGATTACAGATGATGAAAAAACTTCCAAGGTTGGCGGTGAAACTATTATTCTCATTATGTCTGCGATTTTTCGTCCTGTTGGAGCTTTTTTTTTTACGGAAAAACTGATGGTGGTCGCAAATGAGATGCGAGAGCTCTACGGGAAACCACTGATTTGAAGGCTTCTCTTGAAATCGCTGCCTCCTCACATCTCATAAACAAACCTGATCTCTCACCTCGCGGCGATGTGTGAAGTACACACATCAAACGTCTTCCACGAGGAACCCAAAGATGAATAGCTGGGAAAAAGAGGGTGGCGAGTACCAGGAGGCGAGCTTGTGAATACTCCCCCAGAGGTGAAGAGCGTGACGAAAGCGTTAGCAAGCGTTTCGCGGAGGGTAGGGCGGTTCCCCTTCGCCGGTGCGTGAGACGTTGGACGTGTCTGCATTATTCACACTCACCAACTTGCATTTTACATGTTGAAGGGTGGCGGAAAAAGAAAGCTAAATGATGTAAACTATGCTACTAAGATTATGATTTGTTAATGTGACTGCATTCTGAATTTAGCTGTATTTGCGATCATCTTGTCTTCCAAGCTCTTCTCACAAAGTCTCTGAAGACACGCTCTGTTTCTCACCTTCCGCTCCCTCCGCCAAGACTAACCCATTCCTAAGCCTGCGACTGGAAATGGGACGAGGCAGGGCCATCTGAATTCATTGGATTCTCGCCCGGCAGCCGTCGCGCGTGCACTGGGGGCCGGTGATGCGCCGCGCGGCCGCCCCGGCCGAATGCGATCAAGCGGCCGTTCCGCGCCCGGAGCGCTCTCCTCTATAAAACACGACGCCCGACCTGCGCGGCGCGGTGGGGCGGGGAAGGGGATATGAAGGACGGAAGGAAGGACAGACGCGAGCGCGCAGGCAGACTCCAACGCACGGATTCAAAGGCGGGCAGGGCCGGGCGTACGGGCAGTTCGGGAGCGCTTGATCGAGCGCCTACGCTCCGCCACGCGGGCAAGAGAGCGAGTGAGAGGGGCGGGGGTGCGGTCGGTCAAGGAGGGGCGGGCGGGCAAGCAGGCTGTCAAGAGTGAATGAGTGAGTAGAGTTCGGGCGAGCGGGCCGCTGGAGGGGGGGGGGCAGTTGGGCGAGCGGGAGACGGGGAGGTTGGGGTGGGCGAACGGGAGGCGGGGAGGTTGGAGTGGGAGGCGGGCGGGTGGGGAACGAGGGACGGGGCAGCGCGGGGATGGGAGAGACGGGGCAGGGCGGGGAGGGACGGGCAGGGGAGAGACGAGCAGGAGAGGGACGGGCAGGAGAGGGACGGGCAGGAGAGGGACGGGCAGGAGAGGGACGGGCAGGAGAGGGACGGGCAGGGAAGGGACGGGCAGAGGAGGGACGTGAAGGGGCTGGGGCTGGGAGGGGAGTGGTGGAAGGGGAGAGGAGTCGCGGGAGGGGCGGAGCGGAACGGGGCGGTCGGGCGTCCGGCGGAAAATGCCTACGGTTGGGTGGGCACTAAGGCGGACTCGGAGGAAGAGGGGCGGAGACGGAGAGGGTGGGGTGGGGTGGGATGGGGGCGGGCGGAAGATGCCGGTGCCCGCCCTGAATAAAACATGTCGCCGTGCTCTGCAGGCAGGCGGCCTTCCGCCGCGGCATCGAACGTCGGCCCGCCTCTCGCGGACCATCGCAGACGAGGCGTCGGGACGGCCCCAAGAGGAGAGCGCAGCCCCCGCCCCGGGACGACCGCCGACGCGGGAGGGTGGGGGCGAATGCACAACGGATAATCCCGCAGCAAGTTTCATGCTCTTGACGGACGAACAAGTCGAGGCCGGGATGGGAGTGCTTGGTGCAGGAAATGCAAAGCGAGCGCGCTGTCCTCTGCGCCAAGGGTTACCCGAAGACGAGCAGGCGCACTTATTGTGTTTTGTTGTCTTTTTTATATCCCATGAAGACTTTAGCATAGTACTTCGTACTCTGCTCTCTTTGTATTCTAAAATACTCCTTTTATTGAACAGAATGTCACGAAACGGGCAGCGTTTAATCTCACAATTAACACACGATGTGAAGATAAAATGCCAAAGAGACTGAGGAAGTTTGCGATGCAGATTAACGTCATCGAATAAGACTTAAATGGTTTAAATTGCTCCAAGTTGTTGAAATTGCGAATTATCTGTGAAGTTGCTGCAAATGGTCAGTTATGGAACCCGTTATTGTCACGGATTCCATGAACATGATTGTAAATATCTAGTGACAAGAATACGAGGTAGGTCGGTGGCTTCAAGAAAGTACAGGCAGTGACAGTAAGCAAGGAACATGTCTAAATCGACGCAACCCTTCGAACTTAGATACAGAATTCGGTCACCAGCTACTGATGGGAATGAAGTTACTAAAGTCAATATTTCTAAAAACCTTATGCATAGATTCATTTGACAATTTTTCGTCCTCGTTTACATTCTAATTCTTCGTGATTCACTGATAAGTTTCATTTCTGAACAACCCTGGCGCATAAGTGGTTTTTTCGTTTTATTTATTTACTAAACGTCAAAAACAATTAATAACTGTGTGACGTACTAGGAAGAGAAATGCAATCGGTGCAAGGTTTCTTGACCTCTGGGATCTCTACCCTAACTCATTATATATTAAGTTGAACTATGAATACTGGAAGCAGCGAGAGATTTTTGAAACAACTGACATGAAAACATTCGCTCCCGTGTAATAAAAACTATTTGCCATCGCAATACAGTCCCAGATTTGGGCTATTATCCCTCGAGCTATAGTACGTGAAGGAATCCACTTTCTGCAGCGAGAAAATGCCCAGCAGAACGCTCTGCTAAACGTGCGCAGATAGTGAAGGTTCATTTATGTTTATAAAAGACGCAAGGGGTCATCTCAGCATTTGCTCAATGGATCGATGGAAACTTGACGAAAAATCTCATCGAGATGGGAAAGGGTCAGGTCATTGACCCAGAAACAGAAGTACACTTGTTACATGCATGTTTATTCTTTTGAAATGATACATTACAAATGGTAGCCAATGCATGTAATTAAAATAAATATCGTGTTCGTTGCTGGCCAGTCCAGTGTCTAGTCTCTAGTTTACCCCAAGCCTCACTATGAGGTAGGCCGTATGTGCTGCATCCGAGTGCGAGGGGTTGCGTTCAACCAGGCATGTCTCCTGTTACGAAGCGTCGGACTTCCTTGGGACAATTGACCGATTCCAGGCACGTTCACTGATAATCCAGCCTTTAGACTCTCTCAAATGTATTTACTGCGTCTTCAGGGAGATTCAAAATTGCCTTTGGATCTCTGAACGTCAGCCGCGTCACAGTACGGTAATCCATGCGTGATATTCTGTTACTGCGGAACCATATACGTATTCCGGATAGCGAAGAACAATGACGCGTCTTGGTAACAAAACATTCGATACGCTCGAGCAGAGGCCACCAGCCCCGCGCTGCAAACCTTCACCTCCGAAACCCTTCACCAGAGCGATGACCCTAGAGAGAAGGAGGAAAGTGACGCGGATAGCTTTGATGGCCGAACACTTAATGTTTCATTATTCCTTCCGGATGATCGTGCGGATGACGTAAAATGTTACACACTATACCTTAAGCTTATTATTGCGCGGGTTAATTGATTATTCCGTGTTTTCGAGAATGGCAACGGCTATGGTCTTTAGTCACGTATGTGTAGTGCATCTTACATCTCGGGAGATGGATGTGCACCTTTCCTGCTGTATCGCGGAATCCGGGGCCGACAAACATACCAGGTTTTGAGACTTCCCCGTTAGGTATCTCCGCCAGCGCGTCAACACCCCAGATAAGCTCTAAGCACTCGACTGGTAACCCGACGTGTGTGGAAGTGTAATGCATGTGAGGGTTAAGTGTATGAACATGTGTGTGGGGGAAGAGGAGGGGTCAGGGATGAAGAAGGAAAGATAGAGCGCGGTCTGTGGTCCGTTTGTTAAGCTTCTGGTGTGGCATTCGCCTGATATTGATCGGAGAAACCACAGAAAACTACATATCAGGGTAACCGGCCGCTATAATTCTACTGCAGGAAACTGTTGAATTCAACCTATGTAGCCACTTCCGAAAATCCACCACCGTTGGGCAGAGAACCCTAGGCCTACCCCTTGTTAAACAGCGCAGTGGCAACAGTTGTTGCAGCGAGTTGTCTCGACTGTTTCTCGTGCGTTAACTTCAGAGCCAAAGTTGCATCTGCCTCAGTACTGTCTTTGAAGGGGAGTCCCTAGGGATCGAGTCACGACGATGGCACATTTTCGACACTCGCTGATCAAATTCAGTCACTGCCTGGAGGAGAATTCTAGCGGAGGAGCCGGCAGCTCTGATTGGTGGTTTTTCCAATCAATACCGGGCGAATGTCGGAGCAGTATATTAATAAAAGCGCTTCGGACCGCGCGCGACCTTCCTTCCTCATTCTTGTCCCCCAGTCTGCCCTTACACACACATGCACAACACAACCATACGTCTCGGGAGACCAGTTGGTAGCTTGGAGCTTGTCGCGTCTGTTGCGGTGAGCAACTGTGGGAGATACCTTGAGGAGCAATCTGTCAAACCGGGTTGTAGATCGGCGCGGGATGTCACCGTACATCGGGGGAGAAGAACACCGCCCCATCCCGGGATAAACCACTCCACGCCCAAATGGGGGCTACCGCACCTGCGTGTGCCCGCCCCAGGCGGCGGCGCGCAGGGCGGTCCAGCCGTCGCAGTCGGCGTGGTCGGCGCGCGCGCCGGCGCCCAGCAGCGCCGCCACCACGTCGCCGTGGCCGTGGCGCGCCGCCAGGTTGAGCGGCGTCTGGCCGTGGCGGTCGGTGGCCTCGAGGTCGGCGCCGCGCGCCGCCGCCGCCAGCGCCAGCAGCCGCGCGTTGCCCTCGGCCGCCAGCTGGTGCAGCAGCGTGCGCCCGCTGCCGTCGGCGCGGTTCACGTCGCCGCACTCGGCCAGCAGCTCGGCCAGCGGGTCCGCCGCCGGCGCCGCGCACGGCAGCGCGCTCGCCGCGGGCACCTGCGCACGGTTCAAACATCTCTTACCTTTCAACTGATTTTACGAGAGTCGCTTTCCATTTCTTTCTTTCTGTTCGATATATTTTGCCTTTCGGAAACGATTAAAAGCGGCATACGGGTCCCTCAGAATAAATGTTACTAACTTCTAGAGTATGTAGAGGGTGAAAATGATCATATTTTGCCAACGCATATGTAGTGGGAAATAGTGAGTTACACATGTGGCACTTGACCCTCATTGTCAGATAACTCTTATGCCCAGATGTTACGAAATCTTCCGAACATCGAGCATCTGAGCATATGGCGTTACCTTAAAATCAGGGACAAATGCCATACGTGTAACATAGTAAAAAGTTTCTCACTGTACGATAATTGGCCAAACGTGATTGTTCCCAACCCCTTTACAAGCCTGAGAAGTTTGAAAATGTATACTACTCGAATAATTAAAAAAAATAATGTTTTAGGAGCACGTATACTTAGAACGCACAGAACTTTAACTGTATTTTGATTCTTTAAAGATTAAAGAAATGTAATAAGAAAGTTTGTTTGAATGAATTTGAACTATAAAATGGGCGATGAATGTAAACTATTGAATTTAAGACATTTTAGACAATACCAGACGGACAAATCATTCGCCCAGTCTGAAAACGAATCGAATATTGAAATAAGATCAGATGAGATCGTTATCATACTCAGCGTAACGATCTCTTTTGGCGATTGTCCTTCTCAATTTAATAGTTAACCCTCGTCGAATTAATTTTATAGTTAAAATAACATGCAAACTTTCAATATATTACATTTGTCTATTCATCATGGAAAACGTAACACATTGATGTTGATATTCGATGAATGAGACCACGGAGTATTAGAACACATGTGTTTTAATAATGTTTGTTATGAACTTGTTTTTAACTTTATAATGTTTGATTGTATATAGTAAAAGTTCTTAAAATTGTTTTCACACGAAAATAGTTCCGGATTTACTGTATTTTCGTATTCATTCTGATTACATATCACCTATCTTTAAAAATCACGCGTTCAATGAACCAAATTTAACAGGAGATAAGAAAAACTAGTTTAGAATGAGCTTAACTTGCTCCTTATGCTAAGGCGTATCAGAGGCACGCGCCTCCTTATCCTGCCCACCCTCCAGCCGCCTGGAGGAATGTAGCGAAAGGCTTCCGCCACCGGCTTCAGTGAAGTCGCGAATGTCCAAGAAGAGAATGTCCAACATTTCGAATTTGCCCTGAAGAAGGTCGTAATAGCATCGTCGTTGGCAACACTGCCTCCGATGTGGCCTTTCACGGACAACTAAGACTTCACTGATGGCGGCCGCAAAAGACTGGGCCGACTTCACATTCGTATATGTGCAAATACTCAAAAGATTTTGAACAAAGCGGAGCTCCAGATCATTAGTAGAGAGCTCACTTGAATGGGGGCAATTGAACCACCATGTGCTGAATGCCAGTACTTAAACTAAGGGGTGAGTATGGATGAGAAATTTAATTGCAGGTGGCAAATGTGGGAAATGATGTACTATGAATGTTTTAGCTTCAGGAATGTCACTTCATTGAACGAGATGCGCTTTTAACGAAGAATGCCCATCACAGCTGTGAGAGGACAGCGGTGGCCCAACAATGGTGGGATACTAAAGGACTCAGTGTAACGTGCAGAGGGCCGGCGCCCGTTTGTCCGCGCGCGGGTAAGAGCTCAGGGGGTTGTGGAGGGGAAAGAGGAGGGCTACGACTGGCCGAACGCAGCAAGCGCCAGTGCCATCCTAACCTTCGTGTCAGCCAGGAGCGCCGCGTGGGGCAGAGGCGCTGGAAGTGCTCACCTGACTAGAGGCGGCGAGGTCGTGCCGATGGCGCGCGTCGGCGTGGGCGTCGGGGTCGGCGAGGGCGGCGTGGGCGTCGGGGTCGGCGGGCGCGCCGGGGGCGTCGGGGCGCGCGGGGGCGTGGGCGGGGGCGTGCGGGGGCGCGTGCGCGGGGGCGCCGGGCAGGCGCGCGCCGGCGTCCACGAGCAGGCGCAGCACGCGCGCGTCCTTGGGCAGCGGGCGCGCGGGCGCCTCCCACGCCGCGGGCGCGGGCGAGGGCGAGGGCGAGGGCGACGGCGAGGGCGACGACGCCAGGCAGTCGCGCACGGGCGCGCCGCTGCCGATGAGCCAGAGCGCCGCCAGCGTGCGCGCGTCCAGCGCGGTGGGCGGCGGCGGCGGCGCGGCGGGCGGCGGCGCCGAGGGCATGCGCGTCAGGTGCAGCGCCAGCCCCTGCACCTCGTCCGCGCTCAGCTGCCGCGCGCGCAGCGTGTGCCACATGGCCAGCAGCGCGTGCCCGTCCGCCGCCGAGCACAGGTACTGCAACACACACACATCACTATTAGGAATTCAAAATATCGTGATTAAAACATTAAAATACGATATATTTTATTTAAATTAGATCTAAATTCGTATCATATGTTTAAATCTTTTGGATAGTTTTGATCATTTCGATGTATTATTCTACACCAGTGTTTTTTATAAATACATGCATCCAGAATAATTTCACTCATACAGTTATTTCTAAAACATGTATTGCAAGACTTGAACTTCTCGTTTATACTTGTTTCAAGGCACAATCAGTAATTATTGGGTAAACAAAATATTTGACAGCTCTTGAATTTGTTTTTTAGATAACGAAATACAATCTTTATATTTTACTAAGGGGTCATACATAAATTACGTAATGCTAAAGGGGAAGGGAGGGGTCTGAGGCAGCGTTACGTTGCGTTACAGAGATAGGTAAGTGCGTTACAAGGGGGAGGGAGGTATTGAAAACTGTGTTACGTAATTTAATGAACGGCTCCGAAGATGTGATTTTATATTACATAAAAATTAGTTTTGATAATCACAGATTCCTCGCGCGAGCGGCATGGGCCCCGTGTGACGAGGAGGGACCAGGTGATGGGAGGAAGGTTACCTTCTGCGTGCAGTGCTTGACGTCGAGCAGCCACTCGGCGAAGCTGTGGTGGAAGAGCAGCAGGCCGCCGTCCTTGCCGGCCGCCAGCACGCGGCGCAGCAGGTGCAGGCGCTTGGCGAAGTCGTCGCGCGTCAGCGCCGCGTTGCCCGTCCACACGCACTGGAACAGCTGCTCCTGCGTGAGCGGCCGGCGCGCCGCCAGGATCACGTTCAGCAGCGGCTGCACCTTGGCGAACTGCTTGCGGTTGAACAGCCGCTGGCACAGCCACAGGTACAGCCCGTTCAGCGTGCCCGGGATCTCGCGCACCTCGCGCAGCACGATGAAGTTCTCGGCCACGCCGTCCAGCACCTGCCACGGACACGGGGGCGGTGAGGGCGCGTCCACGCAACTGCACAGCGGTCGTCTGGGCGAACCCCTCTCCCCATGCGTCAGGAGAACGATCAGGAAAACACGTTTAGAGTCTCTAGATACAGGGAGTAGTGCAAACGCCGCCATTTAATATCCCCTAACCGATAGACCCGCCAGGCAGCATTCAGAAGCTGAAGGAAAATTATAACAATTGGTGACGTTATGGAGATGTTTAATATTATTAATACTGATTTGGGATATATTCATGGTTCTCAACACACAGAATACCACACAGTTCTAATTCTCTTGTCAACTGGATATAAAAAGGCGGGATCGTTGGAACAATGGAATGCGCTACTCCCTGTATCTAGGGATTCTACACGCGTTCTCCTGATCCGTCGCGTCAGCTCGGAGTTTGCCTCTGAGACTGTTTCTCATCATCACAGATCGGGCGCGTTTTTCTTTCAATGGATATCAACAAATTATCTTCCCTCGCAGGACTTGTCAAGACACCAACTAGTGGTGCCTAGACATCACATACCTTCTTCCATTTTTTGTAACGGTTACGCAATTATATAATACTACGTGAATCTGCGATTTTTTCTCCGAGCTAGGATTCAAACTTCGGTCTTTAGAGCTAATACGTCAGTCACGTTACTACTAAACCACCAGCCTCCCAGCGAAATTCAACCTATCCGACGCTTTAAAAGAAGTTAAAATTGGCATTTGAATTTTAAAAAATTCAGAGATTTTCATTTACAATTCAGCATTTGAAACTACAAAGAGTTCGCCGAAAACAGGACCCGCACCATTTTAAGCGTATATCGATATATCCCAAGAAAAAATTAAAAGGAAACATTGCAACAGTTTTTGAGAAAATAATGGTTTAACAATTCTCTATAATTCTCGCAAATTTACGTGCATAAAACGGAATAAAAATTCTAAAATAGACAGGATTTTAATACATATACCATATCATCTTTTTTCGAAGTCAGAAGTGCGTGTAGGTAGGCGGGAAGCATTGCCAACATCTCAACATCAGTACCCTCGCACTCGTAACACGCCACGCCAAATGAACTGAGCGGTTCATGAAGCACTTGGAGTCAAGCACAAGGAGATGGCGAGCGAAATTAATGACGTATTAACATGGCGGCAGTACGCTTCAGAGATGTTTCTTATGTCCGACACGGCCATAAAGTTTAAGGATGGAGTGACTTACAAGTGCGCGTGATCTTCACTAACTTCCACTGTGATTTACAATCACCTAAACGTATTTTCTTCGTAATTACTCGTATTTCATTCTTTGAAAGACAGGAAGCTCGGAAATTCACAGAGACTGTATAGAGATCGCTTCACGAAAATAGAAAGGTTTGGAAAACAAATTTTGATGGTAAGAGTTTTTCCATGGTAGAGAGTTACTTTTATCGCTACAATGAACCCAAGATCAGCATAAGAATGTATGTCACTGAAACGGTTGAAGAGGCTGCCCCTGGCTGCGTATGTGGTAGTGATACTTATTTCGGGAGACAGGCGTTGCCAAGCGAGACATCTCTTGCCGGGAAGCCCGGCACCACCACACCCTCCAACGAGGCCTACCGCCAAGGCTTCGGAGCGTGTGCCCTACCTTCTCGAGGTAGAGGAAGCAGCCGTTGCTCTTGATGTGCAGCTGGTTGAGCATCTCGGCGGTGTCGCGGCTGATGTGCTGGCGCAGCGCGTCCTCCTGGTCGAGGCGCGCCAGGATGTACTGCTGCACGTCGCGCACCACCTGCGACTTGCGCAGGTCGTCCAGCGAGATCTTGCGGAAGCCCGTGAACATGCGCGACACGGCCTTGCTCTGGCGGCGCGCCGTGCACACCAGCACCAGCCACTGCGGGAACAGGTGGTGGTGGTTGGCCAGCAGCTCGGCGATGGTGCGGCTGGCGCCGATGGAGGAGCGGCGGCCCGCGGCGCCGGCGCCGCCCGCCGCCGCCGTCGACGACGACGACGTCAGCGACCCCGCCCCCGCGCCCGCGCCCGGCCCCGCGCTGAGCACCTGCGCCTCGTCGATGGAGTCCACCAGCAGGAAGAGGCAGTGCTTGGGCGGCTCCAGCTCCAGCAGCGGGAACAGCACCGCGCGCTTGAGCGCCTCGTCCGGGTCGCGGTCCAGCGCCTCGGGCCGCAGCGCCGCCAGGATCTCCGGGTCGTTGCGCACCTGCGCAGCACCGGCCCGCGCTTTCAACTCCCTCACGTTTTCTTAACAACGCTCTCTTTAAACACTTATTTGCATCGACTGTGTAATGAAGTTAAGTCCTCCGTGAAGTTAGTCCGTCTTCGTCACACGTATTCAGTCTTGCGGTTTATCCGTTCGGCTAGGGGCTTGGCGCTGTTAGACCCCAGGGGTTCCCACTTCACGTAGTGTAATTAAGCAACTTTGGCTACCGACATCGACTTTCGCAAGGGTATTTCGCAAAACTCTATTAAGATACGACTTCCGAAATTTAATACCATAATATTGGGAAATGACGAGAAATAATAAAAGTTGGCATGTAAATGATTCCATTGCTATAAAGTTTTAAGGACGAAATTAACGAATCTTTGTGGATTATATATTTAAGTCAAACATGCATAATAATCTCTTTTCCGTAAAGAATATCTCTAATTATTTTAAATGGGCCACACACCGTGTACACCAAAATGGCCCACATTACGAAAATACAACAATATGCTACGTTGACATGATTAGAGCAGAAAATGAGGATCGATACTTGAAATATCTACTAGCTATTTTCCTGCCGAAGACCTTCGCCTCAAGGTGCCAACTTGCGGACATCGGTAGGAAGTTTTGAAATAAATTTAATAATAAATACAATTTTAATTCAATTCAAGCAAACATAGAACTTAAGTTATGATATGTGACCCCATAAGCTTTTCTAAGTCGGACAGCCCTGGTCTAGGCTATCCTGGACAAGCCGCGTCTTTGTCGTGGTGGCTGACATTTCAGCCAACATGTTGTGGCCTTCCTCGCTCAGAGTACCGGAGTACGCTCAGAGGAAAGCCACATCACGCTGGCCCGAACGTCAGCCACCGCGACAGAGACGCGGCTTGTCCCGGATAGCCTGGACAATATAAGCAGTTTGAACGTCTTCATTTCCATTCGGTGTCTTAACAATTCAGACGGCTGTCTGCTGCAGTGGCACTCACCTTGTCCGCGTAGCCGTCGGCGGCGGAGGAGAAGGCCTTGGGGAAGTGCGGCGACGAGGGCGACTGCGCCGGGGGCGGGTGCGCGGGGGCGGGCGCGGGCGCGGGCGCCGACGCGGGCTGCTGCTCGTCGCCCGGGGCGCGGGCGGCAGCCGGCGCCGGGGCGTCGGAGGGGGGCGTGGGCGGCGAGCAGCGCGCTAGCAGCTGCGCCACCAGGCTGCGCACGAACTCGGGCAGCGACAGCGTGGAGGCGTCGTGCGCCTGGCAGAAGTGGTAGGCCAGCAGGCGGCGGTTGAGGCTGCGCTGCTGGCGGCACCCCGGCCCCGGACGCGGCCACACGATCTCGCAGCACAGCGCCGTTTTGCCTGCGCCGCCGCCGCAACACACAGCACACAGTTAACTTCCCGCATTCACGTACACTCAGGGCGTGTTGTAAGGCAACATCCAGGAAAACAGGATCGACAGATTACATCCTATCCTCGTAGTACTTCAGAGAGATAAAAGAAAAAGCACAGAACTGGTGGATGGCAACACATGCGAGATCAGAGCAAAAAGAAGAAAGGATAAGGAGCAGCATGAAATTCTATTATTTCACTTTTCTCTTAGACAAAGAGTTATTTATGCACCAAAGCTTCTAATGATCGAATGTCGACAAAAAGTCCGAGGGCCTTAGGCCCGAGATCATTTGAACCAGTAAACGCCCGTGGCACATACATGTTTTTTTACCTACCTAATTTTAATTATTCATCTTTACCTATTTACTAATTAACTAGTTGTTAACTGGATTCGTTTTGTCATTTCATATTTCCCTCTCATAATTCCCTCCGTAAGAGACATTTTGCAACATTCAACTGTTTTCATATTTCCCTAGTCACAACGATCCTCTCAATCCGCAAGTTATGCAGTGAATATAGAGTTCCGTATGGAAGGCAATAAAAAGCAACAACGTATCAGTAAGAAGTAAAAGTTTGTTGTTTTTTTTGCCAAAAACACAGGGTGAATGATAGTGTTGAAGATTCAACACCACTGATCTAGCGGGGCGTAAATTAAAACAAAAGTTTGCCGTCTGCTGGAATCGCCGATGCTGAGCTTGCAAGCGCTGCAGATGAGACGTGGCGGAGCAAAGCGGGGCGGGGAGGGTGAGGGTGAATGAGGCACGGCGAAGTGGGAGGAGGTGAAGCGAAGCGGGGCAAGGTGTCGGAGACAGGCGTCGGGAGCAGGACGAGTGGGGGACGGAGGGGTGATACGGAGGGAGCCAGCCTCGTTCCGTCCGGAACCAATCAATTGCACATCCCGCCGTAAGTGCTCACTCACGAAAAAGTGAATTTTAATACGCCTTTCGCTCCCTCCCAATATCCGCGGGCGCGAGCGGCAGATTTTTCATTCTTCGCGTCGCGACGCGCCCCATCTGTTGCGCCTCAACGGCCATCGCCGCTTCCTCTTCGGAAGACATCTCAACGGTTCCGTGAAGAATGTGCCCGTTTCCTTTCGCGCCAGCTTCGCTCTTCTGTTTCTTACCGAGTTGCTTTCGCAAGAAATTGGAGCAAAGTGTCAGGTTTTAACCAAAATGCAATTTAATATAAGGAGCAAAGTGTCGAAGACTCTCGCTGCTCCATGCGGACGTACCGCCTTCGCCATGTTACAGCGAGACGCGGAACGGCAAGTGCTAGTTCAATTAAGAGAAGTTTGAATTCGCTTAGAGAACCTTCGCCGTAGAACTTGAGGAAAATATCAATTGACCAAGTTACAAACTATTAGAAGAGTGTGCCAACATAAGTACGCCATCGTGAGTTAATAAGGAGAACGTAATAATACTGTTCATCTTAACAGTGGTTTACAATATTCCCTTTAATGTTATGGGCGATTCAGGGATGTACCAAGATAAATACAGAATTAACAAGTTCATTCTTTCGTAGAACAACTTTCTAGGAAGTCTTTTGTTTCGTGACCTATCTACTATATTATTTTCTTCTAAATTCACGACTACAACTAAGTAATTACTAAAAGTAATTATTATTCTAATCCTAAAGCTAAATTATACATGGAATAATTCTAATTATTCCTTAAAATAATTATTTTCACGTCACCTTCAAGTCGCAACAATTACAAAATGTACCCACAAATAACTGTTTTGGAAAGAAACTACGTCTCCCTTTAGAACAGGCTAACTGCCTTAGCATTATGTTACTCGCTGTTCATCTATTGATACGTCGTGTATCTCGTAATAAGTGCGTTCGGGCAATAGCAACCTTTCCCTGCTCCTTATCCCAATGAGCTCCAAGTCGAGGCAATCTAAGGGGCGATACTTAAAAAATACAATCGCTTTTTAGTGGGAGGAGGTTCTAACAGCTGTGACACGGGCAAATGATGGGCAGAAAAATGAACGTTATCGCATCACTTTCGTGACAGCTGATAATTATCATTTTATTAATTTCAAACTTTACATTGATGTTACAATTCATAAACAATATGTCTTGTGATTAAATATAAAAAATGTTTCAAAACCTACGTTAAATTTCACCTATTTTTTTATGAAGTCATTTTTGTTTAGCTAAAGATGTGTTGGGGGAGGGCCGGTTTCAAAATGGAACGTTCATCTGCCACGATACAATGTTTATGTTATTCCCAAAGAACTATCATTTTGAAGAAAATTATGAATAAATCAAATTCAATAAACAGAATCCTAATTTATGTATAGTGAATATATTAAAATAGAATATTGATTGACTGAATTTTAATTCCCAATCTGAATTTCATTAAACAAAATTATAATAGAAATTTAAAAAACTCTTTCATTTGTGAATGTATTGTATTTCTTGTATAAATTTATTCGATCAGAAACATTTCACATTATTTGTAGCTTTTTCAAAATAGCTTTTCTCATTCAGTATTTTTCTCTCTCTTCAGTATTGAAGACACGAAATAACAATCTGCCAGTATTTAACTGATGAATGTCGAATTTTAGTGAAATAATGTACTAAAATTAATAACAGTTATTGCTTGAATCTCGTTCTTGCTTTAGATATTTAGTCATTGATATCTTCAATAATGGCAATCATTATGAGATATTTTGAATAATATACTGCTGCCTTAAGAGATACACTACTTAAAACTTAAACTTCAGAGAAGAAATTGCAAAATGAACGCTAGTAGGTAATTTGATCTGCTAGGAAAGCAAAGGTACCCACCGGTGCCTGGCCCGCCGACCACCATGGTGCCGTAGGTCTTGGAGACGGGCCTCTGCTCGAGCGAGTGCGCCAGCTTGACGAAGGCCCACTCGCGGCAGAAGAAGCGCTTGCCCTCGAGCAGCGGCGCCGCCATGGGGGCGGCGGTGGGGGGCCCTGGGGGCGCGGGGGCGGAGGCGGGGGCGGGGGCTGGGGCGGGCGGCGGGGGCGGAGGCGGGGCGGGGGCGGGGGCAGGGGGGTCCGAAGCCGCGGCCACGGCCAGCGCGGCGGCGGCGGGGGCGCGGGCGGGGGCGCGGGCGCGGGCGAGGGGCGAGCTCTTAGCCCCGCGCCGGGGGAGCTGCGTGGCCTGCGGCCCCACTACCTAGCCGCGCGGCGGGCGCGTGCGCGGGTGCGTGCGCGGGCGCGGGCGCGGGGGCGTGCGGGGGCGGGGGCGGAGGCGGAGGGCAGAAGCAGCGCGTCCTCCACTGCGGCCTCGGACGCGTCCTCGCCGTCCATCGTGCGCGCCGGGCCCTCGTCGTCACGAGCCCAGCGGCGACGGCGGCGGCGGCGGCGCCCTGCAACACACGACACGCACACATTCACTACATGCACACACTCAAAAGCACATTGACACTATTCAATAGAAATAACATTGCAAACATGGGAGCAGAGAGTCTTAAGCAGCCTCAAACTGAAATACTATTATGCAAAATACCTGTCACATCCCCCTTCTCCACGGTAACTATTAAGAATCTATAACAAATTTCACAGTCTAGTCTTCCACTTGTTCACACACATTGGAAGGTTCAGTGCTGTAGAAATGATATCGAAAATTTTGGCCAAAATATGGCATAGAACAATATGACATTCAATTCTAAAGACAAAATTACATAGCTTTTATTTGTCTCGCTTCTAAAGTCTTCTGCCTTACTAATCATGTGCCCATAACACGCCTTCCCGTTACTGAAAATTTTTTCTTAAATCTACAGTTTTTCATTTGAAGAACAATACTCCATTTACATACCATTCTATACTCAATCGCACTCAAACCGTTATATCAATTTTTTATCGATAAAGATATTAAATAGACCCAGAATTCCCTAAGCGTAACTATGATGTTACCCGAATAGGACGGCTAGGAAAAAGTTAAAAACGTTCGTTCGATCTCCAGAAAATATTCATTTTTCCACGACAATACGTATCATGTGTCATCGAGCACTAAACATGTCTAATTAAAAATAAAACAAAACAAAAAAAAACAACAAAAACAAAAAAAAAAACAAACAAAAAAACAAAAAAAAAAAACGAACAATTTCCCGAAGTGTCTCCTTCCTTCAAGATGGAAGGAAAGCAGGTCAAAAGCGGCGAGGCGAATAGCAAAGGGCAGAGGAGGAAATTAGGAGGTGGGGGAAGGGGAGGCGCGGCTCTTTACTGGCCATCGACCGCCTGATGTCAGTCTCCGGGTGAGCGGGGCTGGTCGAACTCGAACGTCTTCGATTTTCACGCAAGCATTCAGCGGACCACTGCCCACGAAAACGGAGTAAAACATTTTCAAATAAAACTAAAACGTGTACTGTAATGCATCATATGTTATGAATATTATGTAAGACGCCAAATTATGACATAAAATTGGCGATCCAAAGTGGTTGGACGTACGGCCATTTACACAAAATTGGCGCATCAACGTGTTTTTTGCGAGTATCAGTCATGTAGAAAGATCCAATAGATAAAATTAGAGTCATTACAATACACAAACCACCTTTTATTCAAATTCTCGTAATGCATTTTGTTTGAATTTATTGCTTATTTTTCTCTTTGATGTATATTGTAACGTCACACCAAGCAATGTCAGTCGAATAGTGCACGGAAATACTTTTAATGTGGCCACTTGGCATTTATTGTGGCCACTTGGCATTTATCCTCTCAGAATAGAACTGTACGAGTGGAACAACGTGGAAGCAGGGAGGTGTCTCTCATGCAGACGGGACTTGAACCGAGCACTAGCACTGTCCTCGGGAGCCCTTTGTGTGCGTGGAGCTCAACTCGACTGAGGGAGGCGGCGGCGGGGACAGCGTGGAGGACGTGACGAGGGATGGGAACGGGAGGTAAAGGGCGGCGGGCAGTAGTTGCGGCTGGCTGAGAAGGGGCGGGGAGAGCGGATGGTCCCGGGAGTCGCAGGGACGGGGTGTAATTTTTCAGAAAATTTAAATATTATAAATATTTATGTTTTTGTAAATTTATTAGTTTTATGTAAAATGGTAAGCGCAACGCCTGAATATTGTACTTCGAGCCATTCTGTAACGATGTAAAGGTATTCTAGTAACGGTAGTAATGCAGTAAAGGTATTCTAGCAGTAGTAATTTGATATACAAGGACTTTGTGGAACGAAGTGCAGATCGCCGAAGAGCACACCTTGTTGTAGAGAGGTATGATATGAACTCCGACGACAGCTATAATTTTTAATAATTGCACAAAAAGAAAAGGTATTCAAGAGAATTTGTATCGCAAATGCAATACAAAGTGATGTTCATAAAAAGATATTGAGACATAACATGAAACCAGTTATTTTTTTTATTATTTCTTTAACTTTTGTAATAAAATTAACTGAAAAGAAGCATCTACAAAATAAGTTTTATTGTGGAAATTTAAGATTAACCTGATGACGCAAAATATCTCCTACATTATTAAAACGAAGTATTGGTGAAACAGTAGACGGAAGCATGCAAGATGCATAGACTAGAACAGCGGCCAATGAAGCGTTACAGGGAGACACGAAACAGGTGGCGAGATCGGCGCCGGAGACCGTCGCGGCGCGGTCGGCAGTGGTGGGGCTACGGCGGGGCGATGGCGGGGTGAGGGTGGGGTGACGGTGGGGTGACGGTGGGGCGACGGGGGCACCGCGTGCGGCGCAGACCTACAGCTGGTTCCGCGCGGCGACACAATACGAATTAATGACTCCTTCCGGGCGGCACGGCGCTCAATCGGGCGAAGCCGCCGTATTTCATCAGGAGCGAAAGAGCGCGGGCGGGGCGGGGCGGGGCGGGAAGGGGCAGGGTAGGGCAATGCGGGGCTGGGAGGGGCGGGGGCGATGCCCACAAAGCCTCCATTTGCGTGCCGTGCTACCACCTCAGTGCCCGAAGCTGCGCGTTTTTCGCAACACATCATTGACTTCACCTTGAGTTGGACGGGAATGAGTAAGGCCGCAGGATTGAACACGCCTTTTAGTTATCGAAGAGCACGCGGAACCGAGCTACGTTTACATTTTATATTATTCACGCAGACATCAAATCGTGCGATCTCTAAGCTACGCGCCTGAGAATCATGTAGGCGACAGGTCTCAGATTCCAACCATTCTGTATACGATTGTACTCCACGTAAGGCAAATTACATATTACAACTGTAATAATACTTGAAAATGAAACCACTCTTTGCAGCACTTAAAACATTTTGAACTTGTGAAAACCATTTTCTTTTCTCGTATTTGAGTTTGGAACATGACGGTTATTGGAATATATCATGTACTATCCGCTATTCTACATTTAGATGTTTTTAACCAGCATTCAACTGGCTTTTGCTTTGACTACTACAGTTATAATATTTTTCATTAATATCTTCCAACGCAGTCATCTGCATTCGGAACACAGTTTTAACTCTCCCGTAAAAACATCCCTTCATGGAAAAAAAATCAATTCATTGTCCGACGAACCATGTATTCTGTTTTGTTCGGATAAATAAAATAATTTATTCATTCGGAAAATTGTGATTGAATTTGTTGCGTGTAGATAATTAAATGTTTACGGTATATTTAATAAATTAAAACCCATTATAGATACAATATTCGCAAAGAGAGATAAGTAACAAACAACCGAGTCGAGCTTTGTCTCATTTTTTACCTACGTGTATTTCCGATCACATGCGTACATCATTTATTGCGCTTTAATTCAACTTCTAAATTCGATTGCAAGATGCGTTTGGCGCGCTTAATGAGAGGAACGGATGGGAGCGCGCGTATTCGGAATCGGGGACGGGCGAAGCCGCGTCCGGCAGCGTTCGACGGGAATTCCACGTGGGCCTGCGCAGCTATGGTCCGATTAACAGAAGTTGGTGATTGACAGTTGCGTACCAGTGATTACGTGTTCCCGGGACACGAAAATAAACACTTGAAATGAATACTTATTAAAGTAACCAAATCATACACTCATATTGTATGGAGCTACAGCTTCAGAAGCACGACTGTCAATCCACTCATTTCAATCGGACCATAGCTGCCGCGCCGCGCAGGAGCTCCAAAGGCCGCGGTGCACGCGCCACGAGGCGAGACGCCGCGCATCATCACCATCTGCTTGATGGATTCACCGGTCGGTCTGTGGCGGACAGATCTCACGATCTCCTTCGCTGACACTAATTCATTCCGTTACGCTTCTTTTGTAATACATGATTCTTCGTGATGAGTGCGGGCCTTTCACCAAATTGCAATCTGGCCACGAGCAACAATCTTACTTTCATTAAATTGTTCCTCAGTGGCGTCATTCCGGTTTGAAGTTCTTACTTTAAATGTACGACAAGGGTCAGACTGCATTCCCTGAGAGGATGAATTAAGGATTTTCTGCTCTAAAATATCGTTAGTAGTTCTATAACTTCGGGCAGGACCGCTACACCAACAAGTTGACCGCAATACCAGCCAAAGCTCGGGTATAACCGGAACAAACCTCGATTCCAGACGCCAAGACACAGTTCACTCCAACGACGCAGGTCAAAATACGTCCGGTGCCCTGAATTTTATAGCAGTTTCATACACTGTCGGCTTTAGTCGACATTCTCCTCCCAACTTCCTCGGCTAATCCCCGTTGCTTGTTCATTGCGGCTGCTCTGCTACCACCGCAGCATCCCCCACTTGACCTAACGTTTTCCCAGAAGTCCCACTTGACCACAGTCCCCGAAGCAGACGGACCGCCACGGTCCGCGCAAACTCGCAGGATGGGGGCCGCCTGGCCGTTTGCTTCCCTCAGATCCCTGTGGTTTGGCGCGGAGAATGCCGAAGATGCGCTCCACTCTGTCGCACACGGAAGATAACAGTCGGATAAACTTATTTCATTGAGGAGTGTAACGTTCAAGAAAAGCCACCTGGATTCAGTTGTATGAGGCATCGTCCAAGTAGACGTAAAGGAAGGCTGCGAGTTCCGGTTCAAAATGAACGATCCTCCCAACCACAATCATTCAATTTCCTCATCATTAAGAATTCTTCACTTCATTACGTATTCCTGTAATGGCGGTGAAACCACAGTCGCACCCGCCGCCACTCACGAGCATGGCGGCGTTGGGGGGAGGCTTGGTTCCGCGCTCTGCCACCGCGGGAGCCGCAGCTGAGTGGCAGCGCGCGTCCCTTCCCTCCTCGCCACCTTCGGTAGTGAACGTTGTCTCGCGGCGGTCGAGTGGGCTCTACGATGGCGCTGTTACTTCGCTGCCCCTTGTGAACTGTGTTTAGTGTTAGAGAGAGCTAGTATAATGGTATTCTCTCTACTTGGTATTTTATTAACTTTGGCTTTGATTTTGGACGTCTCCCTGACATGCGGCAAACACGCAACGAACTTGGTACATCGCCTAGATATCAGGAACTTTGGCTCGATTTGTGCCTGGATCCTGGAACGTGGAAAACTTGATTGTAATATAAACCTGCTTTTTAAGGTCTTGTTTTTGCCTTGCTTTCCGGAAGCTTCTATTTCATTTTCTTTAATCCACAAATCTTGTACTACATGGACAGGCGGCAAAGCAGGCCCGATGGCCCGAGGCTTGCCGTATTAATGTCACTTTGATTCCATCATAAGTACACAGCTGAAAAAGTGAACATTTTAATAAAAAATCAAGAGGTGGTTTTTTACTCTAAATAATATAAATATTTTTTGTTAAAACAAAGCTTTTTAATGTATTTTTACTGTAGAGCATAAAGTACAACTGATCGGTGAAAATTATGCAGGTACCATTGTTCGATTAAAATTTCTCGCAACATTTAAGTTACACGTAACTTTTGTGACATTCACTTAATTTTTGAAGATTATAATATATGAATTGCGAACAGGTGAATGTTAATGTGTTTGAGAGAAAATTTGAACGTTTATAGCTGGGTTCTTAAAATGTAATTTACAACAGGAAATCAATCAAAATCTTGATTTTTTAACATCAGATCAAAATAATGATTTTAAGTGAGTCTGTAAGCGTACTGAATATATTGATAAACTGGAAATAACAGGATGGTTCTTTCAATGATATTTTTCTTGAAGTTAACAGAATATAATCATCTACACCTAAGAATTTGTTATAAACGTAAGTGTGTTTCATTGCCAGTGTTGTTACATTGTATGCATGCCTTTTACTTTAGCATTTATTTTGAGCCCGTGTGTCACTGAACATGCACAGTGTTTATGTTTATTTACATTGTAGCTGTATTCTATTTCCGTATTTCCGTAGAATATGTTGCGAATTTTTTACCAAAACGGTAAAATATTATTTCTTTGCGATTTCCATTCGAAAGACGAATCCAAGGCCCTAATCACACTCTATCAATACAAGTAGATTGCGTTCTTTTTTAATTAGTGAAAGCCACCGTTTGGTTGGATGGCACATGTCGGTGGTGCACACAATCAGGCGAAGGAGATGACAGTATGTCATGGTTCCTCAGTTTCAGACCATTGGATGCATCTACAAATTTCTAGTCGTTTGATTTGAGATTTGTAATTTTTTTTGGGCTTCACAGCGGAGAAACTCATCGTAGAAGTGGAAACATTATATATCAACCCAGCGACTGCACTTTGTATTTTTCCGTTTCCTCCTAACCGATTAACCAAACCCAGCGTTCGAAAAAGCTATCTTCAGTAACCACCCTCATCACGGTCCACGAGCACAAGGGCAAAGTCTCTGGGAACGGCCATTGGGTTTTAAAACAATCTGGCGTGGCGTGTGTGGGGCTCAGAAGTTGGGACGCGGCCCTGCGCGTGGGGGCGGGGAGGGCGAAAGGGAAGAGACGAATTTGATTCAATAAAGGCGCGGCGGGCGGCGGGCAGGGGCGCGGGTGGGACCGCGCAGGCCGCTGGCCAAGAAATGCTTTATTAATGGCCGCGGGCGGTCGCCGGTGGAAGAGGGAAGCGGTCGCGAGGGGGGTGAGGAGGACGCGATGTGGAGCTGCGGCAGAATGATGGCAGGGCGTCACAGTTAGGTGGCGGGGCAGTGATACGGTGAGATGAGCAGCCGATTGCGAAATGGACTGGTTGTTGGTGCCGGGGTGATGGTGGTGGTGGTGGTGGTGGTGGTGGTGGTGGTGGTGATGGTGGTAGTGGTGGTGGTGGTGGTGGTGGTGGTGGTGGTGGTGGTGGGGAGTTCGCAGTACGGTATGGTAGACCGAGACCCTCAAGGGCCAGTGGCCGGACAGTCGCGTTGGCGGGTTTACGATAAAATATAATATTTTTAATGCTAATTAGGAATGCACACAAATTCTTCCGGTGGTATGGCTTTCCCATTACAATTACTAAAAACCCACAAACAAACACATAATAATTATGTGACCACTACATACACATTTAACCCGCAAAGTTGGCTCTGGGTATCAATGATGCGACTGCAGTGCCTCAGACCGGAAGGTCCTAGGGTGCGATTCCCAACGGTGACAGGATTTTTGACACTAGCTAAATAGGGCGATTTCAGCTACGGTCTAGAGGAGAATTCTAGCGACCGGCTATTCTGATAGACCGCGCGTTCCTTCCATCCTCTTTCTTGCCCTGTTCTTACTCTTACTTAAAAACACACTACCACACATGTCAGAAGACCAATCGGGAGTTAAGAGTTTGGTCCCGGCTCCCCGCTGAAGGGAGATGCCTGGATGGGGAAACCACCAGTCATCGTGTAGGTCGGCCCCGGATCTTGCCCTCCAGCAAGGGGAAACACCGACACATCCCGTAATTAAAACACGCAAAATGTATTGGACTATTGACTAAACACGCTAGGGAATAAAAGACAATATTTTTTTTACAAAATTCATATCCTAACCCAATTCCACTAACACGGTCATACTAATATCAAATAATACCTACAATACTACAAAATAATTAATTTAATGTAAAATGTACTACAAAGAAGCAATTACATCGTAATTACAATAATATTTTTTTGAAATTCCTAACACTGAAGGAAAGTCTCCAACACCGCTGCAGGTACGAGTAATTTGTTTCGATTTTGTAATATAATAATTTCGATTTTGTAATATAATTCAATAATATTTTTTTGAAATTCCTAACACTGAAGGAAAGTCTCCAACACCGCTGCAGGTACGAGTAATTTGTTTCGATTTTTTATTTACAAATGAAAATGTACCTAAATCTGTTTCCTTTGACACATTTTCTTCTTATGAATGTATAATTCTTCCGCATGACGTCGTATGTAGATTTTAAAATGTATCCTGCGCATCCGACTATGGAGGATAATTTTTCGTTGTTTTGAATAATGCATATCGCGATGTATCTCTACTATTCCCCAAAGGTTCCCACGATGCAAATCGGAAATTTCGACGTCCTCTTGTCACAAATTTTGCTGCGTAGCTGTTCTATACTTTTCGAGTGATTCTGTGTGTCCTACAAGATATGGATCCTAACACAGAGCCATATTCCAGGACAGGGCGTACTTTTGAGCATAAATTTAATCTGAGTTTGCATGTTTTACGTGCGATATAAGTTTATGATATCTTGAGTTCTGCCTCAAGCGTTTCAGCGAATATGTCAGAAAATCGGAATTGAAACAACTGACTTTCGGCATTATTTCGGAGGTATTTAAAAACAATTTTGAAAAACAATTATCTCGCTACTGGCACATTCTTACAACCACACAACCTTTTTTATATATTATTTGCGGTTGACCGAATCCTTTGCTGCGATTCCATTACAAATGTCAAATATGCAGGTGATAACACCATTAGAATTAAGAGATACTTATTCTCATTAATGTTGGCTAGGCCCGCATTTCCCAAGCGATTATCTGATGAAAGAACGTGAGTATAAAAGGAAGTGGGGCGGGCCGCCTAATTGCATGCAGCCAATGCCATTGATCGCGCCCGGCCGCCGCCGCCGCGGGCGTTGGCCTGCGGCCGCGCAGGGAATAAAGCAGCACTGCCTAAAAGTTCCATGAGCGAGCGCCGCCGCTGGATGGCGTGCGGTCGGTGGTGGCCAGCGCGATCAAGCGAGCTGTCCAGTGATGGGGTGGGGGCGGAGGAGGGCGGGTTTGTTCAAAACGTCAGATTCGGTTTAATAGCATGTGAACTTATTTATAACTATATAAGGAGTTTGTAATTACTTATATTTTAAATAAAATGTTGATAGTTGTGTAATTTCTTCATATCTGAAATATAATAAATACGAATATCTATCTACATCGATGAAAGAAACTGTTACGGCGCCCACTGAGAAGGGGAGAGCAAGAGCAAGAGAGAAAGGAAGAGAGGGAACGGTCAGGGTGAACAGAGAAATAATGAAAGAAAGAAAGATTGAATGAAAGGAAGGAAGAAAGAAAGAAAGAAAGAAAGAAAGAAAGAAAGAAAGAGAATGGCCATGGAAGTGATGCCTACAAAATCTGAGTCTGACCGTGCCGCCCTCCGTGCGCGTAGGCCGACTAAGGCACCGCAACGGGTACATCGGCAATGGTTGGGAATTGCGCGGAGGCGGCGGTCGGCCCTCTCCAAACACAGTGAGGAGTGTGGAGAGCAACTGACACGTGCGGGGGCAGCGGAAGGGAGCGGTCGCAAGACGCGCCGAGGGAAGCGGTATCAGAGACAACGTTCCCGCGCTCATCGCCTCCGCACAGCGGTACAGAATTGCGGGTGGCGGGGTAGGGGTAGAGGAGGCAGGGGACGGGATGAGATAGGGAGAGGAACGGGCAGGGCGTGGTAGAGGCAGTGGTGCAGGGAGGGTGCGAGGGCAAATGTTGAAGGGGAGGTGGGCGGTACAGATTTGCGGGTGGCGGAGTAGGGGTAGAGGAGGCAGGGGCGGGATGAGATAGGGAGAGGAACGGGCAGGGCGTGGTAGAGGCAGTGGTGCGGGGAGGGTGCGAGGGCAAATGTTGAAGGGGAGGTGGGCGGTACAGATTTGCGGGTGGCGGGGTAGGGGTAGAGGAGGCAGGGGCGGGATGAGATAGGGAGAGGAACGGGCAGGGCGTGGTAGAGGCAGTGGTGCGGGGAGGGTGCGAGGGCAAATGTTGAAGGGGAGGTGGGCGGTACAGATTTGCGGGTGGCGGAGTAGGGGTAGAGGAGGCAGGGGCGGGATGAGATAGGGAGAGGAACGGGCAGGGCGTGGTAGAGGCAGTGGTGCGGGGAGGGTGCGAGGGCAAATGTTGAAGGGGAGGTGGGCGGTACAGATTTGCGGGTGGCGGGGTAGGGGTAGAGGAGGCAGGGGCGGGATGAGATAGGGAGAGGAACGGGCAGGGCGTGGTAGAGGCAGTGGTGCGGGGAGGGTGCGAGGGCAAATGTTGAAGGGGAGGTGGGCGGTACAGATTTGCGGGTGGCGGGGTAGGGGTAGAGGAGGCAGGGGACGGGATGAGATAGGGAGAGGAACGGGCAGGGCGTGGTAGAGGCAGTGGTGCGGGGAGGGTGCGAGGGCAAATGTTGAAGGGGAGGTGGGCGGTACAGATTTGCGGGTGGCGGGGTAGGGGTAGAGGAGGCAGGGGCGGGATGAGATAGGGAGAGGAACGGGCAGGGCGTGGTAGAGGCAGTGGTGCGGGGAGGGTGCGAGGGCAAATGTTGAAGGGGAGGTGGGCGGTACAGATTTGCGGGTGGCGGGGTAGGGGTAGAGGAGGCAGGGGCGGGATGAGATAGGGAGAGGAACGGGCAGGGCGTGGTAGAGGCAGTGGTGCGGGGAGGGTGCGAGGGCAAATGTTGAAGGGGAGGTGGGCGGTACAGAATTGCGGGTGGCGGGGTAGGGGTAGAGGAGGCAGGGGACGGGATGAGATAGGGGAGAGGAACGGGCAGGGCGTGGTAGAGGCAGTGGTGCAGGGAGGGTGCGAGGGCAAATGTTGAAGGGGAGGTGGGCGGTACAGATTTGCGGGTGGCGGAGTAGGGGTAGAGGAGGCAGGGGCGGGATGAGATAGGGAGAGGAACGGGCAGGGCGTGGTAGAGGCAGTGGTGCGGGGAGGATGCGAGGGCAAATGTTGAAGGGGAGGTGGGCGGTACAGATTTGCGGGTGGCGGGGTAGGGGTAGAGGAGGCAGGGGCGGGATGAGATAGGGAGAGGAACGGGCAGGGCGTGGTAGAGGCAGTGGTGCGGGGAGGGTGCGAGGGCAAATGTTGAAGGGGAGGTGGGCGGTACAGATTTGCGGGTGGCGGAGTAGGGGTAGAGGAGGCAGGGGCGGGATGTGATAGGGAGAGGAACGGGCAGGGCGTGGTAGAGGCAGTGGTGCGGGGAGGGTGCGAGGGCAAATGTTGAAGGGGAGGTGGGCGGTACAGATTTGCGGGTGGCGGGGTAGGGGTAGAGGAGGCAGGGGCGGGATGAGATAGGGAGAGGAACGGGCAGGGCGTGGTAGAGGCAGTGGTGCGGGGAGGGTGCGAGGGCAAATGTTGAAGGGGAGGTGGGCGGTACAGATTTGCGGGTGGCGGGGTAGGGGTAGAGGAGGCAGGGGCGGGATGAGATAGGGAGAGGAACGGGCAGGGCGTGGTAGAGGCAGTGGTGCGGGGAGGGTGCGAGGGCAAATGTTGAAGGGGAGGTGGGCGGTACAGATTTGCGGGTGGCGGGGTAGGGGTAGAGGAGGCAGGGGCGGGATGAGATAGGGAGAGGAACGGGCAGGGCGTGGTAGAGGCAGTGGTGCGGGGAGGGTGCGAGGGCAAATGTTGAAGGGGAGGTGGGCGGTACAGATTTGCGGGTGGCGGGGTAGGGGTAGAGGAGGCAGGGGACGGGATGAGATAGGGAGAGGAACGGGCAGGGCGTGGTAGAGGCAGTGGTGCGGGGAGGGTGCGAGGGCAAATGTTGAAGGGGAGGTGGGCGGTACAGATTTGCGGGTGGCGGGGTAGGGGTAGAGGAGGCAGGGGCGGGATGAGATAGGGAGAGGAACGGGCAGGGCGTGGTAGAGGCAGTGGTGCGGGGAGGGTGCGAGGGCAAATGTTGAAGGGGAGGTGGGCGGTACAGATTTGCGGGTGGCGGGGTAGGGGTAGAGGAGGCAGGGGCGGGATGAGATAGGGAGAGGAACGGGCAGGGCGTGGTAGAGGCAGTGGTGCGGGGAGGGTGCGAGGGCAAATGTTGAAGGGGAGGTGGGCGGTACAGATTTGCGGGTGGCGGGGTAGGGGTAGAGGAGGCAGGGGCGGGATGAGATAGGGAGAGGAACGGGCAGGGCGTGGTAGAGGCAGTGGTGCGGGGAGGGTGCGAGGGCAAATGTTGAAGGGGAGGTGGGCGGTACAGATTTGCGGGTGGCGGGGTAGGGGTAGAGGAGGCAGGGGACGGGATGAGATAGGGAGAGGAACGGGCAGGGCGTGGTAGAGGCAGTGGTGCGGGGAGGGTGCGAGGGCAAATGTTGAAGGGGAGGTGGGCGGTACAGATTTGCGGGTGGCGGGGTAGGGGTAGAGGAGGCAGGGGCGGGATGAGATAGGGAGAGGAACGGGCAGGGCGTGGTAGAGGCAGTGGTGCGGGGAGGGTGCGAGGGCAAATGTTGAAGGGGAGGTGGGCGGTACAGATTTGCGGGTGGCGGGGTAGGGGTAGAGGAGGCAGGGGCGGGATGAGATAGGGAGAGGAACGGGCAGGGCGTGGTAGAGGCAGTGGTGCGGGGAGGGTGCGAGGGCAAATGTTGAAGGGGAGGTGGGCGGTACAGATTTGCGGGTGGCGGGGTAGGGGTAGAGGAGGCAGGGGCGGGATGAGATAGGGAGAGGAACGGGCAGGGCGTGGTAGAGGCAGTGGTGCGGGGAGGGTGCGAGGGCAAATGTTGAAGGGGAGGTGGGCGGTACAGATTTGCGGGTGGCGGGGTAGGGGTAGAGGAGGCAGGGGCGGGATGAGATAGGGAGAGGAACGGGCAGGGCGTGGTAGAGGCAGTGGTGCGGGGAGGGTGCGAGGGCAAATGTTGAAGGGGAGGTGGGCGGTACAGATTTGCGGGTGGCGGAGTAGGGGTAGAGGAGGCAGGGGCGGGATGAGATAGGGAGAGGAACGGGCAGGGCGTGGTAGAGGCAGTGGTGCGAGGGCAAATGTTGAAGGGGAGGTGGGCGGTGCGAGGCGGGTGGTGGGCGCCGCAGTGCCGGGTTCGAGCTTTCCGTGCAGCCCCTGCGGCGCCCCGCTCCATCCCCAGGCACGCAGGCCTCGCGCTCGGGCACGGCGCGGGCACGGCACCCGCCGTCAAATCAACCAGTGATTTATTCGCAGGATTATTGCGGTTCAAAACGTTTTCGGCCTACGTAACACTTGGAATTTTTAATAGCAAATGTTTGGTTCATTTTTCTTGTAGGAATGAAAACAAAATATTGCACTCGAGGACATATGGAAAGTAATTTATTTTCCCAGCTTTTCTAAATATGAAAGCTAACTCTGATGCATTGTGAGAAACGTCCTGACTAAATATGATTCAAGAAAAGGGTAACATAACCTGAAATTGGGACATT
Organism: Acheta domesticus; assembly: GCA_031308135.1. Taxonomy (NCBI): domain Eukaryota; kingdom Metazoa; phylum Arthropoda; class Insecta; order Orthoptera; family Gryllidae; genus Acheta; species Acheta domesticus. The sequence goes on from JAHLJT010000631.1 coordinate 5,488,696, forward strand.
GATTATGTCTCGCAAGCAAATGAAGAAAACATATAGTATTAGGTGTTACACCGTACATACAATACAGTATCACAGATGTCGGGAGATCTGATGGGTGCTTAGAGCTTCTCCCGACTGAGGCAGTGAGACAGGTGGGGGAATAGCCCTGCAGGTCGATGTGAAGGTTTCCACGTTCTAGCGGGAGAGGAACCTTCCAGGTTATAATATTCACTACACACACGGGACTAACTCTTGATGCGACCCGGAAGACAAAAATCAATCAATCAAAACGAATTTGTGCCTTGTGCTCGGACGTTAAGACAGCTGCAGCCGAGCTTTTAGAGAACGACGTTCCGCAAGCACATAGCGCAAAGCGGTAACTTATAAGGACACGCTCTCAAGGAGCCCGTCCCTGGTGGTGCTGAGTGATGAGTAGGGGAAGGGGGCAGAAATGATGATGTTTGGCTGAGGGTGGGGGCAATGAAAGCGCCGCATGGGAGGCGAAGGGCGCGTGGCGCAAATTCGCAGAAAAGAGCGCGAGTGATTTCGTGTCCAATTATGTAAACACACGAGCTTCTTACGCCCGCCGAGTAAACAAAAAAAATGAAACAAATACTCAAAACACCATGTATTGCTGCTCTGGAGGCTTGTTGGAGAACTAAGTCGCCGAGGGAATACTTCCCAGGGTTCATTGTTCGAATCCAGATTGTGCTTTCAGAAATATTTCTAGGGAACGACGACGATTTCCAAACCACCTTTGTTTCGGAAAGGAACTGATGAAACAGAATATCGATGGGAACTGCTGATTCCCATTATCCAAGTTGTAACTTAAGCCGGTCGGTATCATAAAAGCAAAGGTGGTCTGAAACTGAGGTAGGTGTACCCCAGAGAAACACGGTAGACTTGTAGAGGATGTTTGAAATACTATCATGGGATAATTATAAGAAATTAATGACTTACATTAAAAGTTTGTGTTTTTTCAACATTCTTCCAATTGTTTACTCTGTAAATTCATTCCATTTTTTCAAAACACTCGTATTAAAAAGCCTTAATGATTTAACCAAAAGATAAGATTACGTTATTTAAAAATTATTTATGTGTGGGGGTATTTTTTAAATTTTATATTAAAATAAGTTATGTAAGAAAAGAATCTTTAAAAATATTGAGTATCTCTGGTTTACAGTGTTCGGTAGCATAATGAAATTCATTCGTCGGTACTACGTGCAATGACATGTAGTAATCACTTACGAAGAATGTAACAGGAAACAGACGTCTCACAATTATGAACACGATTTTCCAACATTGCACTCCACAGTGATTGGTGTGTGTATTCAATAATCCCATACCGATCAACATTATGATTATTCCTTCTAAATTCCCTGTTGGCCCCGAAACAAGTTTACAGCTCTTCCACCGACCTGTGCAATCGCTTCTGCCATAGCAAATACTAAACAGGATCCCAGAAAATTCCCTCCTGATGTCTACACCCGCGAAGAGTTCTGTAGACGATGAATTCGCGCTTTCGGCCGTGATCTTCCTCTGGGCGCCCGAAGTTGAGCTGCCCGCGTTCAAATCCTGCGCGGAGGCTTTAATACCTTATACGGCGACGGCGTGAAATTAAAATGAAGCAGTAGATTCCGCCGCGTCCCAGGCGGGGTTCCAAAACGGAGAGCCAGGAATAGGGTATCAGCGCAGGGCTTAAATTAGGGCTTTGAAGCGCGGGGAGGGCGGCGCGCAGGGCAATATCCAAAATTACGTATCGCTTCGCTGGGAGGTGGCTGCGGAGGCGAAGGCGGTGCTGGCGGCGGTGAAGGGGGGGGCGGGTCAAGGTCGTTGCGTCTGCGCCAGGTGGCGCCAGAAGCAAATCGGGGCTAATGGTGACGGTGACGACAATACTGGTTACGGTGACTGTGAGTCTGGAGTATGTGCTGATGTTGGTGTAGTGGCGGTTGCGGTGGCCAACAAACGATACAAACAGTAGCAGGAGAGGCTGCGGAGTCAGTGAAAGATAATGAGTGAAGGTGGAAAAGAACGGCGATGTAGACGGCGGACGGAGTTGGAGGACGGTAGGGACTGCGGAAGGAAAAGAGATAAATGCTGAACAACTGCGATGCAGAGAAAGAAGGTAGAGAGCGCGTAGAAGTACCGCCGAATGGAATTTCCATAAGATCGATGAAAGATAATGATTGAATAATAATAATAATAATAATAATAATAATAATAATAATAATACGAGTTGGGTTGTTAGCCTTGGGGGTGGAATGAAGTGGGGTGTGCGGTTGCGCGCCGCCCGGGAGGCACTCGCAAGGGGGTGGGACTCTGCAACGCCGGCGGGCGGCAATAATTCTGCTCGAGCGACGGCGGCAATCACGCTGCAATTTGCGCCAACGAGAGACTCGCGGCGTGGCGTAGCGGGGCGCGGCGGGACGCGGCAGGGCCCCCGGGAGGGGCGGGACGGGAGGAGCGGGGAGGGGCGGGGCGGGGAGGAGCGTGGAGGGGCGTAGCGAGACGGGCTGGGCAGACCGGAACGAAGTGGCTCTAGGTGAGGTGGAGTTGGAGAAGGACGGAGAGGAGAGGCTGCGGGGGTGGTAGCGGAGCGTGCGGCGCCGTTTCCTTCACTGTGGAGGAGCGCGAGCTGTGTACGCCACCGCGGTCCTCTCTGCTTGGCTCCTCCCATCGCGTTCTCTCTTCCACATGGAGACGTGAAAAGCGCCTGGAAGGGCCGCTCAAAAACAATTTTCTTCAACACACTGGTAAATATTACCATCGATACCCTTTAGCAGCGCCCAGTAACGAGTGCACACAAAACGGAACACAGCCTAAAAAGTTTCGCAATACTAATTTCACCCTCCTATGAATATTGTGTCAAAATGATACCGCGAGCGATATGAGAAATCTCATTTCTAAAATATTGTACCACACATTGTAAAGTATTGGATCACATTTATTTTGCAACTAACAACATTGTTTAAGTCATTTAAGCCATTTTGACCACCAAAATACTTAAGAACTTAAGAAATAGAATGTTCCTACATATGGCTGAGTGGTAAAAAAACGACAATAGCAGCGCTGCAAGTAATACGAAAAACAAACACGATTCTTTCATAGGAAGACAATACGAGAACACACAACAGCGTGTTTAACGTGAACAAAACTAAGGATTTTAATTACCACACGGGAAAATGAGTGAACAAAAAAGGCAATTTTAAACACAACTTATGAGATAAAACGGACGAGCAGAGAGCGGGAAACAAGGAGAAATCGAGTGCAGAAGGGTGAGACGAGTGCGCCTGGCAGCACAGAGCACGATTACACAAGATTCGTTTGTCTCGACGTGCAGCAGAATATGAACACGCTGGACGTCCTGCTCTTCTGGGAAAGGGGAGCCACGGTGGATACAGGAGCGCCAGATTCCCTTTAATACCGCAGCGTGCACCGAATTAAAACGAAGCGAGCGCCAACGCTAGCCAGCGTCCAATGCAGCCCGCTCGGGTGGGGGTGGGCGGCGCGCCAATCAGTAGCGCAATTCGTGCGCGAACGTCTCTTGTTGACGGCATCGCGTAACAAACGCCCATCGGCCAGCGCGCACGCTGCGCTCCCCTCGCGCGGTCGCTTCAGCGGCGGAACTCAATAACGTTACTCCCTCGCATTTATAATACGCTTCGTCTATTTTTCATTTCATTCTTTCATTTTTATCACTTTAGAAAATAAAATGCTGTACGAAATGAAACATTGATTTAAAACACTGTCACCTGTTTGGAAAGAATAAATATCCACTTTATCTAAAATGAAACTTTACACAAGAGAGATCAGTCTCCAAATTCAAATGATTACAACTCAAGTATTCTAATGAGACACATTATTAACAACTATCGAGCGGTGGCAAGAAATCGACTTCTGAATGTTCTTAGAGGGTGTACTGATGTTTCAGTACAATGCATCTTTACGAATCAATACTCCACAACAATAATTAATACTTATTGACATGTAAACGAATAAAATATTTGTCACAGATGTGTCACAGCTCATGAAGGAAGCATTATCCTAATCTGAGAACGAGAAACTCTATAACTTTGTAACAGCAAAATTACCGTCTATTTATAATACTATTGATACTGCACTATCATCAAAAGAATTAATACAACATTGGGGTCATTTATAAATTAGGTAACGCTAAAGGGGGAGGAAGGGGGTCAGAGGTAGCGTTACGCTGCGTGACATAAAGATAGGGAAGTGCGTTACAGGGGGGAGAGGGGGTACTGAAAATACTGGAAATTTGCGTTACGTAATTTATGGACGGCCCCACAGAAGTTCTTGAGATCTGATTAAGTTAAAACAACTGATGTTCCAGTACAGAGGAGAAACCCTAAAAAGTTACTACTTGTTGTAAAAATGCAATTCAGAAACCTTCAGTTCGATCGGATAAAGTAAAAACCTACTTCATTAGCCCCAAGTTAGAGAAACGTCCAAATCGGAAAATAGTTTTGATTTTCGTGGTCTGAACGTGAAAATTCATGTTACTTGGTATTTAAAAAACTTACTACTATTTTTATCATAAAAAGTTTAATGATATGTTTTTAGATTTTATATTGATAAGATATTTATTATATTTATTAATGCCGGGTCGCACGGATACGAGGAATTGTGCTGAAAGATGTCCGTATAGTTAGCACACCCACTTATTCAAAAATTAAAAACGACTATATCATAATTTTGTTCCAATTTTGAACTAATTTATACCAACCTTAAAAATTTTCTACCAATGCAGAACATCAAAATTTACAACGTGTCCCGTGGGTGCGCTAACTTAACGTTAAGTTAGCATACCCACACAAGAAAAATGCGTTAAAACAAAAAATCAATTATACCATAATTTTGTACTAATTTTGAACTAATTTATACCCACCTTAAAAAATTTTGAACCGATGCACAACATCAAAATATACAACGTTGAAGAGTGGGTGCGCCAGGTTAACGTTAAGTTGGCAAACCCACACAAGAAAAATGCATTAAACCAAAAAAAACAAATATACCACAGTTTTGTACTAATTTTGAACTAATTTATACCCACCTTAAAAAATTTTGAACCGATGCACAACATCAAAATATACAACGTTGAAGAGTGGGTGCGCCAGGTTAACGTTAAGTTGGCAAACCCACACAAGGAAAATGCGTTAAGCTAAAAAACAAATATACCACAGTTTTGTACTAGTTTTGAACTAATTTATACCCACCTTAAAAAGTTTTGAACCGATGCACAACATCAAAATATACAACGTTGAAGAGTGGGTGCGCCAGGTTAACGTTAAGTTGGCAAACCCACACAAGAAAAATGCATTAAACCAAAAAAACAAATATACCACAGTTTTGTACTAATATTGAACTAATTTATACCCACCTTAAAAAATTTTCTACCAATGCAGAACATCAAAATTTACAACGTGTCCCGTGGGTGCGCTAACTTAACGTTAAGTTAGCATACCCACACAAGAAAAATGCGTTAAACCAAAAAATCAATTATACCATAATTTTGTACTAATTTTGAACTAATTTATACCCACCTTAAAAAAATTTTGAACCGATGCACAACATCAAAATATACAACGTTGAAGGGTGGGTGCGCCAGGTTAACGTTAAGTTGGCAAACCCACACAAGAAAAATGCATTAAACCAAAAAAACAAATATACCACAGTTTTGTACTAGTTTTGAACTAATTTATACCCACCTTAAAAAATTTTGAACCGATGCACAACATCAAAACATACAACGTTGAAGAGTGGGTGCGCCAAGTTAACGTTAAGTTGGCAAACCCACACAAGGAAAATGCGTTAAGCTAAAAAACAAATATACCACAGTTTTGTACTAGTTTTGAACTAATTTATACCCACCTTAAAAAGTTTTGAACCGATGCACAACATCAAAATATACAACGTTGAAGAGTGGGTGCGCCAGGTTAACGTTAAGTTGGCAAACCCACACAAGAAAAATGCATTAAACCAAAAAAACAAATATACCACAGTTTTGTACTAATTTTGAACTAATTTATACCCACCTTAAAAAATTTTGAACCGATGCACAACATCAAAATATACAACGTTGAAGAGTGGGTGCGCCAGGTTAACGTTAAGTTGGCAAACCCACACAAGGAAAATGCGTTAAGCTAAAAAACAAATATAACACAATGTTGTACTATTTTTGAACTAATTTATACCCACCTTAAAAAATTTTGAACCGATGCACAACATCAAAATAAACAACGTTGAAAAGTGGGTGCGCCAGGTTAACGTTAAGTTGGCAAATCCACACAAAAATGCATTAAACCAAAAAAACAAATATACCACAGTTTTGTACTAATTTTGAACTAATTTATACCCACCTTAAAAAATTTTGAACCGATGCACAACATCAAAATATACAACGTTGAAGAGTGGGTGCGCCAGGTTAACGTTAAGTTGGCAAACCCACACAAGGAAAATGCCTTAAGCTAAAAAACAAATATAACACAATGTTGTACTAGTTTTGAACTAATTTATACCCACCTTAAAAAATTTTGAACCGATGCACAACATCAAAATAAACAACGTTGAAAAGTGGGTGCGCCAGGTTAACGTTAAGTTGGCAAATCCACACAAGAAAAATGCATTAAACCAAAAAAACAAATATACCACAGTTTTGTACTAATTTTGAACTAATTTATACCCACCTTAAAAAATTTTGAACCGATGCACAACATCAAAATATACAACGTTGAAGAGTGGGTGCGCCAGGTTAACGTTAAGTTGGCAAACCCACACAAGGAAAATGCGTTAAGCTAAAAAACAAATATAACACAATTTTGTACTAGTTTTGAACTAATTTATACCCACCTTAAAAAGTTTTGAACCGATGCACAACATCAAAATAAACAACGTTGAAGAGTGGGTGCGCCAGGTGAACGTTAAGTTGGTATTCCCACACAAGAAAAACACATTAAACAAAAAACAAATGTACCATAATTTTGTTCGAGAGCAATTACATTTCTTTATCCACGTGTTACATTTTGAGAAATTCAAGCCCACCTTTACCATTCGAGGCATACATTTATGAATGTATTGGTTCTGATATAGACCTACATTTTAGTGGGCCTTCTATTCTATACATATGAAGTCCTCAGTAACTTGGTGGGGAAAAAATGCTTTCAAATGAAAGATATTGGACATATTTCAGAAGACATATTTGAAGAAGCTGATAAAACCATGTAAACATTAGTTCCCACGAAATGTTAAGAAAGGAATGAGAGAAAATACATGTATAAACATCGGAAAGTCAAAAAGAGTCGCAACTGATACAGAAGTTTTTCTGACGTACATTTTAGTTCGGGTAAATGCATCTGACGTTTATAAATTTTACATTTATAACATGTGAAGACCAAATGCTTTATTGTGATGATCCGTTAGTGTTAATCCGTTAGTCAGCTAGTTTCAAATCAACGTTTACTTCACCAATTTTATTTTATTTTATCACTTCACCAATTTAATTTTATTTGATGTAGTTATTAAGTAGCCTGTTATGTATATTTTTGTCGATGTTTCATGGCCGACTGGAAATATGTTGGCCACTTCTGTGTTATAATGGCGTAAATAAACGATTCTGATCCTTCTTCTGAATTCTGATTGTTAGTTATGAATTTATAATTACACGCAAGGAATTAATATAATGATAATCAATGATTCTTTACTGAATTAGAGTATACTTCACTAAACTAATATAATAAGTGGATACACTAAACGAAAGTATCTGTAGTATCTGATGTGTTCAGACGAAATTATGTTGTTTTCTTTGTTGCACTTATAATTTTATCTGAACGAGTTTCATATTTAGAAGCTGATTAATTATTTATCTGAACAACAAATTACAGTTTTTAGCGCACTGTGAGTATCTTAGAAGTACCCACATTTAATAGTTGACTAAAAAACGTTTTCCGGGGATCGAAAAAATTCTATGGTGTTGTTTTTTCAAAGTTTTTGCATATGTTTCCTCATTTCATTTTTTTGGGGGGGGGGAATTTTGTCGTTCAAGTATAATAGAATGAATGGTTTCCTTATTCTATCGAAAGTTCCAGACTTAAAGTTCGGCTTTTTGACATCGTACTCTTGTTGAATTTGTTGACTGTTGTTGTGCTATTTGGTTTCGGTTTTAAGAGTATTTTATTTTTGCATTGCATTAATTTTCTGTACTATATTTTATATTTTTTTATACCATATTTCTTGTACATGTTGTAATGACATTCCCACCGTTTTTTGCTATTGCAATAGACATTTATTCATTAATAATTATAATACTTTTAATTATACATTTGATGTTTGATATCAAAACATTTATTCAATGAAAATTTCTGTTAGAATTGTGAGTGATAATTCAATTTCTTGTGCTTCATTGCATTCTTTTCATCATGACAATTAACATTTAACAGTACCAACAGTTGAAAACATACAACATATTATTTTATGAAATGTACTTACAAAATTGTTAAGAAATAGTGAATGTAGATGAGGAATTTTGGCACGAACAGAAAAGCTGCCCTTCTCAGAAGGAAGAGAGAAAGGAGTTTCCATTGAGCTTTCTACCTGAGCATCCCCCTACCGTTTCCATCCCTCAATGCTACCTGTCGCGTACAATGCGCCTCCCCCCTACCTTCCGCTGGGCGAATGAACTCAGGGGGTTCAGGTACTGTGCCCAGGAAAAACTTCACAGAATAACGTTGATCATTTAGGAGAGCAGGCCGGCGAACAACAGGTGGCGTTTCTCCACCCCCACCCCCCATCGTTTACTGGATTTTCCACACGAAATTTTTAGAATCTTGACGCGACAATATCTGTTGATTGCTGTGTCTTTCGAGCATCTAAGGATATTTCAAGTATTGTTTGATTACTTACAATTCTCCACCAATGGTCTCTTAAATAGGTATATGGAAGTGAAAGGGCTTACGTAATTCCACTTTGAAAGTGGAGAAGCACGTGTGTATTAATACGTAATGTTCCTTAAATAACATTGCATGTTACTCATATTATTAACATGACTGACGCAATTTGTTCTTTGATTAATAGTGCCTGATATCGAAAGATTATAACAACTTGTAGTTTACATGCTGTTTCCAGTAAACAGGCTACTTTACGTTGATGAACAAAAGATGCTGAACGATTTGATGACATACTAAAATCAGAGAATACTAACATGGTGTTCCTTAATATTTCCAAACTATACGGAAATGTAAGTAATAATTTCAAAACATATTAATACAATAAATAAGTATTTTTGCAGGCATATTCACATTTTAAATACTGAATTAGGCATAAAACCACCTACACTTTTTCACTTTTTCTCAGTGATTCACATCCATAACGAGCGAACCAAAACAAGACAATCGGAATATAATAAAAAGCCATAAACACTTTGTACCTCGTAACCAGGGAGCAGATTTTAATGAAATGTGATTTTTTTTCACTTCTGAACAATGCCGTTTAGTATTATCATCTATCATGATATATTATGACAAAAGGAAATGACCCATTTTTATAAGACTTTTTGCCATTTTTCGTCGATTTCGAATAACAACTTTATTTTTTAACTTCTTCCTTCATTTTAATGCATGTTTCGCTGATTTCATCAATTTTAATCTCATTTTTATGGTACTTGATTCAAATAATATTAACGAGATGCTCCACAGAATTCCCGAGTAGCCAACTCAATTTCTTCGCTCACTTATTGTAATGTCAGCTGTTGTATGTGTCGCAATTCAGCGCCAATGTCGGTTCAGCCGATTAGTCGGGATAACTAACGACAGAGGTTTTCTGGTAAAGTACAGTCGAAAGCGAAACATTTAAAGTTGGGCTCACTTGAACAAATAGAAGTAGTCTCGATTACAGCAGTAATGTATTGAACAGAATGAGTTGCTCATACGAACTGTTTTTGATAACATTTTTTGCATCATTTTCTTTGGTTTTCCGGTATTTTAAAACATATTCCAAGCATTTTATTGATCATTTTTGCCAATATTTTAGGTCATGAAAATGTACACTCAATCATAACTTGGCGCACCATCTCTTAAACGTTGTATATTTTGATGTTATGCATCGGTTCAACATTTTTTAAGGTGGGTATAAATTAGTTCAAAATTAGTACAAAATTCTGGTATATTTGTTTTTTTGGTTTAATGCATTTTTCTTGTGTGGGTTTGCCAACTTAACGTTAACCTGGCGCACCCACTCTTCAACGTTGTATATTTTGATGTTGTGCATCGGTTCAAAATTTTTTAAGGTGGGTATAAATTAGTTCAAAATTAGTACAAAATTGTGTTATATTTGTTTTTTTAGTTTAACGCATTTTTCTTGTGTGGGTTTGCCAACTTAACGTTAACATGGCGCATCCACACTTCATCGTTGTATATTTTGATGTTGTGCATCGGTTAAAAATTTTTTAAGGTGGGTATAAATTAGTTCAAAATTAGTACAAAATTGTGGTATATTTGTTTTTTTGGTTTAACGCATTTTTCTTGTGTGGGTATGCTAACTTAACGTTAAGTTAGCGCACCCACGGGACACGTTGTAAATTTTGATGTTCTGCATTGGTAGAAAATTTTTTAAGGTGGGTATAAATTAGTTCAAAATTGGAACAAAATTATGGTATAGTCTTTTTTAATTTTTGAATAAGTGGGTGTGCTAACTATACGGACATTGCTGAAAGTTACGTTCAGCGCCTGGAAGACGACTGTAACAACCCGCAGTACACGACAGTCGTGCGGGTTGCGGCGATTAAAGTATCAGGCGCTCCCGTCGCTGTCAACGGCTTGATTTGACTCAAACATAATAATAATTGTTATTCTTTCTTCGTGATTGCGACTGACAAAATAACAGATTCATCAACGAGATTATTTTTACCCATTGTTGCGATATCTAATACAAAATAGAAGTGAAATTTCACTTTACATCAAAACGACTGAAGAAACTTGCTGAGAGATGTCGACTGCCAAGTGATAGTGACTTCTAGTGATTTTGCCAATGAAAAAACGTCTGAGATAATTATTTCAAGGCGATAATTAACTGTCGTGTTTACTAACTTTTCATGGGTAAAAACTAAGGGTTGTAATTAATTATTTTTTTAAATGTTCAAAGAATGATAACATAATATTTCATTATTCTGTGAAATGGAAATCATGTGTGTTAGTAGGTACAGCAATCTCTATATTTAAAAGGCGAAGGAATCTCATTTAGAAGGAAATGTGAGTCTTCTACTCAACCACATTTCGTGATTTTTGCTTTAAATGAACGGTAGTGGGCCTCAAATGTGCTTTTTATTATTAACCAGTTACATGCTGTAAACACAAAAGTTTAATAATATTTTTAAAATTAATAGAATGGACGCTTATCTGTCGCTATTTGTTGACCGCGTTTCCAAGACCAACTACAAGTAGTTGGCCTTTATCACTCGTTCCGTTGTGCGAGTCGTAATCTATCAAAAACAGTAGGCGTTTAGTGCGAGAAAGCGTGTATTGTAGTTAGCAAAGCAAAGTAAGAGATTTTTTAAGTTCGAAGATTTGAGTGTTTTTAAATGTAAAGAGCAGAGAGTGTATAAAACGCAATCATCTTAGGTATGTATCCTCTTACCACAAATGTCCAATGATTAATTTATTAGTAATTATTTGTGAACCATAACGTTTTTAAGTTACGGTGGGTAGTATGATTTCCTACTATAGTTTACGAACATAAGTGTACAGACCTTGGCAAATATAAAAACAATTTCATATACATTTTCAGTAAGATAGTTAATTCATTTTTCATAGAGAATAAAATTGTATTATTTCAGATTTGTAAATATCCCTTGTTTCATTAGCCTTGGAGAATAAGTACAGAACGACATGAAACAATATCTTTGGGGTTTACAGTCTTTCGTGTAGTGCATATGTAGTATTTTTCTGATGCATTTTTTCTACTCTTCCTTTTGTGTGGAGTAATCACACCGGTTCAGTTAGTATATATTTCAAGAATGAAAATGTGTAATTTAAAAATCAGTAAGTTTTATAAAAAAAATGCTATTATAGTGTCGCGTATGTTATGTTGCGGTATTAAGCATAATTAAGAAAATGTACCTATCAGAAACGCATTTAGTAGAAAAAAAAACATAACACGGTTCTGTAAACACTGTACAGTTCATAATTATTGCACATTTATGTACACGTGTATAATGACCATGAAATCTGAGATTTAGAAAAGTACTTTAACATACATATAAAACAACAGACTCTAAATGTAATCGTGCGTGAATCACCTGAAGGTCGAGAAGGCAGATTAGAAAGGGCGGTAAAACGCAGTGTACTGTTATCAATAATATAGTCACGATTTACACAATATTTTCAAGTTCAGTATGATGAATGATCGGTTAATGATTGTGTATCGTGATACGTCAACTTATGATATAGCAGAATATGTCCACATGATACGCAGAAAACATTTCTGTTTACTCAATGAATGAGTACGATAATACAAAATGCCTGATGCAGAATAATGACGTGTGTTCAATTCTGGTTAATAGCGAGTTTTCAAAGAGAACTAGAGGCTTGTCGAGGGCTCGAAATTCTATGTGAAATCAGTAATTATCGTTTTCTGGAATGAGCAGTGTTTTGCAAAACGACCTGTACCGTCTGTCACTGTCATTATAGTTTACTGTAATGTTACAAACCATCCTATGCTGTGTTTCGTTTCAAATACAAAAGGCGGTCTGACAAGCGGTACGTTGATATCTGGCTATTAAACGATTATAAGTAATCCTACAATAATGACCACAGGCTTGACGTGCTGTTTAAACCGACACGAGATGAATACAATTCCTACATTGTTTAATAATTATAGGAATCTGCATGGCCTGGAAATGAGCCGCCCTTTTGAGTAAGTGCGTTGTGCCGTCGCGGCCGCGGGCCACGGCCAGGAAGCGCGATGCACATCGCAGGCGCGGAATCCCCCTTTATGCAGGCGGATATCGCCGATAACGCGATTTCGGCGATCGAGTTACTTTGCTGACCCCCCGACAGAGCCTAAACCTGTCTGGAATCTGGTTGTCAATGGCCTCGCGTGAGATTGGTATTCAAAACGCGCCCCTCAGCGAGTTCTGAATTTACACAAATCACTAAAAATCCATTCATGAACTGTATTTTCTACAAAGAGGTTTAGAATGCAATGAATAAAGCTATTTGGAGGTAAAAGGTTCTTTGTGAATGACTCGACACGTCAGTTATCAAATACGCAAAGAGTACGATCACCCATGAAATACCTGGTCACTTCAACAAATACAGATAAATAATTGACTGATCGAGAGGTTTACTACAATGCTTACCTAATAAATTTCAAGCTCTCTTATCGTTATAGATATTAACATATATGGGTATCAAAACCTTCAAATTAGTTGCCGTTCCAAATGAGTTGAAGACGAAATGTACGATGTAACTACAGTATTTATTCAGAAAAATAAAAATGTACCCTGCAATGCAAGTGTAATACTAATGCAAGTGTGTGGTAGCTAGGACCCTAGTCACAACAGAAGAATAAAAAAATAAGTAAACTACTTCACGCAGCGGATATTAACAGAATTGGCCGCAACAATGAACCACGTGTAGCAGTCCATCAGGCGCTCTAGCGATGCCCCGGGAATTTTCAGGCCCACGATGTATTGAATCTAGTTCGTTTGATAGACCTGACTTTCAGTGCGTTGAAACGAAGTATACAAAGGGTAAGTTCGAGAATGTAACAATCTCCACTTATAATATATTCCCGCATCAAGTGTCATGTAACGTTAATTTCCTTAACGTTACATGACATTACACTCCCACATTTACCTTGTTTTGAGGATGCGTCGTATCACGAATGATTTTGGCAGTTTACGATGCAATACATGGAGCAATGAAATGGCACAAACCGAGGGATCCCATCAAGGGACATTTCCATGCCTTGCGCGGAATTTGATTCCACGGCCTTTCGTTGGCAAGCCACTATGCTGCTCTGCACTACGACTGCATTGCTTAGGGCAGCATCTTCCACCTTGGTTTTCTGGCAGAGGGCCTCAGCCAACACTTAACGCCTCGCCTCCCATCATTCATAAACCCAAGTGTTCATCGCCCTGCATTTAACTTATTATATTGACTATATTAATCACGAAAGTAACAAAAACAACGAACAAAACAACAATAAATAAGGATTGTGAAAGGAGAAGCTTTCTCCTCAACACGGCGGCGCTGTTCTGGAAAGCACTGGTCGCTGCCAATGAAGCGGTGTCACTGAAATGGCGCGCCTCAGTGTTCGTCCAACACACCCTTCAGGAACTCCGCAGCATACGCGTGAGGGGGCGGAACACGCACGGGGAATGTGTGGGCTCTGAAAGCCAAGTAGCGTCACGCACGGCGGGCCGGGAGGCACAGTGGGCGAGATTGAGCATCAGAGGTACGGCAGTTCACAGCGAATTCTACACGCATGAAATGTGTGGTGGCACATAAGTACGAACAATAAGATCGAAAACAAAAGAGGATTTTCTCTAAGTCTACTGTAAATTTCTTAAATTTTCAATATTTTCTAAAATGTTAGAAACTGCCGAGTCTCAGAGATAAGAGTATCTGGACGTAAACCAGGAAACCAGGTTCAAATGTAGGTCGTGGTGTCTCATGCTTCCAACAATTGAGACATTAATATGTTTATACCAGAACAAGTTCACAACACGAATACCAATTACAGATAGAAATAAACCTTCCACGTTTCGTCTGGCCACAATTAATGACAAAACGGAAACATTTAAAAACGTAAAGGCTAATATTAATTATAATATTTCGTGTGGTTTTGATGGAAAATTTGTAATTTTTATTTATATTCGTATTATTAATTTACGATTTACATATTTTCCTTTTGCATTACATACATAACCTGCGGGGATGACCCTCACAGATTAGCACACAGACGCACCATGGATAAAGCATAATTCAGACTTAATTATGAAGTGAAATGACAGTGCTCTTTTCATGTAAAAGGCGGAATACGTTTGATGAGACGTTACACGTTTGATGAGAAACTTAAAAAAACAAATATTCGCGCATTTTCTCATCACCTTGGATTTTGTGTTTTCTTCTTGTGTGCTTTTTGTCACCCATCTCATCCCTGCGTGCACCGCCTCGGAAAGTTGCCGCGTCAGGAAGCGCAGAAGCGCGTTTGTCACTTTTATTGTCGCCGTTATTCCACCTGCAACGCACGCGCAGAGCGCCCACGCCAAAACCAACATTCGGAGGCATTCGGCCACAAAGCACACGCCCCAGTAAATGTCATCCTCTGTTGTGGATGACTTCGTTTCCACAAAGGCGTTCAAGGCGTCGACCGCGCCCTCCCTTAAGACTATACGACACAGTACCTAAGCACTTTTATTCGTAACAATTATATTGCTCTTGTAAATTTTTAATATTTAGGGCGGCCAGGATCACCTATTACAGCGCGCTCCTCAACCCTTCAGGAACGCAATCTTCGACGATGCGCTGAGTATCGTCAGTGGTCCTCACCCCTTTGCGGCGGACCTCGCGTTCGGAATCTCGCAAAAGTGTTAATGAGTCCAATTTAGGCCTCGGTCACAATGCAGGCCAAATGTAAGTTGTTCGCTACCGGACGACTTGCGAGCGAAATCATCCATTTTGATTTCATCCGAAAAAAAAACAAACGATGAAATTGCACCTAAAATCGTCAGAATAATCCCATTCTTCCGCATTTCATTGTTTGAAAAGTTTGCGAGAAGCACGCTCAAGACCATCTCCAAACATTTCGGGCTTGGTATTACAAATGGTCTTGACTCTCTGGCTGATTTCGAGGATTGGAACTGACAAAGGAAACGAAACAGATTTTCGTCGGAGAGTCGATGTTTCCGGGCACCATCGGAAGAGGTCGTTCGCGTTCAACACGCCCATTGCTATTAATTAGCACGTGATAGAACGAATTGGGCGTATCGGACGCAAACGTCCCACGTAGGACGACGGATATTTCGTCCAACATAGATTCTACTGTGAGCGCCGCCTTAGACTGCCTTCCGACGAAAAACAATCTTTAAAAAACGGTATTTGTAGATGTGATCGCACCCCAAGTCATTTAAGTGAACGATCGAAACAGAAAGTCATTAGACACACTTTAGGCGTGGAGGCAGATTGAAAGAGCACGGAGGTGGAGTTCGGGGCGAGCGGAAGCACATGGCGGGAGACAGGAAGCGCATGGTGACAGGCAGGTGGATGGAGGAGGATGGTGGGAGGCGCATGATGGCAGACGGGTGGAGGGACGAGGTTGGTGGGTGGCGGGAAGCGGGGGGGGGCGAGGTGTCGGTGGCGGGAGGCGGGTGACGGGTGGGGGACGGGAGGTAGGGACGGGCGACGGGAGGCGGGACGCGGATGCCGTGGCTTGCAGGGGAGGGCAGAGCTGCCGCTCGCGGGCGGTCCCTGCCGGTTACGACACCTTCCCCTCCGCGCTTCAACGAGCGCAGTGCACACGTCCTGCGTGAAGCGTCGCTCGCCGGCCGTCGAGCGAAGGCGATAAGCGCTTTACGAGCGCGCGCCTTTATGCTCCCCCGCGGCAATAATTAAAAGTCGAATTATCTCATCACGCACATCACTGCCCCGCGCGCGGACGTAAAAAAACAAGATGTGTATCTCCTAGAATACGAGTCTCTTTGCACAGAGTGTACTGGTGCGCACTGTGAATAACTACGCGGCACCTAGCACTTCAATGCTTGCTGTACTGCAACGTCACTGTTGCTGGTTGATTTATATGAAGCTATTTCCACATAACATACGTTGAAAATCAAAATTCACTAGTAATATGACTATCACAAACCTTGCGTCAACCGCCAAGGCCATCAGCATTTTAATAAATATTATGTGTCGCTTCACAAATGATATACCAACGTTTAAACTAATATGGACAAATAAAAAAACTCAATAGAAATAGAAGAAATAACGAAGATGTGTATAACTGTTCTAAAGTGTAAAAACGTTTCAGAACAAGAAGATACTCATCAGGCCAGGACACTGGAAGGATTGACAGATTGAGAGCTCTTTCTTGATTCGGTGGGTGGTGGTGCATAGCCGTTCTTAGTTCGTAGAGTGATGTCTGCTTAATTGCGATAAAGAACGAGATCCTACCCTACTAACTAGTCGAAATCGGCATCCCCTGTGCAGCCGGCGACCAACACTCTTCTTAGAGGGACAGGCGGCTTCCAGCCGCAGGAAGTGGGGCAATAACAGGTCTGTAATGCCCTTAGATGTTCTAGGCAGCACGCTCGCTACACTGAAGGTATCAACGTGTGTTTTCCTTGCTCGGGAGGGCCGGGTAACCCCTTGAAACTCCTTCGTGCTAGGGATTGGGGCTTGCAACAAGAAGATGCGTATAACTGTTCAATATCAAGATAAACTTAAAACACAATACCATGCACGACGTTCACAAAGTAGAGCCGGTATTGGCCTTGGAATAGTACTACGTGTCGGAGTAACTTTCCCTTCCCCGGGGCTCGGGCTCTGCGAGGCCCCTTCCCTCGCTGCAGAGCGGTCGCCGCGCGGAGGCTGGCGAGAGGGCGCAGCGCATCTGGGCGCGGGCGACGCCCACAAATAGCACCAAGGCTCGTCCACGTGTCGACGCCTCTGCCAGACCCTCCGGCAAGGGCTCGCCCGCCCCGTCGCCTGTCTGCAAGCCCCTTCGCTTGATTCATTGGCGCTTCCGAGGACTACAACGTCAACTACAATCGTTATTATTCCCATTAGTGCAATGAATGTTTTATCCCGGGAAGCGATAGTGTTCCTCCCCCGCTGGATACTCAGATTCGGTGCCGACCTGCACGTTGGCGTGCAAGGTTTTTCTCCTCAATGCATCTCTTCCAGCGGGGCACCCTCCCGTCAGGACTCGCTCTAAGCTCCAGACTAGTCTCCCGACATTCGTGGTAGTGCAGGGCGTGTGAGTGTGTGTGTGTGTGTGTTTGCGAGTAAAGGAAGATAATAGAACAAAGAAGAGGAAGGAAAGATCGCGCGCGGTCCTTTACCCGGTTGTAAATTTTCGCTTGATATTGATCGAAGAAACCATGGAAAATTACCGACCAGCGTAGCTAGAATTCGCCTCCACACTGCGGCTATAATCGACCCAGCTGCCTTAATGGTGTCTAAAAGCCGTCACCGTCGGGACTCAAAACCTAGAACCACCCGATCAGATTCTCTGCAGTCAGCAGTAACGCTACCTCTGTGCAGAACGCAGCCCGTACACTTCCATTCGCTTGGACCCGCTAGTCCATTCGCCATCTCGACTGCAGTGAGTGTCTCGCCCATTTACACACTCTCCACCTGTCCCGCACTCACCCGTTCACCCTCTAATCAGCGCACTCGCGCCAGCCAATCAAAGACCGACACAACGCACGAGCAAAAAGGGGACAAACTTCCAGATAGATAACGAACGTGATGCTCACAATATTCCACACCCACGCATTTTCGCTAGACCAGGAAGAAGTGACTCGGAGCATTTGAAGGTATGTCAGTGCGCCGTGCACTGATGATCTTTTCCATTGCATGTCAACTCTTATCTCGTGTTTTCAACAGCGATGCTACTGACGACCACTGGTCCGACTACTCGGATTTGGGGTTCAAATTCCGGACATTCCATATCGTATTTCCAGCGAACAAAGCTATTAAGCGGCAAGTTTCCTCGATGTTATACCGTTTTCACTGTCTCTCATTCCACCTATTCTTCATCATTATTCATATCTTCATACCTATCCATTAAATCATTCACCCATTCCAGGTACGGTCGATAGGCTTGGAAACTAGCGTAATAATTAACAGAGTTATTATCGTTAACCTCCCGATGAAAATCCGTTAGGGACTGAGAGTCTGTATTTAGAACAATGGCCACAAGATCTGCGAAGTCATACTGGACTTACAAATAGCCTCTCTTCGTCCAAATTGCATGTGAGACATTAAACGCTCAGCAAATTGGACAGAACCCATACACGACACTGAGCTGGTATCTAATGTAGGATAGTTTTGGGCCTGGCAAAAAGTTTGGTTCCAGCAAAAAGTACTTCACTTTTAAAACGGCGACTTACAATATGCAAAATATTCGCCAGGGTTCAAACAGTTACAAGTAATTAAATCTTTTCCAACTATCTCAGTGGAAAGCGTAAAACTCCTACGTAATTTTGTCTACTATTAAGTACCTGCATTTTTAATCCAAATTTACATTAAAATGAATTTATACTTTAATTTACTGTTAATGGCCATGGGAACACGCCTGGCCCCATTTATTTCTCCGTTAAGCGGGTAGCGCTTAAAGATCCCAATTTCTTACGGTAGAACCCGCGTTCTTTTCTTGATAGAGCATCATACCAATGAGTAAATTTATACTTTCAATTTAAGGGAAAAGAAACATGGTGACCGTGGAGAAGGAGCGCCCCGCTCCAAAGATACGAGTATGGTAGAATGAGGAATGAGGAAGCGCGCGGAATTTGTGGCCCATTCAATCCGAGTGTATTGATGGAAAGAAACCTCGGACACGATGCACGGGAGATGCCGATTGACTCCCGCAGCTTCTTCAAAATCCAGCCACCGTCAGGCCTGGAAACTAGGCCAACCAGTGCACAAAGCTCTCAGTTGCAGTTGCAGATTCATCCAGTTAGGACGACTAATCAATGCTTGTATTCCTTCCGTGCTCTTCCGCAAGGCGTCGGCGCACGCATTACGACCGCGCAAGGGCGTAATTGTGCGAGGGCTTTCCAGGCTTCGTAATGAAAGAGCGGAGAGGAACATAAATTCGCACGCCCAAAGCCGAGGAGCGCACGGGCGGAAGCGGGAACAGGGGCGGGTGCGAGGTCGTGAGTGGGACGGGGCACCGGCGGAGGCTACTGCGGGGCGGGGGCGTGGGCATGGCGAGGGCAGGGAGAGGCGAGGGCGAGGCGAGGCGAGGGCGAGGCGAGGCGAGGCGAGGCAAAGGCAAAGCAAGGCGAGGCGAGGCGAGGCGAGGCGAGGGCGAAGGCAGGGCAGGGCGAGGGCGAGAGGAGGGCGAAGGCGACGGCGAGAGCGAGGGCGAGGGCGAGGATGAGGCCCGGGGGGGGGTAAGGCGAGGGCAAGGGGACGGCGAGGACTTGAGCGGGAGTCGAGGCCCGGAAGCGCAGTGCCAGCGCTTAGCTGTAGAGAAAGCTACTGGTGGAAGGTGATTCGTGCAGCTCCGCGGGGCGCACGCAGAACAGGGAACTTGAATTAGCGCGCGCATTCTTTTTGAAATTTATTATTTTTACTGTATCTCTGTCACCTGTCGAACACTTTCCAGAAACATAGAAGACGGGCAATCCAAGAAAGCGGTCTCCGCAAAATCTCCGGCACTCAGGATACGAATGGAAGAACACTGGAAAAAATAAGATTTCGCGCGATTCGACGGCTGTTGTTTTACGGTACTAAACCGGCACAGCGTCAGCCTGGAATAGATTCGAAAAATTAGCGACCGATCTTAGCAGCTGACATCTAGAATTCGTACCGGGTAGTGACAGAATTGGACGCAGCTATTTATCTGGTGCCGAAAATCGTTCACGTCAGGGATTCTTGGTCCACCTAGCTACAGTTGGGGACTCACCATTGCGCAGAGGGTTTCTAAAAAGTGAACGACGCAGAGAGCTGGTAGAGGATATCATGAAAAGTAACTAGTGAATTTTCGTCCAAGAAGGTGAAGCTAGGCGCGAGGTTTTCAAGAAAATCCCATTTCTTCCCCTGGGACGTTTGCATACCAACACCTACCAGAATCGTGCGGGTGGACAGTGCTTCTAACTGAGAGGGTTACGTGGTAAGAGTCGTCAAGAAGCGTTGCATTTCTGGGAACGACACCTCACGAGCTGTAAAATGAATCACGACTTCAGCGTCAAACTTGGTTATTAATTTCAACATTCAACTATTAAATTATTATAATAATTATTATTACAAAGAATAGAAAGGTTTTGTTAATAAAATAGTTGAATAATGGGATGTTGAAGAGAATTTTATTAAGAAAAATAATTAATAATGCTACTACCACTTAACGTGACCTCTCTGAACACTCTGTGTACTCTACCAGTCCGTCTTCCATCTGAAACATATGGCACTAAGAGACACGCGTTTGAAAGCACTGGGGTTGACTGTCATCCCTTGTTTTTTTTAATAGAGTTGTATCGCAGAAGGCGTCGCGTTCCCTTGACTTGCAATGACACATCCCGCTGGAGTATTAATCTAGAGAAAGGTTCATGGTACATCTTAGTGAAATGTAGAGATAAATGACATTAGCCAGAAAAAACTAACAGAGAAAATAATTAATTTAATTGTTGTTTATATTTTGCAAGTCCGTTGCCACGACATTTTGGGGACCTAAATTTTATAGAGATTCTTTCTTGAATAACATTCTTCGACTTAGAGTGACTCTCCTGCTGACACTGCATTACCATGCTACGTCTTGTCTCCAGAGAGCCCGAGAAGACTCAAATTATGGCTGTCATGGCAACAATGAGGAGGTTAAAATTGCCTTCACGGTAGCCAGGTCATGACAAACTCCGAAGTGCGTAGTGTACGAGTTCTCTCGTTGAATATGTTAAATCGTTTAGTAGGACAGAATACAAATAGATACAGTGAGATATAATTAGCACATCCACTACATTTGTTACATGTGTATACATATGTATGATAACACATATTCATATTCATACCACATTAATGCGCGGCATAATTAATCTACATTAGAGTATGCGTCACTGGATATAACTCTAGTTATTCATCACTTTGAAGCAGTACACTGCATTTGAGAGTTGAACAGTGCCACACGCCATCTCTGAGTACAAATCTTTGTGTCTGTACGTTTTTTTTCTACTTAGCAGAAGTATATCCTGCTGTAAAAACGCGTATTCTACGCAGACCAATGCAATGCACTCAAGAAAATGCTCAACAAAAAACTTTCGAGAGCGCGTGAAGTAGAGGAATCTCGTAAGATGGATGTAACCGCGGGAAGTCGCTCTCTTGAAAGGGCGGCCCTCGTGGGGTGAGCGCCGACCCCCCAACGTTGCAATGCTCCAATGCGATGCAAGAGAAACCCTCGCGCATTTAGTGCAAGCCAGCGATTTCGCTCCATTCACCTAAGCACTCGTTCATCAAATGTGAAATATTATTGTTTTTAAAATATTAATATTATTGTATACACTATTAAAACCAACGCATAAAACAATGAACGCTAATGAAGAAATGTTGTATAGCAAAGTCTGAAATTAAAATGCAATACATTTTGGTGAGTTCATCGGTAGCAAATATAAGAAATGAATGAATATTTTGCGCATTCTGGGTGCGTCAACTGTTATGGCAATTAGTCCCATCAGTGTAGTGCTGGTGCTGGCGGCGGTTTTCTTCCCCCGCTGAATGGCCAGATCCGGAGGCGACCTGCATGTCGGCTTACGGGCTTTTCTACATCCCCATCCATTCCCACCAGAGGGGCACCGCCGCAGCTGAAACAAGCTTTAAGCTCCCGATTGATGTCCCGACATGTGTGGTAGTATAGTGTATGTGAGTGCAAATGGTAAAGATAGGACCAGGAAGAGGAAGGAAAAATCGCGCGCAGTCCGTGGCCCGTCTGTTAGGGTACTGCTCCGGCATTCACCGGTTATTGATAGGAGAAATCATGGAAATCATCTTTCAGGGCAGCCGGCCGCTAGAATTCTGCTCCAGATAGCGGCTGAATTCGACCCAGCTATCTAGCTCGTGTCGAAAATCCTATCACTGTCGGGAACAGAACTAGTGTCGAAAATCCTATCACAGTCCGTTCGGTTAGAGGCACTCTGGTGGTATCAGCTGTCGCCCTAAACCACTTCAGTCGGTCAAATTTTGAGTCTGATTCCAATATACATGTCTCTCAGAATAAAAGTTACAAAGTTCTAGAGCATGTAGTTGATCACGTTTTCCCAATGATCACGCTGTTGGGAATTTCATATAACGAAGTCAAATGTGTGACATTTGTCCATAATTTGTATGCAACTCATCGTAGATTGGTAACTGGCGGTATTTGAAAGCGCATTAACTGCGACAGAACGTGACATGCCAACACCAATACATGACAAGTTGTCTATCAATCAGGGGTAAATTTCACATGTATAACTCGGTTTCATGAAATACCCTGTGGCATACTCATTGGCAAAAAGTGATGGTCTTTGACCCCTCTCCTTGACCTAGATGTTTCTGAGACTCATTCTGAGACACTTGGTAAAGTTCTAATTTAAACACACCACTCTTTAACATAAAAAAGTACTCCCGTACAAAAGCAGTAAGAAAGTAAAAATGCCAGCAAGGCCAAGAAAGCAACGAACCACTTCAGAGTGCAGGGGGCCTTGGCTGACTCCCTCGCCGCCGCGTCGCACCGCAGAGCCCAATGACTGAGTTACCGCGCCTCCCCCCCCCCCCACGCGTCAGTGTTGGAGGCGTTGTGTCACTCGCCCGCCCCATCCGCCTCCTTCGCCCCCGGCGCGGCGAGGCGAGGAGGGAGGTTATTAACGACATCATGAATGTATTACAGCGGCGCGGCGCGTGTGTCATTTGCATGCGCGCGCCCCGCCCCCTCGCTCTCGCGACGCGACGCGACGCGAGCCTCCGCTGGGCGGCGACAGCGCGGCGGGGAAGGCGGCGGCGCCGCGGCCAAGTGGCTGGCGGGGAGGAGAGTGGCGGGGTGGTGGGGTGATGGGGTGGAGGGCGGTTGTAGGACGGGGCGGACAGTTGCGCAGGCGGTGGCGGCGGGAGCAGCGTCAGACAACGAACGATGCATTAGATTTGTGTGGTCTAAGGCTATCCGGGATGAGCCGCGTCATCGTTTTGGTGGCTGATGTTTCGGCCAACATATTGTGGAGCGTACTGCGTCAGCCAACTCGCCTTACGCTCTGAGGAAGGATAAGGAAGTTCATCCCGGATAGCGTAAACCACATGAATTCCGGCCGCGGAAGCCTACGCGATGAATTAGATTTGTTTTCAGTATTATTTGTCTATTACTTGTCTTGAAGAATACAATTTAATTTTTGTGGAAAAAGGTCGGTTTTAGCACATCTCTAGCACCTTTTCCGTAAACTTCGTGAGAGAGTATATCGATGATCTTACCAGAATTCTTATTTACGTTCTATATGGTTTCGCGTGAAAGGTTTTAGTTGGAGCGATTCTAAGAGGCGTGGGAAACGTGGCATTGTAGAGGCAGGGGCTCAACCCGCTTGCAAACACCACTTGGGCGGGCCCAGAAGGCCAGCACGAAGGAAGACCGCAGGAGGGAGTGTAAGGAAGCGTGGGATGCTGAACACTGCAGAAAATAAAGAAATAAGCAAAGATAAAGAGGTGGTTGTGTTTCAGTGTATATAAATAGAAATAAAAGAAAATTAGAAAGGTATTACAAAAGAAAACAAAATTTTCAATTATTGCCAATAAATGCAGTTTTGTATCATGATAGAAAAATGTTTACATTTCATTAGTGAAGTAACTATTGTTTCATTATTTTTTTTGTTCGATCTACCGGCACAGGCAAAAAAAATCCTCCATTTCAATTGTTGAAGAATAAACATGTTGACGCAATGAATACCAAAATGACTATTTCGGACAGTCTTTTGAAAAGTCACGGGAGTTGGAAGATGTCACGCACCCCAGGGCCCTTCGGTGCGCCTTGCTCGTCCCGGTTCCTATGGCCCGCCCACGAGCAGCACAGCCCCGCAGCGGCCGCCTGCGACCGCTCCCAGCCTTCTATTTCCGAGGCGGTTCCCTCCCCCCCCACTGACTCCCTTCGCCCTCCACTCCAACGCCTCGCGTGGAGAGGGTGTGGCTGCCACGGCTCAATCGTTTTGTGTGCAGAATGCGAGAATCTTTGTAATGTAAGCGCGAAAACGTTACACGCTCGTAGACTTTGCTGCCGGGAAACGCCGTGGGATGGGCGAATAACGGACAATACTGATTGCAATGTTCGTTAGTGTGTCGACAGAGAAGTAGAGGTGGAGGTTAGTCTGAATGATTTGATCAGATATCTACAATAAAGATCACTGGTATGAAAAAGATTACAACAGACTTCTTGTTTTGAAAATTTGTCCTTTGCGTATGCAGCCAAGTGCATTCGGCAGCCAAGAGGTGGCATAATGAACAGCAAGACGTTGTTCACTATGCGATTCTTCAGATTGCGACGGTTACACGCTCAAAATACTTGCGTTCACATACTCTGTAGAAAGTTCGCTCCTCTCCAGTTCGTAAACAGGCTTAGATAGTTCAGGGCATCATTGGTCGGGCTTAGTTGAGGTCCCTGCAGGGTTTCTGGCCGGGAAATCCTAGGGTTCGAGTCCCCACGGTATCCCGATGGCAGGATTTTCGATACTAGCTAGATAACTAGGTCGAATTCAGCCATAGTCTAGAGAATTCTAGCGGCCGTTTACACTGATCAGTAGTTTACGGTGGTTTCTTCGGTCAACACCAGGCGAATGCCGCAGCAGTACTCTAACAAATGGACCAGGGACCGTCAGCGATCTTTACTTCCTCTTCCTTGTCCTATCCTCTCCCCTTACTTACACTACAATTAAAACACACACATACACTACACTACCACACATGTCAGGAGACCGGTAGTTACCTTAGAGCTTGTTCCAGCAGGGACGACGATACGCTGGTGGGAAATACCTGGTTAGGAAAAATCCTGCGAATCGACGTATATGTCGGGACCGGATCTCGCCATCCAGCTGGGGAAGGTCACCGTCAATAAAAGACATGGCAGTAAAAACATGCATTACATTTACGATACTAATGGTCGTAGTAGTTGACGCGCTCGGAAACAATCAATCAATCAAAATTCAATCTAGTTTGTAACGCACGAAGTTGATAAGGATTTAGAGGCATCTGTCTATTTTGAAATAATTTCAGATAATGGTCGGTTTCTTATAAGACTGACGAGAAAACCGAGGATTTCTGAATCCTTTTGTCAATTACAAAGATAGTTTCGTCAAAATCTGAAGACGATTTTTTAGCGCGATTTTAGAACTTTTCTTTCTACACAAGAAAGCATCTCCTCGTGGTGCGAGTACTTCTGAACGTTCAGAGTTGCTTAACGAAGAACCAAGTTTCGGTTCATATAGCAAACTGTTTCGTAAAATAACTTTTTTCGTGTTAAATCTTCATGTTTTTCTGAAACAAAAATTCCACAATAGAGTGTAGTTATCACTAATGCAGCTTTGCAACTATTCAAGGAAAACGAATGAGTAATTCAGTTAAACAGAACCGCGGTAAGAAAATCACTTCATATCTGCTGACGCTAGAGGAAGAATGCAGTCGTGTAGATTGCAGTAAGATGGAAACCAACACATACAAATTGCACGCTGCTGCAATGCTTTACTTTGCTGTCACAGAGCATTCGTCATAAACGATTCCAAGAACAAAGGCCACCCAACGAGTTTACTTGCTGCCACTACACACAGAACATAGCTCGCCTATTCTCTTAAAGAGAACATACAGAATTAAGTTTATTGCTTGCCTTTTTATGGATGGTACAATATAACAATTCTCTTATAATCGTGTGAAACCACGCAATGAGCTTGGTTTCTAATTATACGTCATATTTTAATCAAACT
This sequence comes from Acheta domesticus, assembly GCA_031308135.1. Taxonomy (NCBI): domain Eukaryota; kingdom Metazoa; phylum Arthropoda; class Insecta; order Orthoptera; family Gryllidae; genus Acheta; species Acheta domesticus. Next base: position 5,515,325 of record JAHLJT010000631.1, read on the forward strand.
GCCATATTGGCGTCCAGCTAAATTGGTGAAAAAACAAACAAACAATGCGCCATGGAAAATGAAAAAAACCTTCCAATAAAATTTTATCACCGAAATACCGAAATAGCCGGGATGTAAAATTTAAATGAAATTCAGAATAAAATAATTATATAAACCACAAACATCCATCCAAAAGAGTTGTAAGCAGATAAAAAAGTGTTATTTGCTTACTCGAACTCGATTCGAAACGTCGCGACTTGCGCAAATGTTAGAAAATACCGTTACCATGGTACATTATCAACCAGCAGGTATGTAGATTTTGCATATCGGTTGGAACAATCAATCACATGTCTTAAAATTATCTATGCATTTTATGTCATAATCAAATAAATTCCAAGTTTTTCCCAAATTCTACAATGTGACGAATCCAATTAATTATCTTTCGTAAAATGTTTTTAAAATGTCTTTATATTATGAAATTAATACGAAGAAATCTTCTTTTGGATAACCACTTTACAATTTTGAGGTCGACGCCATTATTTTATAACTCAGGAATATCACTTTCTACATCGTATCGACCGACGTCATTTCCGAAAATGCATGAAAATCAGAGTAATTTATACACGAGTAAAGACAACGTTCCTTATTCCAGAGATCTGAAGCCAAGAAAAGTCGGAGGCGCAGAGTAGCAGTTCTCTCCCGCGGCGGCGTTCATCAGCGTGCAGGCCGCTCCGCGCGCCACACGCTCAGAAAGGTAATATTAGAAGCCGCGCCCATAAACACCGCCCCCGCCGTAACTCCACGACGCGCCGACGCGGAGAGGGAGAAGGAAGGGGGCGCCGAACGCGGGGGCGGTGACGAATGCGCGGAGAGGAAGAGCCAAGGGGCGAGGCGGGGCGAGGCAGGGCCAGCGTGAGCCTGGCCTCGGGGAGGCGGACGCTGGGGTCGGTGGGGTGGAGAAACGGAGGACCGCAGCGAGGAGGAGAGGAGAAGGCGCAAGGAGAGGAAGGGCAGTGTCTGGGGAAGGAGGGATAGAGAGAGGCGGGCGGGAAGGGAAGGCTGCATGAGCCGCGCGGCGGGGCAGAGCGAGGGGAGGAAACATGATGGGCATGATGAGGACACGATGGCGGAGAGAGTGAATGGGAACGGGGGCGAGAGGAAGACGAGGGATTGGTGGTGCGGTTGTGGTTGTGGCGGTGGAGGGCCGGCACGAGGGCGGGGCGGGGTGAGGCGGGGAGGGGACGGAGCGGCGCTGTTCTGAACAGAGCTGTGGAAGGCGGGGGAGGACACGAGCGCGGGGGGGGTCGAGGCAATAAACTGAGGGGCATCTCAAAAGTGGGCGAAGGTGAAGACAGACAGAGAGGGCGAGGGCGAGGGCGAAAGAGAGGGGGAGGGTAAGAGTAGGGCGTTGGCGAGGGCAGATGGGTTAAGAACGAACTTTGGAGCGGAGGAGTACGACAAGGCGTCAGCTACAGCTGCGACGTCGGCAGCAGATGCAATAGAAGCAAAGGAGGGAAAGACGACAGGAGAGGTCGTAGAACCAAAGGCGAAGTTGAAAAAGGTTGCAGAGTTGACTGCAGGACGTGGTAGGCATAAATGAAGAGGAGAAGATAAGAACGCAGCAACAGGCGCGATAAAGTGGTGTGTAAAAGCAAATAGTGCAGACATGAAGGGAGGAAGGGGCTTGCAGAAGACATCTTTTGCTGTAATAGTGATGCCATTCTAATGGCGGCACTAATGCTGATAAATGTTGCAGGTTCTCCCCAAATAATTACGTTTCTGAACCAAACATTACTGCAGCGGTAGTGCCCGTAAAATAGTTGGCGTGTAACTGACGGTATTACAGCAGTAGCAGAAGCTGGGTGTCTTTTCGCAGAGCTAACATCAAAACAACAGAAAATATAAAACAACGTAAGAGACGTTAGGAGGGGAGAAGTCCACATATCTGCACACCAAAGAAGCCTTGATATTGTGGCGTCATACGGATGTATTAAAACACAGACGAGGGTGGGTAGAATAACAGTTGGTTTATTAATGAAAAAACACAGACCGAAGTCGTAAAACACCATAACACTGCCTTCTACTAAGTAAATAAATACAGCCCACCACAAGAAGTGAAATTACAGTGCGGCTACCACACCGCCCAAACGACAAACGTTTCCCCTAGGTGTGATGCACCGCTCTGCCGAGACAAACCTACATGTCTCATGACTGACGACAAACTAATGCCGGCTTCCCCTCCGCGTGCTAGACGCACAGCCTCCTACTCACACAGCTCGAACTACAGAAAAAGAAGAATGGGGCGTTCGTCACCCGGCTTTTATAGGCGCCATGGCGCCGCCCGCCGCCACCGTTGCCCGTCCCTGCACCTGAGACGACGCTTCGCTCGCTCGGAAAAACCGATGCGTCATTGCGCGTCACCACGCCAGATGTCCAGCCCTTTGTTCCACATCCGGTGAAATTACCGTCTGCTCGTTTGAGCGTGCATGACGCTACAAACTCCTATATACCCCCCCAGGAATTTTTTTCGCAGTTGCCACAACACAGAACAAAAATTCCCCGAAATTTACTGCCCTAGGCCTGCTGGCTCACATTCTACGCAACTGCTCCTAACCTGGCTAAATACATGCAACATACCTGAAAATAAAATCCCTACTAACCTATACTTAATTTTTTTTACTCTCTGTTATTATAAACAATTTCGTATACACACATTACATGAACTCGATGTGGTAGCCAAAAAAATTTCTTATACCCCTTCACAATACACATAAACACATTCACGTATACTTTTTCAAAAAAAAAAATTTGACATAAATAATTGCACTGTATGCCCTAGTAACAACATAAAGACATAACCAAGTTGCAATAACTTTCCAAACGTGACATAATAAATACACATTATATCGCTTTACCAAAATTATGCAATCCCTTTCAAAACATGACATAACAAATACACAGTATAACCCTTTACCAAAAATATACACTTTTTTCCAAACATGTGTAGTTTTAACAATTCCATTTTTCTCTTTCTCTTTCACAATATATACTTTTCTTGATCATGAGTCTGAATATAATGCACAAAGGTTCAAAAGAAATCATTATTTCACGATGCACTTGTGTGTCTGTTGACAACTGCTTTACACTGGTCGTTTTGCACTCTGACACAATGTCGGCACTGTCTTGATGCGCACTCACATCACGCACATTGCTGAGGGACGTACGTCTCTCTGCAAGTTCAGGCACTGCCTGGAGCTCATTCTCGTACACTCTACTCAATATATCCGCATTAATATTCAAGTTACCTTTCCTATGCTTAATTTTTATATTCAGATGCTGGATCGCCAAAGACCATCGCATCAATCTGGGGTTGTTTCCATTGTTGTAACCAGACCAGAGGATTATGATCGGTTTCCACTTTCAGGCAAACATTCCCATCAATATAATGTTTTAATTTCTGTAATCCCCATATAATACTAGCACATTCTTTCTCAGTAACACAATATTTGATCTCAGAAGGAGAAAACTTTTTGCTTAGAAATAACACAGGATTCTCATTTCCATCATCATCTACCTGGGAAAGTACTATCCCCACCCCTCTATCTGACGCGTCGCATTGCATCAAGAATTCTCTGTTGAAATCAGGCGCATGAATAACTGGTTCACTGCACAGAGCATCACGCAATTCAATAAACGCCTTCTCGCACTCTTGCGACCACGCTACCTTCCCTTGTCTCATAGTTCCCTTTAATAGATCTGTGAGAGGTGCCGCCTTTTCTGAAAACCTGGGCACGAAACGCCTATAATATGAAATAAAGCCAAGAAATTTCCTGATTTCCTTTTTCGTGGTCGGTCTCGGGTACTCACGAATCGCACGAACTTTGATCTCATTCGGCTTCAATAGGTCACTACCAATTTCATATCCTAGAAACATCACCTTCCCGCGAGCAAACTTACACTTTGCCGGCTGAATATGCAATTTCGCCTCTCTAAGAATATTAAACACAATGCGTAAGTGACGCAGATGATCTGTCCAGTCATTGCTAAATATGGCTATGTCATCCATATATGGTATTGCAAAATCAGAGCAATCTTTAAGCAAAGCCGCCATTAACTTCCTACACACATACGGTGCGTTTTTGATACCAAACGGCATGCGTAAAGGTTTATAGCTACCAAATTTAGTGCAGAAAGTGGCATACCGCTGCGCTCTTTCTGTCATTTTAACCTGCCAGAACCCTTTGCTTAAATCACACGTGGAAATTATTTTCGCCGCCGCTACAGTTTCGATACGCTCATCTAAACTCGGCAATGGAAAATACTCCGTCTTTATCACCTGGTTTAATTTCCTATAATCAACACAAGCTCGAGGTCTTTTGTTTGGCATCTCGACCAATATCATTGGTGACGCGAAATCAGAGTCAGAACTTTCAATAATCCCGTCCCTTAACATTTTGGCAATTTCCTCCTGCAAAATTTTACTTTGCCTCATAGACATGCGATAAGGCGCACTTCTAACTTTCGCCGTGTTGTCGACCAATTCGATGTCCATCTCAACCTTATCCGTTAAACCTGGTTTGTCTGAGAAAATGTCACTAAATTCAACAATTAAAGCTTTCAATTTATTGTACATTTCAGGTGTAGCATCGGTGCCGATGAGCATCGATTCCGCGTCGAAGTCGCCAGCTTCTAACCGAAGCGCATACCTATCGATCACGTCATCGTTAGCTTCATCTTCAGTCCTACACTCTGCTACAAAATTAACATACTCAGTCCTCTGATGGTACGCTTTCATCATGTTGACGTGGTACACTTTTCCTGCACTTTTGTTAGGCAATTGTACAAGATAATTCACATCAGAAACTTTTTCCATAACCTCTCCCGGTCCTATCCACTGTACAGATAATTTCTTTGTTCTATTGGGAGCAAATATTAATACCTTATCCCCAACATTAAAATTCCTAACTACAGCCTTCTTATCATAAGCAACCTTCCTTTTGCGTTGCTCACCCTCTAACCTGAGGTGTGCAGTTTCCCTAATATATTTTAACCTATTAATCAATTCAAAAACATATTCTGTTACCGTGTTGCTTTCTGATTCATTCCCTACAATGTTCTCATACAACAATGTTACCGGTGTTCTCAAGTTCTTCCCAAATACAAGCTCCGCTGGAGTATAGCCTAAAGATTCATGAACCGACGTTCTCATGGCAAATAAAATTGCCGGTAGATTCATTTCCCAATCACCTCCTGCCTCTAAACATAACACCTTAAATAGCCTATTCATAGTTCGGTGAATCCGTTCAACTGAATTACTTTGAGGATGGTATGAGGAGCTGTGAACAATTCGAATACCGAATTTTTCCGCAAACTCAACCATCAAATTACTGGTGAAACACGTGCCTTGGTCTGTCTGCATTTCTTCCACATCCGGTGAAATTACCGTCTGCTCGTTTGAGCGTGCATGACGCTACAATATGGTGTGCGGAGAGTTTTTAGAAAACTTCGCACAGGAAGAATAAAAAAGGTGTTTCTTTATCTGGCGCGGATAAAAACTAAATTTAGTTACCTCCAAACATTATGTTAAGGGGGGAAATAGGGGCAGGGGGGAAAATAGATAGCAAGCCGTATACAATATTATGAGAAATTAGGTTGAAAAACAATATATTGTTTAGATCACAACAACAAAAATATACAAAATGGAAACACCCAGACTACTAAGAATTAACTAAAATACATTATTTTCAAGTGTTTCACTAAACACACCAGTTAAAATAAGAGCAACTGCCATGAAGAATTCACAAATGACACTTAGTTTGCTCGTGACCCTTTGAACAGGGTTTCTCAGTCAATATTGTATGTGCAATTTGTTTTCGTATAAAACATCGTGTCTGCCATTATAAAAACTCTCTTCAGAGATTAATACTACGTGGAAGTCTGACCATGTTGGAGACTGCGAAAGTTCTTGTCCACTTCTACATTGAGGCGAAACGCGACAATGATAGATCGTGCAGCTCGACAGCGCTCTAAAAAGGCTCCGACGCACAAAAGAACGAAGCTGTCAGGTTTACAAATGGTATATCGCGACAATAGAAACAGCAGCAACAAAACGACTTGCAATACATACAACAATTATCTCGATTGAAGATGAAGCATGTCCGTAACATGTGTCACCTTATTTTAGTAGCAATATCTCTGCGAAAGCTTTCTTTCTCGAAATTCGGTGATTTGTAAAGCTTGTTCCTAATCTCAGTTTTTTAAACAATACTTTTTAAATAGTTTTGCTTCGTAACACAGGAATGTTGCTGAATTATTGAGCAGGGGGCTTCATTTAAATATTATTCTCTTTTGCAGTCGGAGACTTAGTCCAAGAGGTAATTCCATGAGTAGATAATAATTACGAGTATTAAGGTGAATTACTGAAACTAGAAAAAGAGGAAAATAACTATGGAGCAGATGATATGAAAACAAAACAACCAAAGAATTCTCGGTCGTCCTGGAATCTGCATTGCTTATGTAGCGTCGTGGCGCGCTCAAACGGTGACTACCTGCACAGAGCAGGAAGTTAAACAAAGGGCGCAGAAGATGACGCATTAGGAATTTCTGCCTAGCGCGGATACGGCGCGGAGGCAATGGGGGCGGCGAAAGGCCTATATAACGGCACGAAAGCAAGGCCTCCCTTTTCTTGATTCTCAGCAGCGTCGGCGTGCGGTTGTGCGTAAGTTTGAGCTAGTGGCGCACGTGGGCAAGGGGCCGGCAATTCATTGTCGTGACGAGCGAGACATGCATTAGGTCTCAGATGTAGAGCGGTGTGGTAGCCGTTCGATTAAAATCTCTCCTAGTAGCGGGATCTATTTAGTTAATTGTAAGCAGTGAAATTTGTTATTTGTGACTACGATCTAGTTTATGAATAAACTCACTGTTATTGCAACCCACTCTAGTCTGTTTTGATTACACCCGTATGACGCCACAGACGAAAGAGTGATTAAAATGGTGGCAGCGGATAAAGCGAACCTGTAGGCATTGGTTTAGGCCGTGATAATTAAACTGCAGGCATTGGTTTAGGCCGTGATAATTAAACCGTGATTAAAATATTGGCAGCGTGTATGCTTTACATTGCATCACGTGGTGTGGCATTTTATTACGAGTTGTTACGAAGTGAGTAATAGTCAAAAGATAGCAACCGATAGCAACTCGGAGTGATTAAAATACTGCAGACGGAGCGATGCTTCAAGAGTGAAGTAAGGGAGAAAGGAAGTCTTACTGGACCATTACGAGCACGCCATCCGACTACACCGAAACCAGAAAGTGAGGACAACGCACGAGCATCAGAACGAGTAAAGCAGCTGGTAGACCAAGCACGGGGTAAGTACTCTCCTAGTAGTGGAATCTATTTAGCTAGTTAATTGTAAGCAGTGAAATTCGTTATTTGTGACTACGGGTCTAGTTTATGAAAAAACTCACTGTTATTGCAACCCACTCTAGTCTGTGTTTTGATTACACCCGTATGACGCCACACTTACAATTTCCACAAGAGGTAACCAGCATCCTGAGGTGCAAATATACAGTGCTGGTAGCTTTGCTAGAGATCGACTCCACACACAGCGTTCTTAAAACATTATTTTTATATTCATTTTTCTGAACACGTTGGAACTTGAAAATAGGGGTAGGCTGATCGATTGATACGACTCCATCACGCTCAGCAACAGAGCTACATTATTCTCAGGCTGAGGCAAAGATTACAGCCAGAGCGACTTTGGGACCCAAATGGGGCACATGAAGACGAATTAGGGAAATGAACTTCTGCGCCCCCAGGCTCTAACGACTTTTCGCCGAAAAACACAAAAAAGAATAAGGGCGTTTCTTATGCTCTCCCAGAGTTCGAACCGAGGGCGGAACCTCGCATGCGGGGTGAAACTAGGGATGATGTGTTGTGTTGCTACGAAAATCGTAGCACCATTTCGCATTCTGCTGCAATCTATACCGCCCTCACGCTAACATCGTTAGCCGCCCTCCTCCCGCACTCGACTGGACGCGTGTGGTATTCACGGGTCGCTACACGTGTGGCTTCACTCCATCACGCGCCGCAGGCAACCGCGTTGCCGCCTGCGACCGCCATCGCCCCCTCCCGCAGCTGTCACACGGGTCGCTCCACTCACGCATGCGCAAGGCCAAACGCGTTCGGTGCCACAGAATCGATTCTGCCGATGACTTTCGGCATATCGCATAATCGACAAATATTACACGAAATGTTTCGATTCCCTCATACGTTTCTACTGTTAGTCGATCAATATTCAAGGACAGTTCCACAAAGTACATCTAAATATGTAAAGTATGAGCTGCGCAATCTTTTTCATAACGAAAGTTCTCTGGAATGGAAGAATTGAAGTTTTTTTTGTTTTTTTTAAGAACCTTCGTTCAAAAAGTGAGATTTTGATACACTAGAACTCTTGCTAGAGCTAGAGACATTTGCTGACTGTGTTGTTGTGAACACAATCAGCCCCTGTAGGTAGTTATTAACTCCGAAAGTTTCAGTGAATTTGAAAAAGGAACCATACTCCAGTTTTTTTTTATAAAAGAACCACAATCCTTTAAATGTAATGTAATTCTCCGTAATTATTTCTCAAGCATAATTTATCTCAATTTGCAACGGATGATAATGTTTGTTTCGTGAATGTGGTTATTCTGCATAACCAGTATTTTTGCCCTGGAAGTTTGGTGATAGTGTATAATCTGTTCTTGTGGCATGTTTGTCCTTTATGTTGTGAATCTGAGCAAGCAGGGGAGAAAGAAATAGCTAAGAAAAAGATTCTACACCGGATGTAGAAAGAACAGGATGGAAGAGACGTAAACCAAAGAAAGAGAGGAAAGAGGAAGTAGTAAGAGCAGAGGAAAAGAAGTACATTTTTATCACACAGGATTCATCAGAAATTGTCTAAATATTACAGCCACCTGCTAACAGAGATTTATATCTATGTTTGTCATGAGTGGCAGATGCTAACGTGGAAAAGGCAAACACTGGTAATGACGATAACAGCACTTGGGAAGAAAAATAAGTTGGTCAATAATATTCCGAATTGATTAAGTGCATTAACTTCGTGCATTATTCTTTCAAATTCTGTAATATTACTGCCTCGTATAAATAATTTTGATAGATAAATTTCTTAATTTTTTTTGAAAAAAAAAAAAAAAACCGTACTTCACACACATCCCAATTTTCCCAGTAGTTTCCACAATACAGTTCAAGCTTGAACTACACTCAAGCGTTCATCAGTATTTACAATAGCTTGAGAAAGTGCACAACAATTTTTATGCTTCAAATTTCTACCAATTTCGCCACGGTAAGTTTTTCGCTCTCCTAAAAAATTGTGTTTTTGTCTAGGGTTGTTTAAAAAAAAAAACAACCGTCAACTCATCGAAACATGACTCGATTTGAAACTTAAGCAGGAAAAAAGTGCAGAAAACAAATGCGTTGGAAAGGGGGGGAGGTCACGGAAGCAGTTTTTGCTACTGAACCACAGTCTAAAAACGCGCATCTGCCTCCTGTGGTCGGCAACAAACCCGCATGCACTCGTGTTGCTCGAGTGGTAACTGGCAAAAAGAGTAAAGAAGAATTTAATTTTAAAAAATGTAGTATGAGTTGTCAAAGAGCTTTACATTTTAGAAGGGCACAGAGATGCTGAAAAGTGAACCATTATTTCAGCGTTCTTCTTCTTCGTAAGAATAACCGAAGGATTAAGTATTTATTTGAATTAAGAAATGAAGTGTAGAAGCTCACGTGCCTTTGACATAGTTTCTATATTAACAGCGAATTTGTGAATGTGTGAAAGAGGCTCATCAGTGATCCTAGTGAGTATCGAGGACCGGGCACATAAACACGTCTTGGAAATATTCCTTATTTGACATTTTCGGGAACGCCAACTGCTTTGGCCATTAATCCTGTAACTAAGCAACTTTAATTTCAGACAATATTCCTTCAATCTTACTGAGTCATCAATATGTGTTTGAGAACAATCTGATGCAACTTTCTTTTTTGTGAATGCTTTACATACGATGACTTCTGAAGGTACTTTAAGTTGAACCATTAACATTTCTGCAATATTTAACACTTAACGATACAGTTTGTCCAAGATGGACAAGAATAATGTCAAAAAATATCACCTTAAAGACGATTACTAAAAGTTATTCGTTTATCTTAATACATATTGTTTCAATTATTTATTTCACCAAATCGTTTCTTCATACTAACTTTAACTATAAATATATAATTTATAAATGTTATGTTACTAATGAAAGGGATCACGAAGAATAGGATTATAATTTTCTTTTAATATGATTTCTAATTGTTCAAATTAATCGTTTTTATAAATAATGTTATAAACTGAGGCTTGAGAAATGCCCCAGCGTACATGCAGGACAATTTGTATTTGCTAAAATAAATACATCCTTTTGGTGACTCTGAATATGACTGTTTCCTCTCCAAGTGGACGGTAAGATCCGGCGTCGACCTACACGACAAGCTCTAAACTCCCTACATATGTGGCGTAATGCATGTTAGTGTAAGGGTGTGTGAGTGAGGGGAGAAAATAAGGCAAGGAAGAGGAAGGAAGATCGCGCGCGATCCATATCTCGTTTGTTAAGATAGGTGTTCGCCTGGTATTGATAGGAAAAACCACAAAAAAAAATTAGAGATTACAGCAGCCGTCCGCAAGAAGTCATATCCAGACAGCGGCTGAATTCTCCCTAACAACATCGCTAATGTGGAAAATCCGTCACACTCGCGAATCAAACCCTAGGACCTCCCGGTCAGAGGGCTTGCAGAGACTTTATTCTTCGATTTATTTAGAACTTCACTTGACGTAAATCAGCTGTTACGGTGTCATCCATTCCGGAGCTTATACGTCAATACAGTGACCTCACTATGGTGACGTTCCATCACCCGATTGGATGACACCGTAACAGCTGATTTACCATCCAGTGCAGCTCCCAATAAACGCAAGTATAACTGACTCTGATCTCGCTCGGCCGGAGCGTCTTGGGGGAAAAGCGCGTCGCGACCGCCAATTCATCACCGCCGTCGGCTGTTCAAACGTCTCATCCCCGCGCGATGGGATGTCGCCTCTGCGAGCCGCCCCGGCCGCTCTAAAAGCACCCCAGTTCCAGGGGCGCCAAACCGCTGCGCCTCGCGTCACGTGCTCAGTTACGCCGCGAGAACCGCAGGAAAGAACATTCCGATTGAACAACGGCGGTGCCTCGAGCTCACGTCCACACGCACATTCTCAAGTTTCGGTTGCGGGTTTCAAATCGAGGCTCCTCTTCGTGGAATTCGGAATGGACAACGCGGGTTCGCGGTTTCTCGGGAGTTCTCTTGTTTTTCCTGCCGTTTATTCCCCTTCGGTCCATCGTCATTCGTGTCATATCAACGCCATTATAATACACGTATAAAAAACTTGTGTATTGTCAGAGGCGAGAGTGCTGGAATCACAGCAATGAATAGCTTCGTCACTGATGACTCACAAGCTAAAGCCTCATGTCTTTGGAATGCAAGTTTGCTGCTTGATTTAGAAAATTTTGCAACGTGAACTCAACAGAACAAGCGCAGCATGCCCTCAGCGATTTTTTATTTAGTATCGTCTATCTTCAGATTCATCACGTCTTCAGAGTCAGACAACGTTCCATTTTCCTTGAAAAGTGACCATCTGATGTTTCTGCCTCCCATTCAGACACTGAAAACATGTGCCTAAATAATTCCAAAATTATTAGAAGTGTCTTTCCGAATTGTTATCTAGCCGAAAAGGAAATATAACCATCTTGACATGAAATTGGTGCAGAAAAAATCGACAAAGGAAAATCGAAGTAAATAGAATAGCAGGCGGCGAGGGAACCGTTGGGGAACTCGATTGTGCTTTGGAAGCTCGCGCCAGGAACGAAGTTACGGTAGAGGCGTCTAAACCAAAGGCTCCCCGCCCTGTTCCCCATTTCATTCATATCACCATTCATTAATTTATCATTGCTCAGAAACGGCGTAAAAATATAAATCAACCCAAAGGTTGAAAGCAACACATTCCAGAGAAGTGGAGTACCCTAATCTTGGCCAAGTGAGCTTGGTGCCCTAAGTACGGGTTTGTAGCGCTGAGCAGGTGCGTGTGGCCACCCCTGCGTGAGGATTCGTGGTGACGCGGGGAGGGGGAGGGGGAGCGCGCAGGTCGCGTAAACTCACCGCTTCACCCGCTGCGCCCTCTCCGCTCCGCTTCGCTTCAGTGGCCTTGGCTCGGCGCCGCGCGGGTCGACCGAGTGGGCGGGCGACAATGCACGCCAGGCGACGGCGCCGCCCTCACCTGGAACAAAGCGACCAATCACATTAATCCCCTTCCAGGCTCTCCCCTCCCCCCGCCGGCGCTCTCGCCCAGAAAGAGAGGCGCGCAGCTCGCAACGGCACCAGGTGGGCGAGCAACTTGGCGAAGGCACGGAGGGAGGAACTGTGCGAAATAAAAAAAAATAAAATAATAAAACAAATAAAAAACAACGCAAATTGATAAAATAAAATTCCAAAGAGATGAAGAAATAAATGTGATATTTAAGATCTGGTAAGAGCGAAAGCATAGATAGAAAGTCACCATAAAGCGCTGGAAACGAGTAAAATTAAATTGGAAAAGTAATAAAAAATGAGACGTAAAAATGACACGAGATAAAATAAGTGAAGTGAAGAAAAGAGATAGTGAAAAAGTGTAGAAAAAACAGGTGTTAGAGAACGAAAAGAACAACTATGCGAGTAGGAGCTTCAAATGAGCAAAGCGCGAAAGACGAAAAGATATGGAATGAATGGCCTACGAACAAACATAATGAGACGAAAGCTGATGCTCCTTTTGAAAGGGAGAAAAAAATGTTACAAACGAAGAACTGGGGGATAGTGAACTGTAAGGAACGGAAGGGCGTAATGCGTGCGAAGAAAGCAGAAAATGACAAGTCCAAGTCTAAAAGCTAGTGAAAAGGGAAGAAAAGGATGGAACAGAGGTCGCACGAGCGGAGATGAGACGGAGCAACAAAATCAAAGGAGTTAATTCTGAAAAAGAAAAATCGATTACGAATGACAACATTCCATTCTAGTACATTTTAACAAGTAACGGAATGAAGCGCTAAAGACATAAATAAATGAATGCATGCGGCACTGGTTTACTCTATCTGTCCATACCTAATATAGAGAAGACTGCAAGAAACTATTTCTTGCAACACATCTATAATTTATACCTTATCTATCTTGTATTATGAAACATAATAAACATAACTAAAATGACGAGGCTGATCAGAGGACAAGAAAAGAATAAGTAAAGGAACTGCTGGACAGCGACGGAATAATATAAAATCCAGCAAAGAACGCAAGGCCGAAGAAAAGACGACCGACGAGGCAGCGAAGAGAAGTGCAGGGAGGGCGTTGGCGCGAGGCAGACCGAGCGAACGAGGCGCGCGACTAAAGCTGCGCCGCCCCTTCGGGGGAAATTTCGCCGCAGCAGCGGATCGCGCTTAGCGTGGAACGCCTCGCGCCGAGTGAAGTGGGCTGGGCGGGACGGGGCGGGGCGGGGCGGGGCGGGGCAGGGCGGGGGGGGCGGGGCGGGGCGGGGCAGGGCGGGGCTGGGCGGGGTTGGGCGGGGCTGGGCGGGGAGGGCTGGGCTGGGCCGGGCGGGGCGTGGCGGGGCGGGACGGGGCGTGGCGGGGCGTGGCGGGGCTGGGCGTGGCGTGGCGGGGCGGGGCGGGGCGGGATGGGGCGCGGGGTGGGATGGTGTGAGGCGGGGCAGGGAGGCGAATTCAACAGCTGCCGCCTGCACATGAACGGCTTTCTGGGCGCGAGAAGAACTCCTTTACAGGTGGCGAATGCTCGTGTATGCCGTGGCTTTTTATCAAAGGCGGAACGGGTCTCACGTTCCCGCAGTGCACCGCGCAAAAATAGAACGAATGCGCTCCTTCAGCAAATTGCGTTTTAACAAATGCCGACGGATATTTTAGCCCTGGTACAAATTCTTTTGATGCGTATTCATCAACTCAGATCCACCACCCGAAACCAAAACTTCACTATTCAACGTAGGATCGATTTCTCGTCGCGAGCAGCATCTCATCATCGGGGGAAGCTCTAGCGGCGCTTAGACAGGCAGCGCGGCGGCGGCATCTCTATGCAAGAGGCAACGCGAACCGCGGTGCGGAGGAGCGAGCGAGAGGTGTATTTGCGGCGAGGGAGCAGAGGGCATAAAAGAGGGCGGAGGGCGGGGCGCGGATGAGTCGGGGAGTTGGCGCGGGCGGAGTGTCGGTCCCAGGGGAGCGGGAGCGGCCGTCCGAGCAGGGAGGTGCAAAGCCGCGCCGGGGGAGCGCGGCGCCGCTCGCAAACTTGCGACTTCCACTGCTCCCGCTCAGCCGCCTGCCTCGACGGGCGTCTCTGCTCGCGCCGTTGCCCTGCACGGTGCACCGAGCGCCGATGACCTTCGCGAAGGCATCCCCTTCATCGGCTCCCCTCCCGCACTTTGACGTCATTAGTGATTTTAATCCAACTGAACGTTATTTTCTTAAAACAAACAACAAGTTTATTATAATTAACTAAACAGCTTGCAAAAAAGGTCTTGCTGCACCGGTCGCGAACGTATCCAGCAGTGCTTTTTTGTTTTGTGTAATTTACATTTTCTTTCTTTGGCCTACTGGCCGTGTGAATTAAATACTGGTCCATGAGCATTACTCCTACCCTAGTACTTAGTTCACTTACATTTAATATAATTCACATCATACATAATTACTACATAATTATTTGTTGTTGGTTTTTCTATCATACAGCATGATTTTCACCAACACTATTCACATCGAACAGTGCTGGCGATCATGCGACATCTTGCCACATGACAGAGAAAGACGAGAAATGCCGTGAGATTTTCCATCGTAAAGACAGGCCCTCACGCGCCATGAAATAAAAACCCAAGAATAGCTGATGTGCAAAAGATGCCCTCCGATCGTTGCGTCCTGTGTTCACGCAGATGTCCCGCACGGGGCCGACTGGTCCGCAGCTGCTCGCAGAGCCTTCGTCCTGGGCGCTGATATTCACTTGTTCGGCCGAGCCTCTTCGCCAGTAGGCAAAACATCGATCACGGGCGAGGTGTAAGAGGAAATTGAAGTCGGCGAGGGCGAGATCCGGATTATAGGGTGGAAGGTCAGACTTCTCCCAGCGGAGCGACTGTAGACAATCTGTTGTGAGTCGAGCCGTGTGTGGTAGAGCGTTATTGCACAGAAAGCGAATCACAACAAACGGCAGGTCGTGACATTGGCAGAGGAAAGCCTCAGGGCGATGGATCGACGAAACAACGAGAGAACAGGAGAGTAAGCGTTTCTTGTAATGATCATCAATCAGCAGAAGTCCGTACTCTAGGGCGACACGAGAGATCACGTGACTAAACTGATATCCGCGTCGATTAATAAGTGAACTGCGAGATGCAATTGCATTGATTACGATTCTTACCAGCGACCCACGCGAACAGGCCATGGGAACAGGCATATCATTATTAAGCTCTTAATAACACCCGAATTGGTGCGCTATTCAGCTTTCGTAGAAAAATTAAAAATAACTTCGACGGAAGCGACAAGTATTATTTTTTACCAGAAGTGCATAAAGCATACATGACGGCGCTTCCTCGATCGCGTAATTCTAAACTGAGATACTTTCGTATTTCAATAGAAGTGTTAACTATTATTTCTTCCCAGAAGCTTTCAAATTCTTACCATTTCCCGAACCCTTCAAAAATATCCACAAATTTAATACATGCTGAAATTCAGTAAAATATGTGCATACTCATTCTCAAAAATAATTACCATAGCAATAAGAACAATAAAAATTCGAACTTTTCAAGGCACGGTTTCAATAAGTATATATAACCCGAAAAGGAGATTAAAGGAGAAGACACCCCATGTCCCTGAGAGTGAGCGGCAGGCGCGGTGCGGCGCAGGAGGTGAAGCGGGGGCCGGGGCGCCGCGCCGGCCGCTTTGCATAGGCGCCGGCCAACGGCACGCGCGGGACGGGCAGGCGCCGCCGCCGCCGCCGCGATGCGTCTTCCGGGGCCCATTCGCCCCCCCCCGGCCCTGCCCTCGCCCACGCAGACGGGAAGAAGCGGCGGCGCCGGGACTGGGGAGGTGTCGACGACGGGGCGGCTGGAGAGACCGTTGCGATGGAAGAGGGGGAAGCGAGGGGTGGAGGCGGAAGAGACGGAAGCAAGGGCGGAAGAGGGGGGTGATGACGATGGAGTCGGGAGGGGCGAGATCAGCAACAGACTGGCTAGGGAGAGAGAACAGCGATAGATGCTTTGGGGGGAAGCGGACGTGGGGGCATCGGGGGCGAGGGAGGAGGGGGAGGCGGGGGAGGTGGAGGCAGCGATGGCACAGGCGGCGTGGGCCAGCAGCGAAGGGATTTGGAGCAGCAGACGACGACGGGCACATGGAGAGGCTGGCTGCGTCGTTCGCCGGGCGAGGGGAGGGGATTGAGGCGGCGCCAGCGGAGTGAGAGGGAGGAGACGCGGCGCGGAAAAGCGACTGCAGAAATAGCGCACGGAAATAGTCGCAGTAAATGGAAGAAAGGGCGGATGTAGAGGTTCGAATTCACCTCGCTTCCTGCGCAATTTGTGCAACGAGCGGCACAACACACTTGCACGAGATTCTCAAGAATTTCTCACGTTGAATTGCTCAAACCCGACAAATATCCAAGCGGTATTCTTCAATCGTCTGGTCCTTCTCAAACCACATGTAACATAATTTCCATGTTATTTCAAGGATACTTACGTCTACTACTGACCACTGATCACGTGTGACTACTCGTTTGATTATGAATTGAGTGGAATAAAATAATTTCCGCAGCACAAACATTAACTGACGGGGTGAGCAGCGACTTATGACTATATCTCCGAAGGGACAAGGGTATTTGGAGGCGGCCCTGAGGACGATGACAGAAGGGCGAGTGGCGACGGAAAGGGCCGAACGGATGGAGGGGAAAGCACCGCTCGCGTGGAGGCGGCGCCCAAAATAGGAAAAATATGACGAGTGAGGAGCGAGCGCGGGGAGGCGCGTGTGCGCGTAGGAATTGGTGCGTGGGAAACGTTTTACGAGCGGCGCAAGGGGGCGCGCGGAGCGGGGCGGGAGCGGGGGCGGCGGCCTCGGCCCACGGGAGCCGCACGGCGCCCGCTGCAGGTCCGACGAGGGAGGGAGAGAGAGAAAGAGGGTGAAAAGAAGGAAGAGCGAGAGACGGAGGGGGAGGGAGAGAGTGTGGGAAAGTGTCAGGATGAAAGAGGAGGATATAGGGAAGAGATGAAGGTAAACAGTGAGAAAGTGACGGAAATGAATAAAATGAAAGGGAGGGTATATAAAAGTTAAAGAACATGGAGGAGGAAAACAGATTGAGGCAGACATAGATTAGAGAGAAAGAGGGAAAAGAAAAAAAAGACCCCCAGAGATGAAAAGGGAGGGAGGAGAGGTCAAGAGAAAGAAGACGAAGTAGACAGGAAGAAAAAGGAAACATTCATAGAATACACAGGAGGTTCAGGAAAAAGCGGGTGCCATGGATCCACTCTATTCCTGTCAGTAATTACCTCTATCAATGTGTACATTCTTTCTTTAGGTAACATTCTCATATGTGGGTATTACAAGATGAACTTTGTTCTGTGAACGACTTTTTCTTAGTACATTAATGTGCTAGGGTGTAATGTAACAAAAATACTTAATAATAATTCAATTCAGTCACATTTCTCTTTCAATTTCAAGAACAATATTTTCTCGCAATTCTAGATTCAGTTAAGAATCTACATTTTAGAAAACATTTCAATTATTTCGTTTGATCTTATTAAAGAGGGGTGACTAAAAGTCGTAATGCAAATACATTAAAACAGTTAAAATAAAAATGAAATCAGTGAAGAGAAAAATGTAGATGTTACGACTCAAAACGCATTTCTCTGAGTTCTCAGGCAATAGCAATTAGTGGGTAATTAAACGAATAATAAACGTGGGTACCTACATAGCGGTGACAAGAATCAGTTTTCCCACAAATGTGGAGAGAACGCCGTAATTAGCTCCTCGAAACTATCACATCGAGAGGAAATTCTTTGGCACTTGGGTATTTCAAAACTGAATATTTTCGTAGGACATCGGCAGAGAAGTTCGTATCTAACGGCTCTGTCGATTGTCCATGAAATGATTCTAAGCCAAAGCAGATGGACCCGTAGATGCCGTCCTGTCGAATTCGCAGCCGGCACACGCGCTCCGGGCCGACGCACGGGAGGGCTTGGGAAGGCACGACGGGGGGACGGCCGGGAACGAGGACGGGGAGACGGGGACGCGCGTCGGAAAAGGAGGAAGTAGGGGAAGGCGGGGCGAGGGAGGCGGGACGGCCGTGCGTCGGGACAGGCGGGCGGCGACCGGAGCGACAAGGCACAGAGCTCACATTCATTGCAGACGGCGCGGGGCGGTGCGCGCCGCGAGGTCTCCTGACGGCCGGAGCCGGAACTGCGATGCTCTCCGCCCCTCCCCCTCCCCCGCCCACCGCACCGCTCACAAAGCACGCTTCTTTGCTGATGCTCTGCTTGCCTTGGCAATATGAATCCATCACCTTCACAAACCCTCATTACGAACTGCTAGAACGCGTGGCTTATTCCCTTAGGTGAGAAGTGAAACATTGCTTTCACAAATGACCTATCGGAAATAAAATTTGCTAGTCCGCATTTCGTAAATTCTATATCTAAACTTCAAATTATATTCCACAATGAGGATGGCTGCTATCAATGATTGTCAACAGCATTACCAATTCTTATATGTAATGTAAATAATATACAAAAAATGAATGTTACTAATAAAAATGAATTGTTTACTATTTGGAAGCATAATGTACACAAACAATCACAAGCAGTCGGTTCATAAAAGTGATCTACCAGGTCTATGAGGCATCAGCATCTTCGAGGAAATTGTTTAGATATAAAATGAAATATGTTCAACTGCTTTTCGAAAGAACCCGAATGGAAACTCTTCTAACAAAATGGACGTTGCTTGGACGAAAGTGTCTTCCAATTTCATTGCAGATGCTCTGCACGTAGGGCTTGCCCAACGGCTATATTACCTCCTATTGAGCCACGATTATTACGCCGAGAGATTCCGAACCACTATGTTCCAATTATAGCACTATTTAACGGCTTCGTTATCAATGCAATCAATGCAATGAGCAATGGGCAGCTATCCATTTACCGTTGCGGTCTCACCACGCAACGGATTGAGTCAGAACAGAACTTGAAGCAACCCACTAGAGACAACATTATGTAGAATACAGTTAACATTTCCGCAAAAAAACTCGTTAATCTTTCCATAAATTTATTTTTGAACTCTTTTACTTTCGAGATAAAACTATCGCAATACTGCATTTACCCATTCCCTTTTTTATTGTCAGAATAGCAAAAGATATTTTCACAGTATTCTCAGATACTTTAGGGCCAACAGCCCTCTTTGCTCCCTTTCCTTCCCTCGGACGCCGTTATCGCCCTCCCCTTCCCCCAGCAAAAGGGTTATTCTCATCGAAGGACCACGTGATCCGTTCACACATGAATAACAAATGGAGCGCCGTGGGTTCAGGTGCAGGCCGTTTCGCTGGCGAATGCGAAGCGAGATAGCGAGAACAAAGGGAACGGAAGGATACGCCAGACCACACCAAGATAACTGGCACAAAAGAACCAGAAGCTCTCAACAAAGCACAAGCGTTTTTTGTTAAAACAAAAACAAAGCAAAAAACACGGAGGCCTAATATGTTGTGCGAGCGGTCCACTGATCAAGGTTTTTCAGCTCGTGATTCTTAGACACAGCGGAAATCTTCTACAACATTAATGATTATTAATTTTTTGGATTATACTACTTTTGCGATTACTGAATTCAAATGCACACTTTTACAAATTTAAACATTCGTAGAATATCATAACCTTCAGAGAGGAGAGAAGAATACAGAAAATAATGCAAAATTAGAACGCAGGCTGAGAATTTCACTGTGAGGGCTGATAGAAGGAATAATTAAGGGCAATGAAGAGATAATGAAGGTTAATGGAGGGTGTAATCAGGGTCAACGGAAGGGGAGATAACATTGTAAATCACAAGGGTGAGCTAATGGAACGCGACCCATCGCAGGGCATGAGCGAGATTGGGGGCGGCCGATGACGCAGTGTCATGTGCCAGTGATCAAGGCTCCTCCGAGCCCTTTAACCCTAGGCCAGAAACAATAAAAGCAAAATGGCTGCCCGCCATGCAGTTCCGGCAAGCCTCCATGAAGATGGCTTCGCACATTCGCTATTCGGCGAACAGCGAGCAACCGCACGCCGAATCCCGAGTAGCGTGGATGGGTCGCTTGCTATTTGCCGAGTGACGAACATTCGGCGCTCGCCCTATCCGCCGCGTGTCGGTCTTTTGGACACATCAAAGGGAGCGAACATTCGCAAACACATCAGCTGGTCGGGATCGGGCGAGCAGTAGCTCGTTGCTCGACGAATGCCGAATGTGTGGGGCCACCTTAAGCGAGGCTGCAAATTTAGAATCCAGCGCGGCTCCTGCAGTCATTTGCCACATGCACCGCGCGACTTCTCGGAGGCCGTAGATCACCGGTGTGAGCCGCCCGCGGTGACGTGTGGTTTATCGGGTGCAGCGCTAAACGACTTGGCTCATGCAACATGACGTGGGTGATTAACGGCTCTGGAAACTGCAAGTGCGATTCCAAGAAATTCGGGTAATTTCGTGCCGCATTACAGCGACCCCGGCGTTAGAAAGTGGGTTAATGGCATAATACCAGTTTTCTTCGTATTATCAACGGAGAAACCCTATCGGACTCTGGTAAAATTTAAATAAATTTTATGAAGCTGGGAAATTGGAAAATCCTCCATTTACTAGTTTAGTGTTAAATACACCAATAAACGTAATATGTCATCGAACAGAAAGATTTTTCAAAGCGTTCTGGCCATTACTGCAAGTACTATTTTAGTTCAGTCGTTCAATATATAAGCAAGAACGTCAATATAAATTTAAAGCACCATTAAGTAAAAATAATTTGCGATTAATATTAAATAATATACATCTATATTAAACAATTTTTCTCTTAAAAAGTTGTACCCTCCAATAGAATAAAGTATAGAGTCTCTACTTACGATAATATGTGAATAGATTTACATGTTTCATAGGAGTTGGATCGCCAGGTGTTACCAGATACAAAAAACGCTCATTGTCTAAGTATTACAAATTAATTGTTTGTTACATTCAACTTTGTATCTTATTTCTGTTCAATTAAATCGTTATTTTTATTATAATAATAAGTTTAAATTAAACGCCTAAAGTGAATAAAACACCCTGCATAGAAATCTGGACATCGTTGCGCAATTATTCTATTTTCAACATCACACCACTAACCATGTCCACAGCTTTTTTCACTCGTGCGTTAGCTGTCAACAAGCAGTGAGAGAACATAGTTCGCAATTTCAATGTGCCAACATACCAAAACATACAATAAACTTCATCTGGTAATACTCTTGTTTTTTGTTTCTAATTAACACATCGCTGAAATTTTTCATTTGCAGTGAATTGAATTGACAGTTTAATGCATTGTAAACAATAATCTATCATATAATCTCATTACTGCACACCATTTAAAAAAATTATCTAACTTTAATAAACATCATTGCAATACAGGAAATTGAATTTAGCATTAATTCATTAGTAATCAGCAATCACGTGGCAGAAAGTAGATGAGGGAAAGCACAATGTGTTGAGCTAATTTTTCTACGGGTAATCTAACTACCTAAAACTCCGAAACCCAGTAGCAGATCTTTCCTACAGAAAGGGCGAGTTCAAGTAATTCAGTAGGTGGCCACATCTCTCCAAGATGACTTTCTATTTCCGGATCTTCTGACGAAAGTGTTGTTTGGATACTCGTATACATACAGCTTTGTCGAGGTAGATAGCTGAGGAGATCAGAATGCGTACCATCACACTATGAACGGGAACAATGAGGTGAAAACTTCCTACTTTGTATACAAGGAGCATTCATTAGCTTGAAAATATTTCTATTACACAAGCTAATACGTATGTGTATTTACAGCATACCTCAGCTCAATTAGCAAGCGTGGGCGCTTTCTAATGGTAGATGTAAAAATCTGGAAAAAGTCCTCTTTGAACTTATGTTCTGGGGCAAACTAATCTTCCTAAGCTGCATGTGATGGCAAACTACTGTTCCTATATTCGTTCATGTGCAAGTGAGGGTCGATGGGGTTCAGGACGCTCGGGGCAGAGGTGTCTTCGTGGAAGATGCAGCGGTGCCACAGCGCCCGTCGCGCCGTGCCCAGCCTCACCCGCCCATCGCATAAGAGCCTCAAATGTGAAATTGCATTTCAGCGCAAAACTCAGATAAGATGCTCTGCATCGAGTAATCGTGATCAGTTGTGATACTCCATGAGTTTTCTGTTTCTGATTGTTCGAAATACACGTAAATATAATTTCCTCTTCATGTATTTAAGTCAAACTACTCGTATTTGGTAGCCCACATCCGATCTTTAAATTTTATTATTACGTATATATTATTCTTATTAAATGGGCATGCCTTGATCAGATCACTCACCTTCCAGCTGTCGGAACTAATGACATTTCAGTGCCTCAACGGGAGGTCAAAGAGTTTGAGTTCCAACGGAGGCAGGTTTTTCGGTACTAGCTACGTAGCTAGCCGAATTCAGCTGCTGTCTGGATGAGAATTCTAGCGGCCAACTGCTCTGATCGGTAGTTTTCAGTGTTTTCTCTCAACATCAGGCGTATGCCGGAGCAATTCCCTAATAAACGGGCCACGGGCCACGCGCGATCTTTCCTTCCTCTTCCTTGCCCCTTTTTCATCTCTTACTTACACGTACATTTTCATATACTACACTACCACAAATTGAGAGAGCAGACAGGAGCTTAGTGCATCTCCCGGCTGGGGCAGAGCCTCGTTGGCGGGAGTGGAGGAAAACTCCGCAAGTCAACGTGAGGGTCGACGCCGGATTTCGCAAACAGCAAAAAGATCACCACCTCCTCCTGCGATAAAAAGCATGAACAAAGCTTACGAGCGACCACACCTGTTGACGCGACCGGAAACAGGAAACAATCAATCAATCCACCCGTGAGCACTGGGTTCAAATACCGGTCCATGTGGAATCCCAATGCATGTGGAATTTGTAGTAGACAGAGTGGATTCTCGGCAGATATAATTGGGATTCTCCCGTTTTTAATTCCAAATCCTTCCTAATTGATTTTTCGTATCATAACCCATCCAACGTACCATTAATACGAGGTAATTCGTATCAGGTACGGCCGGTCGGATTTTTGTTTCTGATTATTTGAGGTGCATATAATTTATTTTCTCTACAAGGGATTAAAGGCGATCTGCTTGCTGCGTTACATGCCCGATCTTTAAATTTTGTAAACTTATTCAGTGTGCTCATAAATTCAGTTAATCAAAGGTAGTACTTGTGTCTATCAGACTGTACTTTCTGGCTTTTAATGAGTAGTTCGATATAGATACTAAAAAATTCAATAAAATATTTAAAAGATTTTTGGGTTTTGAAGATTTTTCATGTGACTTTTTAAACCGTTTAACAGGGGAAAATTCAACTAACCCTGTTTAGTTTTCGAAAATTCATCTGAAATCAATGGATCAATGTTACCTTGACAACTGCGACGCAGCAATACAGAAAAAATGAAACTTAATCTGACACTGCACTTCTGCCTAGGGTGTATTTCTTTGAGGAAAGCGTCCAGCCGAGCTTCGCGGCCAGCCACTTCTCATGTGGGTCTGTGTCGGCGGTGGCGCGCGGAAGCGATCGGGGGCGCGCCCTGTCGCATCGACCGGCGGCCCCTCGGCCCACGCGCCCGCTCAGCACTTTCCTCCTCGTCCCGCCCCGCCCCGCCCCGCCCCGCCCCGCCTCCCTCGTCCTCCCCCGCGCGGGTGGGTTATCTCCGGCCTCCCACCTGCCGCGCCGCAAGACGCCCTCGCTGCTCGTTATCGGCTGCGGCGGCGGCGGCCGGCGGTGCACACTGCCAGCGGGGACGGCTGGGATCCGCCTAATGCCTCCGTCCTGGCTCCGCAGCAGCTGCGGGGAGGCCGGCATCAGGGACAATGGAGCGGAGGAGGCGTCAGAGCAGGAAGACAGCCTTTCGCCTTTCCTTACGACATCCACGGTCGTCTTCTGCGCATACAGTAGTCACAGAAAGGATCCTCCATAGCGGCAAACGAAACGGAGGGTGTCCCCCGAACTTTTACTGTTATACATTCCAGGGCACTACAAGACGATCACAGGAGAGGAGAGGCGAAATATTTCCACACGATGAACTAAATGTTAGACAACCTATGAAGTGAGCTACAAATCTGAATACCCCTATCCATTACACAAAATAATCCCACATATTCCCTATTAAGTAAAGAAGAGTAAACCCAGCGCTTCAGATTTTGGCAATTTGCCGTACACATGAGACTGGGGGATTGTATCAACAGGCGCCACATTTCCATTTTACTCCAGTTTCTTCTAAACGCCGTAACTCTATGCTTTCCCTTGTGACACCTACTTAGAGGTAGAGACCACACCCTCCTCGCTACTTCGGTGAAGAGGGCACTGGCCCCATTTGCCGCACTTCTCGACTACGTGACCCCGCAGCCACTTCCGAACGGCGCTTGCTCCGGGGCCGAGGGACGCGGCCCGGGCGGCGAGAGGGCTCGGATTTCGGGAGCGCGCTGTGTTTTGTTTAAACCCCACAGGCGGCGGCGGCGGCGGGGAAATGGAACGCAGAAACAACATCCGCGGCCAAAGCGCACCTTTTTTACGCTACTTCATGAGGGGCTTAATCTGCGGCCGGATGAGGCGCGTCGGAGGACAGCGACGCACGGGCGGGGAAGCGGCGACGAGGCGCGACGGGGCGCAGACGGCGGGCGAGAGCGAAGGGAAATGAAGGAGGGCCGATGGGAGAGAGTGTTTTGTGGGTTGATGATATCGAGGATGCGTAGAGGGGCGACACGGCACGATGATAAATAGCAGACTCGAAGAGAGATTGTTTGGTTAGTAGGACGTGGGGCGGTTGGTATGAAGGGAGGGACGATCCGTAATGAAGCTATCAGACTTGCACAGCTGAGGTCAGGATTTGACACCCCCTTCCGTCAGATGCATATAAAATTTGTATTTAACGAAGTGTAATCCCACTTCACAAACGCAACCAGGGAGATTCGACGGCGGCCGTTTTGAGATTTCTGGCCTTGAACCTATGTCATGTGGCCGTGAGTACATTTTTTTATCCATCACTCGCACTTTCCCTTTGAGTCAGTTGCTTATAAAAGGTTTTAGTTGCGTCTGCAATATCGGCAATATTATCAGTGCACAAAAACCAAAATATAAAAATTATAGTAACAAAAGTAAAAACTATTTCTTGTGACAGGGAACTAAATACAAGAAGAAACTTTTTTTGTGGAGGTGATATCAACGTAAATATTTATGAACGTATGTCATAAAAAATTGCACGTAAATTGATATATGCAACGTAACCTCAAGACGTAAAATGTTCACACTGCTATATTCAACATGTTTCTAAGTTGGTTTCTCGCGTGATTTGCAACATTCTGTATAATTTCTCAAGCAGGGCGTAGAAAACATGAGGAAGAAATGAGAATTCCACGGGGTGCATGCACTTAAGATAAGAAGAGCAGGAAGGAGGAGATATAGAGAAAAGTAGAGGCAAAGGGGCGAAAGCGGTTAAGAGAGATAGGGTTGGAAGGATCAGAGAGGGGAGAAGCGAGAACTTCTCATGTGTGATAAAATAATGAATCATTTATTTTATCTAATTTACTTTACTTTGCTAGCTCAGTTTTCTGGTTCTCATGCTCTCTATACAGAGAAGCCTGGAAGTCTGAAATTATTTATATTCTGAAGGAATTACATACAACGTGGCACAACAATAATTTTGTTTATTAAAAATTGAATTTGGGATTAACAATATAAATTCTCTTGACTGATTGTATGCATTAAGTTCACGGTACCAAATTGTCTGGCGTTGTGAAACGATGGCCCCGCAGTTCGTAGCCCCTTGACTTCCGCGCCGAAAATCCGTCTTCGCGCCGGTCGTCACCGAAGTCGTCTGCTTCTTTCTTGCTGACTCACTTCTTGCACTATTGTTTCACAATCTATCCTCCCTATTCACGTCGATGTCCAACTTAAATAATTCAGCTTACGTACGCCGCTACCACCAGGATGCCAGTCAACCACCAACTCTCCAGTCCAGAGCCCCCTCCAGCCCGTCAACAACCTTCGTTATCTAGTAACCGCGACCGTCCAGATTAAAGCGCGGCGTTTGTTTTGTAATATTTTGAATATTAGAGCTCCGTCCGTCCAGATTAAGGTGCGGCGTTTGTTCTGTAATATTTTGTATATTACACATGAGATGGGCGATAGGGCATGTGACTAAGCGGGACCTCAAGTCGTCGCGCCTCCCCGTCTGAATACTGCAGCGGCCGCACTCGGCAGAAACGAATCGGCAAAATGACGGCAAAGTCGGCATATCTGAGGCGAGGTTAAAAGAAGGATTTGGATATTCATTTATACGCGATATAGTATTTTTTCGCCTTAAAACTATTCGATCACTGGCGTCAATAGTGCCGTATCAATTGCTTCTTCAGCTTTCTCAGCCAATCAGCTACCCACAGATCACAAGTTTGCTTTTGGAAACGACATAGCTACATTCTCCTCATATGAGATATTAGACATACATCCTTTTAGGATGAAAATAATATGTACAAGATATTGCATAATTGTAGCGGAGGTCAAAGTAAATATTATTCTAGGAGATTGCAAAGAGAAGGAACGCTTTGAAGAGCGGGATATTGGCGAAAGCAGTTGAATTATGCATCGGGCGGGGAATGTAGAAAACGAGTCGACAGCGATTTAATAAATAGAAAGGAAGGAACGTGACGATGCAGGTAAATAAGAATAAGAGTTTTTACAGATGAAGAACTGAGACTATTTAGAGCAGGCAAATCAAACAAAGCGCCGATGCACTTACGAGATAAAGCGAATTTTGCAGCACCGTTTCAATTAGCTGTCTTGCCGCAGCAGACGCAGCATTATCAGAAACACGCACCAACAGCACAATTGCGAGAGGACGCTGCTCACTAAATGCTCCGTCCAGCGTTTTCAGCACTCACAGCGAAGCAATCGACATTCATGACGTGGCAGTTACGTTGCGTTCTAGAAATCCTGTGGGTTTTTAACACACTGACGCCCATTTTCGCCCGGTTTTAAAACTAGTTAACGATCTTTTAACCCAGCTGCATTAACATTCGCACAAAAAGTATGGAAATGACTGGAGATCGTTGTCGGGATTTCAGGGGGAGCGGTGAAACAGGACAGAAAATACGATAATCAGCGGGGGAAACTTTTTTAAGAACTAGTTAATATTCATAGACGCGGACTGAGCCAGAGCGCAAACACGAGCGCCGAGAGAGGATTGCGCGAGGGAGTGGGGGAAGGGGCGGCGGTGCTTGCATTATGGCTGCTCCATGACTATTCATAGGCGTCCTAGATCCACCGCCCAAGTGCAGCTATTTGCTCTCGATGGCTGCGCTCCGTCCGGGAGGTGGATGCGTGGATGTCTTGTGCTCGCACGATGGAACTTATAGAAGACCGCAGTAGAATCTGAGAGCTCTTATTTCCCTTCAGCGACTTCATTACGATTTTGTGCAAGTAGTAGAAATCAATATGTACAAATAGTTCAAGAAACACTGGATAAATTAAACAATGAAATAACAAAAACGATGATTCCAGACATGTTGTAAATTGTATGTATTTTACAGACATTTCGAACTCATTTGAAGAGGACCTCGCACATGCGGACGAAAAGTCTGTAAAATACATATAATTTACAACATGACTAGAATCATCATTTTTATTATTTGATTGTTCAATATCTACAATTTAGATAATTCTGAGATCTTGTTTCTGCAACACAACACTCATATCCGCAAACTTGTAGTGTCGACTTTTCTATATAATGGTAGATGGGGCATATGAGGGCAACGGATCAACTTACAGCTCGACTGTAAGCGTAGGAGAGGGGACAGTGAATAGGGATGGAATTATCGTACACACCGAAGAACGCTATTTAATGAACAGCTCCACCATCTGCTTGATTGGAGGAAACAACGGACACAGCCATTCAGAATGAACGGCTCCCAATTCTCATTCAGACAGGCAGGCCTGCACTAGGTTTCTTAGCTGGTGCCGAAAACCTTACCACCGTCGGCGCTTCATGTGCACGAACTTTCACAGAGCAGAGGCAAATAGATGTCACACCTGGTAAAGTTTGATGTTCTAGCTGAAAATGAACAAATATAATTCTTCCTTATGAAAAAACAATGGACGTTCTTGGCCAAAAACAGAACGTAAATTACTTTTACTATTGTTTCTTCCTATTAAAAAGACATTCAAAGAATTTGAGCAAAATCTGAATTAAAACAGTATGAGGTAAACAATATCTTAATGAATATGTAAAGATTTTCTGACAAATTTTTGAAAGTCATGCATGAATCCAACAAAAAGGTACAAAATTGAACAAGCATTGAACTTAAATACACTGTGAATACTGTAAATCATTCTATAAGCACGAAAATGGGCTAAACACAAGCAGTACTTTTTGAAGAATTTTTAGAGAGTTTGTAGAAAACACCAAGGATCCAGAGAAAGCTTTAAATGAATAAAGGCAGCGGGTTGCTGTCACCATTTCCTCAACAAACCAACAGATCATCGTTGTGATATCCTTCCGCTTTACTTTCTGAGTGCGGGAAGCGAAATCGCCGGGAGTCCAAAATAATGCGGAGGGGGAATGCTCCGTCAGAGGAGAAATTTTGGCTTTGCTTTCCACACCTTTGGGTGAAGGCGGGGAGGACGCGCTCTGGAGGCTGAGGTCGCAGGTGGCAGCACGGATCTCAATAGGCGCGACAGAGGAGCAGCAATGCGAAATGAACAGACAGGATGAGCGAGATCTCCGGCCCCCGACAAATGACGGTGAGCGATACCTCGGTGTAAGTGGCCTCGGAGAGCCAGGATAACGTGGAGTGGGCATCTAGTTTATGAGAAATGGTGCGCAATATCGTGGCAAGTTCAAATATTTAACCTTTTCCGAACGGAGCAAAATTAGCATTCGCACAGCAATTGAAATCCTACGGCCCCCCACGCAAAGCTCGAAAATTAAAGTACCCATACAATTTGAAAAATATTAAAATCAGTTTCATTTGACAAAATTTCATTTCATTAAAAAAATAATTTACACGGACTGTTTTGTATACGCGTATAAAACTGGTCAATACCTTCCTTAATGCCAGTGTAAATTCATAAATCATTGCTTTTATGTATATTGAAATATCTAACGCTCATATTCCCACGGACACACGTGTAAATTAAACGACCCTGCACATTCGACCAGTTCAGGAACGGGACCGAATTATTACATAGCACCCTACGACACAGGCTAGTGATGCAAAAACGGCGGACTGGGTCCATTACGACCAGGACAATAACCGAAGACTTGAGATCAAATACAGAGTAAACGTCGAAATGAAGGGGCGAAGTATCCTTCAGAGCCTGGCGGGCGATTCCTTGCGGATCTGCGGCGCCCACACTCCCGCCGCCCGGGCCGGAAATAGGCGGCACCGACAGCGGCGGCGGCAGGGCGTGGGCGAAGGCGTGGCGGCGGCGGCGGCGGCGGGCGGGGGAGAGCGTTCTGTGGGGGGAGGGGCACAGGTGCAGTGCAGATGATCGCGCAGCTGCTCCTGGCGCTCAACCAGAGGGACAAGTGGACGGACGCAGCCCAGCGCACACGCGACACCGTCCGGCCGCTTTTCCTCCACCTGGCACCTGAGCGAACGATATTAGAATAGCATATTCTTCAACGAGCTAGCATGATAGCTATTATTCACGAGTTGATGTGTACGACCCGCGCGACGTATGAGCGAGTGTCGGAATTTCCACGAGTGAATAATAGCCATCCTAAGCGAGTACAAGTCTGTTCTTTCTCTACGACTTTGAAATCGGTGCTTTAAAAATACTCAATGAAAACATTTGAAAAGTTTTAATTTTTTGAAATAATGTTATATTCATAATACTTTTTACTTCATTACCTGAATATTTTATAACTTACTGCAAACAAATAACAAAACAAGTATGACAAATAAATAGTTTGGATTTACTTTTTGGAAAAATTAATTGTGAAGTTAGAGCAATTGGTAATATTTATTATCGAGTGAGTGCACTCTTGATTTGAGCCGATGTCATTTAAATTATAAATATTTATTAGTAGAACAAGATGTTTCTTGTATACGAGTTTTCTAAATAATAGCTATATAATGTTCTACTGATTGCGTTACCGTCTTTGCAGTAGACATTTTGTTTGACATAGAATCATCCACATACCCTTGCGCTACCACGCAACCTTCCTATCAATGACCAACTCGCATACTGTTTCGTGTAACCTGCCGCGGCAGAGCGCGCAGAGCTGTTGCCCTCTGTGGGCGACTGCAAGAACCCTCTGTCGTGTACAATGCACTAAGACGAATGTAATTGGGCTGTCGACTACTACATTCGAGTAGCCGTAGAGGAACACTGTTCCACCCGTGAAATTTCAGCCAATAGAATGCAAGAATCAGACCCAATCACTCAAAGACGACTTTTCCACGCAAAATTATCAGTATTGATCATCGCCTTCTAGGAGGTGATAATCAAGGAGGTGAATTCCTGGCTTCAAGACACCTGAATTTATTTCAAAGGTTTCTAAAGCATTGGTAGGATTATATATCTTAGTACGAGAGGAGTGAAAGGCCAAAATACGGTGAAAGAAAGGAATAAAAAAAGAAAAGAAATGAGACGAAGTGACACGAAATGAGAACATCTGTGGCTCAATGGTTGGCCTTGTCTCGGTTCATCACAAGAGAACAGTCAATATTAACACGTAATGGTCAACGGCACAAAGGCAAAGAGTTTCGTTAAAATAACGCTGAACATTCAAAATAATGTAGACTAAGAAACGCAAAGAAGAAACACAATGTACAGATTAATCCCGTCATCAGACATTTGAGAGATAAAAATGTCTCGGGACATCAATCAATCTACATGCAGCCATATGGCGTCTCTCCCAAGGATTTGGAACATATCGAAAAAGGGATTACTACTATGGTGCTCGTTATTTCGTCGAGTTTTTCCATATTTCTCCCTCTCACATTTAAATGTTATAAAGGAGGGATGAATATTTTCAGAGCAATTAAACAAGATTAACGCGTACCCCCCACCACCAGCAGCATTTTAGAATAATTTTTGAATTCTTATATTTTTTCACAGACAAGAAGGTTGTATCGGTAATAGTGAAAAGAAAGATAAGGATCAGTAAATAAGGCGCATATCAGGGCCTCATAGGGTCCACTACACATTCAAATCAAATTTTTCAATATACACTGAGTACAAACGTTGTAAATCCTTTTTTCGAGCCTTTTTCTGTTTAAAAATATTATTTATGCGTAAAAAATCTCTGTTGTAATCTAAGATAAGGTATTGTAACACGTGGAGTGCCGCCTGTACAGTTATGTAAAAAATAAGAATCCAAAATTTACAGTAATAAATTTCTAGTGGTCTGTGGTAAGGGTTAATGATTTTGTTATTGCTGTGAAATTTTGCACATTTTCACACATATTTAAAATTAAAAGAGGCGTTTTAAAATACTCCGAGTATACTCAAATAACGACAGTTCTAATAACTACATGTTTTCCTTTAATGACACAGTATGACAGGAGAAACACTGAAACCATAGCACAGAAATTACCCGCGTAGCAGCGGTTAGCCTGCTAACTATCTACCTCTGGATATCGGAGATCAAATTCCAGTCGATCCTTATGAAAATTGTGGTGTACAAAGCGGATATCCACCAGGGTTTCTCGGGACTCTCCTTGCCTCTCGTTCCAACATTGCTCCATCATCGTTTGAATTCACTCATCACTAAGCATGCACCAAGACAATTCATTTTAGCTGAGGCCGACAACGGAGACAGTAACATAATAAATATATCACAATAAAGATACTATTGAACTCAACGTACAAGTGGCCCAAAGACCTACCACCCTATGAGCTTGGGGTTCGCCAATCAAATTATTATCTCGTTAGGGACTCCAGGCTGGCCTGCCGAGGGCCTGATGCCGGGCCTGAAGCCGGGCCGGGTCACAAGGCGGCCACCCATCGCCCCCTCCACGCCCCCCTGGGCACGACTCCTCTCCGCCACGCACTCTGCCCCCTCGCGTGCAAGGGCACACAAATGGAAATCCCCTCACACAATGCACACACGGAGGTACTCGCGGCGAGGGAATTTATCACCGCACAAAAATTGGGCGTCACTTCATAAGGTCGTGTGTATAAATTTATACTGAGAGTTCACGTGAGCCACAAACACACATACTGACTGCAATGCTGGATTTTGATTTTGAGGGCTCACTGAAACCTCAGCAAGAAAAACAGTGAACCTGTTTCGTTATATTTACACTTTACTTGATCCAAAAGAAGTATACATTACGGATAACGGCAACGTGAAACGTGGGAAATCGTTTAGAATGAAACTAATACTTGAAGCAAAGCAAATCGCTTCGTCTTCAAGTCGCAAATGGTCTTCAAGAGGAAAGGACAACCTGTTAACAGAACTTCATTACTAAGAAACAATCAAATACATCAGGATCAATACCTAGTTAAGGATATTTACAAAGGGATTTTATTTTTCGAATACGGACGCATTATTTGGACGCAGAATCCAGTTTTAACATTTCTAATATAAAGAAAGTACTGAAAAGTACTTTCTGAAGTACTTCTAAAGTACTGAAAGTACACTGAACTGAATTAAGCTTTCTTTGGGTGAATAGGGAATAAAAACAAAAAGACTTGTGTTCGCAGTGACATCTGTTGATTCTCAGCCAAACAGGTCAAGCGCGGTTCCGACCAGCCTTTGTCATTTCTTTCACGCCTGTAGGCGTGGACGGCTGGGAAGGGTATGGCAGGGACGATGGGGTGGGGCGTGGCGGAAGAGGCAGAGGGGGCAGGCTCGACTGCACCCACAGAGGCTGGCGAGAGACTGCTGTTAACAAGTGGTTCAAACTTTATGACGCCGCCCCTACTACTTAGTCAAGCTCTAGAAACCTCTTGACATTTCAGTAAATATTTTAGGCTGCGCGCCAGCCGCTACAAACTTTCAGCCGGAGAGTTAAGCTAAGAAGTTGCAAGGTGATAATGCACTGGGAAATATTGACCGGGCCTTGAAAGCCTCCGCCTCCGCCGCTGTCGCAACCCCTGTGCACTGGGCAGGCGATAACAGAGGTTACCCAGAGACGGTGTAACCCCACGGTGCATTACATAATGTATTTTTAACTTCGCAATCGGGAGCACCCAAATTCTACGCGTACCCGGCCGGAGCGAGCGTGCTCTGCATGGAAGTCTTGTCATGTGGAGTCAAGCCGAACTTGGGAGAGGGGCGTGGCTGGGTAAGCAGGGCGGGGCGTTTGTGGCATTTGAACTAACTTTCAATGTTCATTCGCTTCAAAAATAAGCATCGCTATTTACAATTAGTATTCAGAGCTAAAACAGTTCGATTGACTGATTGATTGAATACTAGTGATTCCGGGAGCGTCAACTGCCAATATCATCAGTCCCGTAGATGTATTGCATGTTTTTTGCTCGGGAGGTGGCGGTGATCTTGCCCCGCTGGAAGGCGAGATCCGGCGCCGACCTACCGTCAAAAAGCGGGTTTTTCCTCAACCAGGAATTTCCCACCAGCAGGGCACCGCCCCAGCCAGGACAAGCTCTAAACTCCCGATCGGTCTCCCGGCATGTGTGGTAGTGAAGATCGATAGCCTAAAGGTGCAGGTAGTGGGGAGACGAATTGGGGGTCCCGAGCCGCCCGGACCTTAGTTCGAGTGGCCCCCAGTTGGGCTCTTGGCTTCGTCGTGGCAGTGACCCGATACTCTGGGCATAGAGGAGGGACTTGGTGTCCCAACGCATGTGAGTGGCGCGTCGTCATACTGACTGGCGATACTGACTCCGGTACTAGCCCGGATAGCTAGTAGCTCTGAGCTAGCAGGGCGGCCTTAGACCCAGGCATTGAATAGGGAGGTTGCCGAGAAGGCAAACTGCGTTCCGACGGAATCCGGATCTTGGTCCAAGGGGGTACTTGTACCCCTGCGGCGGGTGTAGGTAAAGGCCACCGCCTAAGTACTCACAGCGGGACTTGCCCCCCAATAAAGTACAAGTGAAAGGAGTGCCATAAACGGCATGCACGTATACATGTGTGTAGTGCATGTAATTCATGTGTGGTAGTGTAAGTGTGTGGAAAACTACCGATCAGAGCAGCCGGCCGCTAGAATTCTCCTCCAAAGAGCGACAGAATTCGACCTACCCATCTGGCTAGTGTCGAAAATCCTGCCTCCAGAATTCGAACCCGAAGGTCTACTGGTCAGAGGTACTGCAGTGACATTAGTACATGTCCTGAGCCACCTCTCCCGGTATAGAGTTCGATTTTACAGGTACTTCTATGAGATTTGAGTTGGATACAAAGCACAGTCTATAGTTTCCCGAAAGAACAACAATTACTTTCAATAACCTCTTATAAGAGATGGTTGATCGAGGTGGAATGGCTGACTCGAAGTGCAGCAGCTTGAAGGAGTGTACATAGCCGTTAGTCGGCGTCGCACGGGTTGCAGTGGGAGCAGCGGCTTCCAATGTTTATCTCGCGCCTCATCATGTCCTCCGCAGGCGGCTCTGAGAACGCGGCCGCACTTAAAACAATCGTCACTGGAGAGGGCGCCCGCCACTCACAATGCCAACACGCAGCGCGCCCTGCGCAGGGCTGCACAAACTCCTTCGGCGCAGTGATGACGCCAAGCAGATCCAAGTAATATATCAGAAAAAACGTTGACTTTTCCGACTTCGAAGAGCATTTTACGGCCAAAGTGATATTATCTTCAATGCTCTGTTAAAATTTCGTAGTTAGATTTTAAATAATTATTTCGTACTTCGTACTCCTCCCATCATACGTCGCATACGTTTTAAAGTTTTTATTTTTAATAATTAAATTGAAAAATGAATAAAAACCTTCCAGAACGTAGAAGGGCACGATAATATGAGGCGACGAAGAGAGTATCATTAAAACGAAGTTGGCCAATGGCAAGTACTTTATGTTAATTACATAATTAACAATGTACATTTCAGAATTATTTATTCAACGTTACACTTTAACAGGGAATCAATAATGAAAGGACGCATTTTCTATCAAATAGCAAGATGTTAGTATACGTATACTTTATCAACAATGCTATTATAAACAGCTCATACTTACATAGGTGGGCCGAATAAATTCATGTAATTAGGATAAAAATAAATAATAGTCAACATCAACACCAAGGGGATAAAAATATCACACGCTGACCCTTACGATATTTGCAAGGAAGAGCGCAGTTCTGCGACATGAGACGAAGAAATGCTTACTCAACCGCGAACGTAACAGGACCAGACAAAAGAGATAATACATTTAAAAAAAGACCACGAGGGTGCCGCCAGGTCTAAGGAAGTTCATGAACAACGGAGTCCTCGAAATATTTGTTGTTGTTTTTAATTCATTGATCCTGATCCAAACGTACATTGTAATTTAACGAAATCGCCGATATTCCTGAAATTTCGAATAATCTATGTATATTAGCAAATGGAATGTTTTTAGAACAAACTTGAGTACAACAATCAGAGTAAAGCGCAAAAATCAACTGGAGAAAAGTTCCAATATGTAATAATTGCGGTATCAATATCAAAATGAAAACGACCATTGGTACGCCGATATCAACGATCCTCATACTTATTATTGATAACTGATAAAAGTATGATGAATTATTTTCATTTTACTTAACATTCGGAGACTTTCAAGAATATTTAATTACATTTATAATGAAATAATTTTACTCATTTAAATATTTTCGTTATTGTATGTCCAGAACCCGTGAATTGGGGCCAAATTTTCATGTACAGTGATGTAATGAGCACGTGATTACGACAGGTCACGAATGATGGAGCAATTGTGAAATAAGAAGCTGCGGAAAAAAGGAGTGCTTCGCGAAAATTTCCGAGGAACCCACTTGCACCGCCATCATTTCAAGGATTGACAGAGATTCGAACCCAAGTAGACATAGAAAACTAGCCCGGCCCACCACGTGGTCGCCCTTGCTCGTTTAAATAAATTAGTGGTGCTACAGAATGGCACAGACTTTCCCATATTAGTTTTCTATTTCCTTGGGTCTTCGCTAGCTATTCGGAATTGCCACATACTCTTTCTTGCCAGCTACCCTCTATCGCCGCCAAAAGTACATTTTTTCTGTCATTTTCTTAATTTTTCGGTTTCCTATTGGTAGAGCGAAAATATTAATTTTAGAATATGTTAATAAAATAATTAATTTTAAAATTATGTGCCGTTTAAGAGAAAATGGCGTTTTAGCACTACTAAAAATGCGAAATTTAAAGCTCATTTTCACAGAAAATGTTTGAGTTTTCAAAATACTTTATTTGAAGTTATTTGAAGCACTTACACTCACTAATATAATAATCTTTACAAATTTCTGGTAATGTGCATATTAAAGATGTGAGAGATCTTTCAAAAAATTTTCAATTATGTAATTTTTGAAAACACAAGAAAATAACTCAAATTAACTTTACGTCATATTAAAGAATGTAATTAGCACTATCCGTTACAAAAGTTTCAAGAAAAAAATTGCAGCCATATATGAGAAAATGGCGTTTGAGCGTCTCTGAAAATGCGAAATTTTGAGCTACTTTTCACAGAAAACGGTTGTGTTTTCGAGAAAATTTACATGACATTATTTAAAGCAC
Source organism: Acheta domesticus (assembly GCA_031308135.1). NCBI lineage: Eukaryota > Metazoa > Arthropoda > Insecta > Orthoptera > Gryllidae > Acheta > Acheta domesticus. The sequence goes on from JAHLJT010000631.1 coordinate 5,552,278, forward strand.
ATATACTCCTAAATATAATAATGTGAACAAATCGCCGCTAATGTAAATATTATCGACGTGAGAAACATTTACATTTTTGTAATTTTTGAAAAAAACAACATATAGATCAATATGGCTTTTATGTCATTTGATAGAGTAAATTTACCACTATTCCTACCAAAAGTTTAAAGAAAAAATTTGGAGTCGTTGTTGAGAAAATCTTGTTTTTGTAATTTTTTAATGTTGAACATATTGCACGCACCACTAAAAATTTGAGAAACATTTACATGACCTTTATGAAAGAATTCAATATGCAGAACAAATTTTATTTGAAGAAAAAATCTCTATCTTCAATTTTGTAGCTGGAAAAAGACGCCGAAAAAAATTCAAACTTTGAAAATTTTCGAAAATTCAGAACTGTACGTGAAAATCGGACCTATGCCATGTTAATAAGTGTATTTTACTCTATTCATACAAGAAATTTAAAGAAAAAAATTGGAGCCGTTTTTTAAAAAATTCTGAAAATCCCCGGGGGGCTTCATATAAAGTACCCCCAAATTTTGAAGAATCTTTTTCAAAATCTCAAAGTTTCGACTAGAATCAGATCGACCTGGGGATATCCATTTTGGAAGAAATCGTACGTATGGTTTAGGCGTTAGCAGTGTTCACAGACGGACAAACGGACGGACAGACGAACGGACAGCCGGACAGACGGACGGACGTTTTCCTTTCAATTGGGTTTTCGGTATCAAGGACCTAGAAAACAGGGTTTCTGGCTACACCACGAGTTAGGGGATTTTTTTTCTTAATTTAGCAACTGGTTTTATCCACGTATTCGTTTTCACGGCCCGGCAATGAATTTTTTTCCGCCTAAAATTGGCCATTTTTTCGCGCAGCATTACATAACTTTCCCTATACTACGTGTATTACTCCGTGTATACGTACGTATACGGGAAAGTAAAAAGACGAAGGTCGTTTTTCAAAGGCAAGCGTTGGAGACCCCTGGCGGCGGCCGGGGCAAAAAGGCTGCCCCACCCCGCACCGCCCGCACATGTGCTCTCGCAGCCACCCAGTCCCCGCCCCCGCTCACTCAACGCGCACACCATTCAACGAACTCTTAGATCATTATTCACTAAAAATGTGCAGCAACGTTATTTATTATTAGTGAATTTATTTAATAATATTTACAATTAAAGCATTTTGTAAAGTAAAACATTTTACAGGTTGTAAAACACGAGTATAAAATTAATGTTTTTCTCGTAGAAAAAATCGTATTAATAGAAAGACGTTTATCTGTTCTCTTTTTCGCAAAAATGGTATATTTTAACACATTTTTTCCAAACCATCATTGTTCTTCCTGGAAGTATTGAGCGCAGTGTCCAAAGGGATGCAAGTATCCAAAACAATGACATATCTTATTTACTTGCGTAGAAATACGTCTTTGAACTGCTGCTCTATTAAATTACGTAACTGTCATAGAGTGGCTTTTGCCTTCGAGGGACATATAAAATATTGTTTATATGATTTAATAAATTTAAAGACACAAATTGACGATAATGTATAAGTTAAACAGTTATTACCATCATTAAAGTATATTACATTGTTTGATATTATTTATGCAATGAGCTCTATTGGTCCCCACTACGACCTCTATACTATTCAAATTAGACCAAAAAATGCTGATCGACTCAAAAAAAAATCCCGGAGTTTTGAAGTTTGGCATTATTATTTGCTGGTATCTACCGCACGTCACACTAAAAATTTTGAAGTGTGTGTGTGTGTGTGGGGGGGGTCGTGAGCCAGTGTTAGGAGGTACCGTTTAAGGATGGGTTTTCTATGATTTTTTTGCATATATCTCCAAAACTATCAGTCCTACATGAAATTATGCACTATACGAAATTAAAATAGACGAAATTTTCTACACAAAATTTCTTAGGGTTGTGTGGAGAATTACCCTTTTTAAATTTACAGGCTTGAAAAAGTATTGTTTTTTTTTATTTACACGACTCTACATTAGTTATCTCCCTTATAATAATTGTGTTAAGATATGTTCAATGCACGGGAGTAATTATATTTTTGTTTAAGACCTTTAAGAATGGCGCTGTTTCATTCTGGCTGAATTTTCGAAAACTGCAGAAGTTACAAAGAATGCGAGAAAGTAGGTGCTGTTGCAGCACCAAGTGTTTTTAAGCGTAGGGAAGGTATGAGTTGAACTGTGAGGCTAATGCTGTGCGGGTAACGTGACTGGTGTGTTAAGAACTCGTTTGCTGAGCAAAGTTTTTTGCTGTTTGGAAACACTTTTGCAGATTCACGTAGGGTTATTATTTGGCATAGCCGTTATAAATAATGAGAGAAAGTATATGTGGTGTTAGCACTACTAATTTTACAGTATGATGAAGATCAAGAATGTTTTTAATTACGAAAGTTAAAATCGGTTCTCCAAACTATCCAAAGACCCAAACGTTTGTCGTACACACAAGACGGTGCTAAAGGTACACTCTGAAAGGTCGAAATTTCGTATAAAATTAATAAAAGCAACTCGATAAGTAAATGTTAGAGCGATCCCAACAACTCCAAGTGTAACGGCCTTCCTTCTCCTTTTGCTTCGTTGAAAAGTTCCTGAAGGGAGTAGGGAGGGAGCGCGAGGCGCTTCAACGGAGTCTGCTCCCCTTCCGCCCTCTGCGCCTTTCCGCTCCACTCTCCCGTGGCCCTCGCGTCGCCTCCTGTGCTTCCACACGGGACGGCGGGGGCGACGGACACCGCCAGGATGCCGGCGGGGTGGGGCGCGGCCGGTGTGGTGAGAGGAGTGGAGGGGGAGGAGGCGGCAGGCGCTGGCCAATCGATGCATGAAAATGCGTGGCGTCCGCGCGAACGAACGGAGGAAAAAATAAAAACCGAATGAAATTGCGCAGTGTCACAACCGCATCTAAGCACTGCTTTATACTCTGGCTACCACAACCTGGGAATGTAGGTCATCCCAAGGATAATTAGGAAAATAAATTTTTTTTCCTTTTTTTTTTAAACAGCGTACCATCACTGTGTTATATCAGGTCAACGGAGTTTTGAGTTATATTAATCGGAAATAAAGGATATTTGAAATGCTTTTAGGTCGTAGCAAAATGATTTCACGTATTCACTCTCCTACATAATTTGCAACTCCTCACCTACATTTGTCTCGTAAACCGAAAGATAAAAAGTAAAATGCGAATGAATGTGAAATTTATTTTTATATTTGCTTGAGGCGTAAATGTTTTTATGAATTTACATTTGAACCAAAATAAATAATATTTATTTCCGCAAGAAACAAAAGTTTGTTTTTATCTTGAATTATTCCTCTTTTACAAGTTCTGATTTCATTTGAGATAATAATAGACGTGTTGATGTTGCTATTCCTTGTCGTACCCGTGTGAATATAGAGAACAACTTAACCCCATAGCATGCAAACACTAATGCAAATAATTAGATGATATGATGCTCGTAGGTATAGAGGAGTTACTCTAATAAGGGACCACTTTTACAGGTCGGGAAACAAATGAACATCGTGCAGCGCAATGATATTGCAAGAGATAGTGATGAAGCCATTTCCAAATTGGCTAATAATAAACGAACGCACTGGGAAAATAAGTGTCTGACCATAACATGCAGTTACGTTGTCAGCAGTGGCCAAACAGTAGCTGTCACAGCGGTCCCTTCTTACTATAATCTCTCACTAGTCGGTGCGCTGCGCAGGGCGGAGCGGAGGAGAGAGCGCAGCTGCGTGTTCGAGGCGACGTCTCAGTCGCAGAGGGCTTCCCGCCCGCACGGGCGCCTCCTGCCCTGCGCTGCGGCGAACTGGGCGGCGGAGGGAAACACCACGAAGGCGTAAGCGGGAGTGACGACGACGGAGGCGGAAACGGAGGAGAGGGCGGATGTAGACGGGGAGTACGCGCCAGAAGCAGCAGTGTGGGCGAGCGTGAAGGCGCAGGCGTGGGCGGAGGAGAAGAAGGCGGTAGCGCCAGCGCCGGCGACGAGGGCGAGGGAGGCGGGCGCGAAGGAGAAGGCGCTGTTCAGTTCCGAGGCGGCTCGTTTCTGGAATACAGATCGCCCGCGCCGGGGCTTAGGGGCGCTCTGGGCGGCGCCGCCGCGCCGGGCGCGTGGGCGGAGAGCGGGGGCGGCAGGAAGCGAACAGGGAGAGGGCAGCGGTCGCGGGTGCGAGTGGAGGACTAGCTACCACTGCATGTGTCTGACAAAATCAAAAAGTAGGTGTGCGATATAATAATACATAGGTGGCCCCATAAGTTTCCGGCCTGATGAAGATAACGCTATCTATGGGAAACGTTAGGGAGTTTTAGCGCCTGGCGTAAGGAAACATCCTTAAACACTATTGATCACGTGACTGACGACTTTATACGGTCGTAATGAACAACGTTCAGAAGAGTTTTAGCAAATAGCGTCATAGCGCTATGGATTATGACAAAAGAAGCATTTCATACGTTGAACAAAGAATTTGCATAATATACCAAAGAACGTAGGGTGGCGGTGAGACATTTCAACCACAATACGAGACAAGAGGTAACAAATTTACATTGTGCACGGTGTTTTAAGATTTTATGACCGCGATGAGAATGCAGTCCGGAATTTTGAATCAGTTTTTCTTGAGAAAGTAGGAAGAATCTAAAAAAAAGCATTCGTTATGAGCGTAATACATAACCTAACCCAAAGATATGATTTCAGCTTTTTTGTCGTGAATTTTTTTCGTATCACCTCTCCAACATTTCCCGTTAATTCTTGTCAACGTTATAGAGTTGGTAAGGAATTGTTACTGCCTCACATACGAGAATCAGTTTATCAGAGTTGGAAAAAATGCAACCTTTCCCGTTTTTAGGCGGTCATTTGGCGCTGAGAGTCTGCAATCGTAGACACTCCTACAGGGGTTAACTATGTATGAAGGTATAAGGTCGTACCTTAGGTCTAAGGTAAGACGTCATGACTTCAAGGTCCGTCACATGACTGTTAGTGGATAACGCCGCTACCTTACGCGTGGCGCTGAAACTCCCTATTCTGATATATACTCTTATCTTTAATTGTAACGATATAGGTTTGCACCCGATATCTCACTCATTTTTATGGAGAGGGGTACTTGAGGTGGGTGAAATCTCATGGTGTTACGCGTCTTCATGACAATGCACCTGTGTTTTACTCCTCAGATTTCAAACAATATTGTGAAGGACTGTGGCTTAAAAGACTTGGTTCATTCACACTACAGTCCAGATTGGACACCCTGTGACGTCTACCACTTATCAAAACGGACGAAAAACCTTCGGGAAAGACGAGTTTCAGACGAGAGTGAGATGAAAGAAGCAGTTTTGACCATTTGCGAACAAAAATTTCGAGTATTTTTTCAAAGGCCTAGAAATGTTAATATACAGATGTCAAAAGTGTGTTGAATTAACGAAAAATTAAGTTGAAAAGTTACGTAATTTTGTAAAACTTCTATCGAAAATAGAAGTTAGTGAGGCCGGAAACTTATGGAACTTACATATGTAGGAGAAGGGAAAGATGTATAAAAAGATGTTTGGTACAAGTAGAGAGGCGGATGCTAAAGAAGAGATGGTGATGACGCAAATGCAAGACAAGAGAGGAGGAAGAAAACAAATTGAGAAGAAAGAAAGGAAGTTAGATATGTTATCGAACGGGATAATGGTCCACATAGACAGCGGAGAAGGGTGTCTGGCGCCTTAGCGTCCCGCTTCGTTTCAGCTCTGACGCAGCGTCGGCATCAGCTGCGAAAATGAGTCAAGGACGTCGCAGCGGCTCCACGACCAGATGTGCTTATGACCCTCTTGGCCCACGTAGCCGAAACACGTGGGGGAGAGCGAGAGCGATGGCCAGAATGGCGGCAGGCGGGTGTGGGCCTCCTCGCCGGCCGAACGACTGAAGTAGTTCTCCGCCAGCAGTCCTCGAAAGGTTCGAGGACTAACGTTCGAATTCCGGTGCTGACGGATTTTCGAAAACAGCTAGAGTACTAGGCCTAATAATGCGCCGCTGTCTGGAGGAGAATTCTAGGGGCTGGCTTGCTCTGATCGGTAGAAGGGTTTCTTGGGGGTTCTTCGATCAGTACCCGGCGAATGCCATTGCAATACTTTTACAAACGGGCCAAGAACCGTGTTTTTTTCTCTCTTCCCCATACTTGTGCCCTCCTCTTACCTTACAGTATCACTTAGAGTATTCACTCCACACATGCCGGATGACCAATCGGGAGCTTAGAGGTTCTACCGGCTGCGACAATGTCACGCTGGGAGAGATACCAAGATGTGGTAATATCCCCTTAAACCGACCTGTAAAACCGATTGAGTTTACTTCAGATGTAGCATTGTCGCTGTTTCTGCAGTGTCTCTGACCGAGAAGTCATAGGTTCGTTTCCCGACGGTGGCGGATTTTCAACTCCATTTACGTAGCCGCATCGAATTCAGCGGCGGCAGCGCGCTGTCTGGGCGAGACATTTAGCAGCCGGGTGCTCTGATCGGAAGTTTTCCGTGTTTTTTTCCTATCACTACCAAGTAATTACCAGAGCAGTACCCTAACAAAAAGGATCCGCTTGGGATCTTGTCCTCTTCCTTGCTCTATCCTCTCCTCTACTCACACACTTATAGTATTCACTACATTACCACATATGCCGGTAGTGTAGATCGGAGCCTGCAGCTTGTAGACGCGGCGCTTCATTGGAGGGAGATTCCTGGAGGAGGAAATCTCCCGCACGACGATTGGCAGGTCAACGCGGGATCCCGCCATCCAGCGCCAGAGGAACACCGCCTCCTCCAGCGATAAAACATTCACTACACTAACGGGACGAATGACCGCAGCAGTTGACGTCCTTGAAAATAACAATCATTCACTCGACGGCCGATTGATTGATTGTTCGTGATTCCGGGCGCGTCAACTACAGGGGGTCATTAGCCCCGTAAATGTAGTGCGTGTTTTTCATCGGGAAGTGGCGGTGATCTTTCCCCGTTGGATGGCGAGATCCGGCGCCGACCTACCGTCGACTAGCGGGGTTTCCCCCCAAACCAGGTATCTCCCAATAGCGGGGCACCGCCCCAGCCGGGACAAGCTCAAAGCTCCCGACTCGTCTCTCGGCATGTGTGGTAGTGTAGTGCATGTTAGTGTAAGTGTGTGTGAAAGGGGCGAGGATAGGACAAGGAAGAGGCGCGGTCCATGGCCCGTTTGTTAGGGTACAGCTCCGGCATTCGCTTGGTGATGATCCGAGAAACCACGGAAAACTCGATCAGAGCAGCCGGCCGCCAGAATTCTCCTCCAGACAGCGACTGAATTCGACCTAGTTGACAAGCTAGTGCTCGAAACTAGGACCTCCCGGTCAGAGGGACTGCAGTGACATCCGGCTGATGCACTGAGCCATTTCTCCCGGTATCGACGGCCGAGGTATCAGGCCGCAGGCGCCGCGAGCGCTAATGGGTCTGGGGTGCGCCAGGATTAAAAGAGGACGGAAGAGATGGCATGAGCGGCGGGCGGGAAGAGATGCGCACGAGCGAGGAGGGGAGGGCGGAGGGGAGGGACGCGCCTAGTCGGGTGCAGCGAGGCCGAGCGGTGAGGGATCAGCGAGGCCGCGCTGGCCCGGGCCGATGTTGATTGAAGCGGGGGCGGCAGCGGAGAGGAGAGGAGCTACGAGGGCGCTCCACGCGATGGAGAACAGGGCAGATGGAGCGCCAGGGGATCGGTGAGATCTCAAGGGCGATGTGAGCAGCCGGGCAGCTGGAAGGCTTAGCGGCCAACGCGGCCCTGCAGACCCAAGACCTGCAGCGAGAAACGGAGGCATTACGTTCTGGAATTCGGAGAGCGAAGAGAATGGCTTCCCAGGAATTAGGTTGCTTGTTGGAAAGGCAAGCATTGCGAGGGGAACTACAATAGCAAAATAATAAAATATCTTCCTTCGCAAGCAAATGTACACTAGTAACTTATGCAAATATATATATATATATATATATATATATATATATATATATATATTTGTATATACAAGTCAAAGGAATGACGTGTTGACAAGACCAAAAATAGACGAAAGAGAATGGCAGGCTAGGCGTAAAGCAAAGGTTCGTATTCCAATAACAGATAAATGCGTTAACACAGAGGCATAAGAATCAGCACTCGTTACAGTCTCTGTTTAATTTCCAATGTTGAAAACGAATTGAAAACCGAATAAAATGGACTATTTCCATCTTCTAGGTTCTGCAATGAGTAGCTTCATACTTCCAAGCGAGCCGTCTCGACGTCCGCCTGCAGCACCGGGGGCAGGGTGCGTGAAGGCGGGGAGATGCGGCAGCGGAAGGGAGGCACTGGCTCGTACGCGCGTCGCGTCGCGTCGCGTCGCGTCGCCCGGGTGGTAAGTCACGCCGGGTGGCTGGCAGGGCAGGGAGGAGGGCGAGGCCTGAAGCGTGGCGCCGGGAGACGAAGCCGGCTCAGGCGTAACACGGTAGCGGCACCCCGTCTGCCCCCCACCTCCCCGGGTGGCGCTGTCGCGGGCGGCGGCGCGGGATTTACGGGCGCGGGAAACCGATCCGCGCGCTCTCAGGCCGCTCCAGTTTCCTCCCCGCCCCTGGCCCTGGCCCCGCCCCACCCGCCCCGCCCGCGCCACCCAGCCCGCAGGTGACAGGTGCTTCTGGGAAGAGGACCGCCCCCCCGGCCAGGGGTGGACGACGCCAACTTCAACCTGCAGTGAAACTTCTTCGGGAAGAGCCTTAAAGGAAAGCACAAATCATTATATGAACGTACGTTTCGAAGTACACGTTACGGATAAGATTATTCACACACTTTACTTTACTCAGGGCCCATAGACCTTGACGTGTAGCGCTAAAGGGCATTAATACTGCAGTCACCGTGGCGTACCACCCCTGTACAAAAAATCTTTTCAGTTCTATTTTGTGGATGAATTTACCTTTTTCTTGAATATGCTTGGAGGAGCATTTTTATCTAATACCGACTTCAGACCTATCTCTAAAAAATCATAGGTAGAGCTCAGGCCCACCTGTATATTGGCCAAGGGTGCGATTCTATAGTTCCGAAAGTTTCAAAACTTTTCTGCAAATGGGGGTATATCAAGTAAAAAGATATAATGTCACAAAATTAAAATTAAATTCTGTATTACCTATTATGCATGAAAATCAATTACCATTAAAGTCATAACAAATATTCGGACAATGCCTTTAGTACCAACCAACGCTACAAAAGAGCGATAACAATAGCGTAAGTGTTGTAGTTTTTGTCACAGTTTTCCTTCGGATTATTTCTCAAGATTTGGGGACAACGATTAACACAATAAAGGTTGTTTTCTGTTACGATTGTCCGACGCGGTTCCTAGCTGCACGGGGCCCAATGGGGCCTGCACACGCTCAGTGCACACCCCTGACGGCGGTCATCGTCTTGACGGCACGCGCGACGAATGCAAGCAGCAAATGAAGTCGAGGGAATTGAAACAGGTTCAGCGGAGCAAAGAGCAAGGTGGAACGATCGGAAACTCAAACTCAACTTGAGATATCGCATTTCCAACCGCCGACGGAGGCACTTTGAAAGATGTGGAGTTTTAGAGTTCTGTTTGATGTGTAAACGTATATGTAACGTTGAAGATATCGGTTGCTCTCATAGAAAATTGCTACACATTGAAGTATTAAGAAATTAGAACGAAGCAATAAATGTTTTGAAATGAAATGAAAAAAGTCTTATTAATCATGGAGTGTTATGAACCATATAGGTCGAAATCCTTTTAACGTGCGTGCGTGTGCGTGCATATGCGTGTGCTCGTGTACGTGTGCGTGTGTGTGTGTGTGTGTTTTGCACGTTTGCAAAAGCCTTTTTCAGCAGGTCTGTCATATAACGTTACTGAAAATATACCGGAAACAGTTTGCATGAAAGCAATTGATTGATGGCGTTGTTTGCAAATGGAATATTTTCTGTAATAATACACAAAAAAAGATGAATGCGAAGGATGTGCCCAATATCAATTAAAAAAAACACAACTGACGGGTTAAAGACGTATTTCTCGACGTCCCTACTAATTTCATGAGCGCAAAGTTGCAAGATATATTACTTTCTTAGGGCAGCTTTACGGCGAACACCCCTTGTATTGCACGACGCGACGTGAAAGAGTAGACGAATCTTATCAGATTTCGAAACGGGTAATTCCAGATACGAGGAGACGGCGACCGGTCCCGTTTCTGTCTCATAAATACGCGAGGCGGCGCGGCGGCGGAGCGGGTAACCGAGACGGCAAGCTCCGCCTTTGAGGCACTTTGTACACGGCGCAGACGCGGCTCAAAGCCCAAGCGGAATTAGGAGCTTCGCGACTCGTTTAATTTAATCTCCGCGCGGAGGCGCCGCCGGCCGCCGCCGCCCCATCCGACCGCACACCACTCCACCAGAAGAACAAGGCGAAAGAAGAGGAAGAGAAAGAGAAGGCGAGGATGAAGAACAAGAAAGGTGGATGAGAAAGGAGGATGGAGAACAAGAAAGGAAGGAAAAGAGGATGAAGAACAAGAAAGATGAAGGAGAACGAGCAAGAGAAGGGTAAAGAGGAAGCCAAGGCAGATGATTGAGGGAGGATGATGAAGAGATGTAGAAGGAAGAGGAGGAGAGAGTGGAGGTGGTGCAGGAGGAAGAGACGGAGAAGGGTCACGAAGAGGACGAGGAAGAGAAATAGAAACCGAGGACGAAGGAGGAAACATGATGAACTAGGACGAGACACAAGCGGGAAGACAAAACAGAAGTAGGGAGAAAAGAAGAAGTAATCATTGAAAGACACACCGGATTAGAACTAGAACAGAAGAGAATTGACGATGATCCACGTATAGGAACAGAGAATCCTACTCCAGATCACTAATGACATTCCCAATATTTGTGAGGCTTGCCAAGACTACATTACACAACAGATCTAGTACACGACGAATACAATACAATACGAGATATAACAGAGGCCAAACCATGTAGAGGAGAGTAGACGTAGCACTCAGTGATACAAATCCGCCTTCATTTGGAAATTACAGAAACAACAAACTGAGGGGGCAGAGACCAAACAAAACGCAAAGAGAGGTGGTATTGGGAGTAAATCATAGAAGGCTGGACCTGGGGGCAAGGGCGTGACTGGAAATGGCGAGGAATTGGGAGATGGCGCGGGCGCGGGCGCGGGCGCCAGGGGGGCAATTGGCCCTGTTAGCCGAATCGATGGTGACATGAGCAACTCGTCTGCGGCGCAGCGCAGAGCAGCGCAGGAATTATTTGAACAGCGTCGCCACAACAAAGCGCTCGCGCCCACATCCATCACCCCCCCCCCCAGCCCGCCCTGCGGCCGAATCAATTGCGCCGGCGGGTCTCGCGCGCGGCTCGGGTGACAAATGACAGCGTCGCGCCCACGCCGTCGCCACCGCCACCCCACTCCCCCGCGGCTACACTGGCGAAGCACGCTTCCTCATGGGAGGGTACTTTTACAGACCGCGTCTACAAGGGTGGGGAATATGTAACAGCTACGGTTTTACTTCCCTATAACTTTCTTATAACGGATATTGCCATCCTTTTCCTTCGCTTCCTCCAAGTCCTTGAATTGAGTTCCTTACATTCTTAACCTCCTCAGTTTTTACCACTACTACGTTCGGCATTGTTTCGAACCACTTCAGATGAAACTGTTTCTACACTGCCTGCCTCGTTCATATCTATTTTCTGTACATTTATGAAGTACTGTTTTCTTTATTACTTTGTCATTTATTAGTACAGTGTAAATGTTTTACTGCTACCCACCTTGCCCGTGTGGCCCACAATTATACTGCTGATTGTCCCAGCCTTTCTCTTGCAAAACACATTTCCTACTTAGCGCCCATGTCCTCCAAATGAGTGTTAGATTGCTTTGTCTCGCGTCCGGAAGTTGATTTCCACTTCTCTACTGAGACTAAAATATAAAGAAAACACCCTTGGTAATCCAGCGTTTTCCTGTCGCAGAAAATAACTTCAATTGCTGCGAAAAATAGCAGGGAAAACACTTCAAATTGTTGGTCTATTTCCAAATCGGTAGTCATTTATTTATTTATTTGTCAAAAAACAGTAAAAACTGTATATGACGTGTGGGGAAACAAATTTATCTGCGCACATTTTCTTGAGGGCCAGAATTTAAAAAAAAATCCACATAGTAACTACAAGCAACAGGAAAATTAGCCAAGAAATTATCATCGTAAAATGGCATTGTGACAATTTGTAAGTAACAGTAGGGACCCTGTGTGGTCTACCATTCTACACACATTCTTGTTCTACCAGGGGGCGTTTACCCCGGTGTGGGTAACTAAGCTTTTCGTTTGTATCCTAAAACCTCCCCCGCCAGCGCACAAGTACGCCCACAGGCTGGTGTCCGGATCCCGCCACAACGCGGTTTGCCCTCACGGCAACCTCCCCTTACAATGCCTGTATCGGGCCGCCCAGCCAGCTCAGAACTCCCAGCTATCCAGGCTAATACAGGAGTCACAACATTGCGCTACTCACATGCGCCGAGACAAGTCCCTCCTCTTTGCCCTGAGTAACGGGCTACCGCCACGATGAAGCCAAGAGCCCAATAGGGAGCCACCCGCACTAAGGTTCGGGCCATTTGTCAGTACAAACCAATGTAGCGATGCAAGTAATTATGTTTCTAACATTTGTAATCAGCGTGGCCGTTGCTCAGCGTCTCTCACTGTTCCATCGTCAGCCAACGTGCGCTGGCGTTCGCGGCAACCGCCTCCCCCACGGTCCACTGATGAGCCCTTTTGGCTCGGCGGGGCGGCGCAGGCAACATGCAGTGCCCTCATTTCGCCGCCTCGATCCCCTCCCGCGCTGCTTTCGCCACCATCAATACCCCTGCCGGTTAGTGCGCCGACACCGGCCAAGGGCCATGCAACGATTGGATTCATAGTACGGCTGAAGTCGAGATGAATTTTTTTTAATGAAGCAATACTTTGAACGCAGGACAAATCGAAAATATTCCATTTTTTCCTAAAAGTTCCCAATTATTGGAAATTGCTGACACATGCCAGAATTTCAGTACAGTAATTTTTACATTTTCGATATTATTTTCTGGGTAGGTTTTGTAAAAGTGGATTATTTCCAGTATTCCGGAAAGGGGAATACGGAGATGAAAGTGTGGTCGGACGTGGTTCCTGTTCCATTAACATACTGCCTTATCGTACGAGCTTAGTCACAGCTGAAGCAAAACTACCTTCTTCTAACAGACAATGCCACGAGCACAGCCATGGGCCTATACTTTGTTACGGGAAGAATTGCAACGTCACTGATTAACTCGCTCTAACCAAAATCCACTGAATAACTAATGATAATAATAATGATAATGATAATGATAATAATAATAATAATAATAATAATAATAATAGTAGTAGTAGTAGTAGTAGTAGTAGTAGTAGTAGTAGTAGTAGTAGTAGTAGTAGTAGTAGTAGTAGTAGTTACAGTTATGTTGGTTCATTAAAAAGATAATTAGAGTAGTCGTTGGAGGTATAAAGTTTGAATTGAAGTAGTCATTTAATTTTTAGCTAAAAAGTACCTGCGCTTGCTATAATTCGAAACAAGGACTCTTCATTATGCAAAACATAATCTACGCAAGGAAATAAGAAATGTATGGGAAATTGGTTCTAGTATTCCCGTAGACCTCAACCTATAAAATGCATCAATAGTTCATCAGCAGAATAGCTAAATTTGAATTGGTTTCCGATTGGATGCATGTAATCAAGCAGAAATTCGCGGCAGCATGATTTTGTTTCCACAGAAACAACTACTCGTGCATACAATAATTCAATTAGATGTAGATGATGATTAAATAGCTTTGGTAGGTATTGACAAATTGTTGCTGCATTAAGTGATGCAATAAGAAATCTGTGAAATCGAGGCTTTTCTGTGCAATTGAAGTAATCTGGCATGAAAAATTTAAGTTGGAGTGAAGATGTATAAAAATTAATAATCCAATGAATATTGGAAGGTTTGCTCCCTAGCGTGCAACTAGAGATAGGACAATCTTCAAACACGGCAATCTTCGGATACATTCCTTTGATATGATAATAATAATAAATAATAATAATAAAATTGTCTTTATTAGTGGCGAGGCTCAGGCCATTTGGCCTGCTCTTCCGCCTAACCACATTAAATATATACATAATTTCATAAACTACGAAGAAAATCTAGGGGGGAGGATACTTTTACTTTTACTTCTGGGAGAGAAAACTAGGGACCATCCCGGCATACGCCTTAAGCGATTGAGTAAACCCAGAAAACCTCAATCAGGATGGCGGCTGAAGGCCGAGGACATTGACAAAAATAGTAAATCTAAATATACTTAATACATTAATTAGAAAAAATAATAAATTACAATGTACATTGATTTGAAGAAAAGTAATCTAGGATAATACAAAAATGACAAAATTAAGTAACAAAACTTATACAATAAGAATAAATATTGTGTAATGTTAAGTAGTGACACAGTAGCTACAACAATATGGTAACATAATCAAATTGATAATTATAAGAACAAAGATTAGAATATTTTCAATTTCTGTATCAGTTACAATCAAATAAATGTTATTTTATAAGATGTCCAGCGAAAAGAAAATTTAAAATTTACACATATCACAGACAAAAGAAATTTAATTTTAAGACAAAAGATAGTAGCAGATAAGCATTACACACTTAAATTAAAAATAAAAAATAACCGTCGATTTCTTGGGAATGAGAGTTCAGGTAAGTTAAAAAACCGTTAAGTACAAACTAAATTATAGATCGTGTTTTTGAAGGAGACCTTTAAAGGCTTAGTGATTTCCCGCAAATCAATATAAATTTTTGTTTAGATGCTAAACAATTTCTTATCTTGTGTGCACATATTCAATATGGTTAGTTATTAATATTGTTTTCATTCTTTGTCATTTACTTTATCATGTTTTCCAGGAAAAGCGGATTTGAGCACTCTTTACCAAGAAATCGACAAAAATATAAAGGAGACAGTAAAAGTGAAATTAATTACTAATACAACTAGTTAAAAATAGTTTTCATCAATAATTTGAAATATTACACTACAATCAGTACTTAGTAAGTTTGAGTTTTGTAAATTGTATGGCAAAAATATTAGAGGCTAATCTTACATGCCTTGGAAAATAATAGAGCTTTTAATTGCTTCTTAAAAGAATTGACAGAAGGACTATGTTTTATGTTCTTTGGGAGGCAGTTCCAAGCTCTCGTTACGCCTACGGTAAATGACTTGTTATAATAATTAGAATTATGTTTTGGTATTTGTAATAATAATGATTTATCGAGTCTAGCGGATATAAGAGGCCTGAACCGACTTGTTATATGCGGTATGTGTTTTGTTTTTAGTAATTTGAATAGAAGAGATAGACAATGAAGCATCCGCCTGTCGCTTAGCCGCAGTATTTGATTACACTCAAACATGTTCGATATGTGATCGTATTTTTTTAGATTGTAAATAAACGAATACATGCATTTTGAGCTCTTTGTAACCGTGTGGCAAGTGCTAAGTTTAAATCGTTATACACAAAGTCGCAATAATCGAAGTGCGGAAAGACGAGGGATTCTATTGCAATTTTTTTAATATTGACTGGTAAAAACTTTCCAACAATCCTAAGAGAACCAATTCGTGAATACACTAACTTTGTAACTTTATTTACATGAGAATCCCAGTTGAGGTTATTGTTAAGAATTACTCCTAAGTTTTTGACTTCAGAACAATATGGTACAATGATTTTATCAAGAATAATATTTTCTATACTAAGGTTATCAACTCGTGATTGAACTTTTTTGAACAAATTAACATGGTCTGTGATTTAGCAGGATTCAAGGAAAGGCCGTTTAATTTTGTCCAATTCAGCAAGGTTTCCAAGTCCTTATTGGTTCTATCTACTAATTGTTTCAGTGCAGAGGGTCTTCCTCTAATATAAATTTGTAGATCGTCAGCATACATATGATGTTTACAGAAACTAATGGAATTTGGCAAGTCATTTACGTATATTAGGAAAAACAATGGCCCGAGAATGGATCCTTGGGGGACACCCTTTGTCATTGTTTCTGTCACTGAGTAATCCTCCCCGACACTAATAAATTGCTGACGGTTCCTAAGGTAATCTTCTATCCACCGCGTCGAGGCTAATGAAAAGTTTAAGTTCCTGCATTTTGTGAGTAGGAGGTCATGGTCAACAGAATCAAAGGCTTTACTGAAATCTAATAGCGTTAATACAGTTATTTCCCCATCATCCAGGGCTTTCCTCAGATCTTCGGTAACTTCAAGTAATGCGGTTTGTGTACTTCTACCTGGCCTGAAACCGGACTGGTACGGATTTAATAATCCATACTCTGTTAAGTATGAGTAGATTTGCCTATGAATAACTTTTTCGAGGATTTTTGATAGTGTCGGCAAAATACTTATAGGCCGGAAATCGTTGGGAGACGAAGGGCTTTGGGACTTCGGAAGAGGATGAACTTTGGCTAATCTCCATGCTTTTGGGAAACAAGACGTAGTTTGTGAATAATTAATAATGTGAGTAATAACGGGAAGAGCTACGTCTGCAATAAGTTTCCACTGTCTAGCATTAATTCCGTCAGAACCGTTTGCATTTGATTTTAAACTCCCTAAAACTTTACGAACCTCTCTATTGTCAACACATTTAAAGTACAGTTGGTCTCTGAGGTCATCTATACTGATGCTCGAATACTCTAATAAAGCGTTTGCTTTCAGCACTGGATCAAATGAAGGAGCCGCATTTAAGAAATGTTTATTCAATTCGTTCAATGGTATATCTGTGATTGGAGTTGTTGATCTATCCTTGCCCACACCAATATTTCTAAGACTGTTCCAGATTTGTTTAGAATCAGTTTGTGCTTTAAACAATGTGTTGTAGTATCGCAACTTAGCATTTCGTATTTTTTGGTTAACTATATTACGCAATTTCGTATATTCAAGTTTGAGAATGGCCGTTTTTTCTCGTCGGTATCGTTTCTGAACTAGGTCGCGATGCTTCATGCAAGCCCGAATTTCATCATTCAACCATGGTGCTGCCGGACGCGTAACTCTGGATGATTTTAGCGGAGCATGTTTAGCGAATAAATCCCTTACAATATTATTTAACACATTAACTTTGTCGTCAATAGACGTCTGTTGGTACACTAATTGCCAAGGCGCACGGATGCTGTCGGAAAGAAAATTAACTGCATTGAAATGTTTGTAGTCACGGTACGAAATAATTTTTGGCTTGTACTTAGGGCAGTTCATTGAATATGACAAGTACAACAAATCATGCCTGGATATTCCAGGAACCGGAATCTGTCCGTAAACTATTGCCTTGTCAGGCTCCGAAACAATGACATGATCAATCTAACTTTCACTATTTGAGGAATAATCAGTTGGATTTAATTTGAGAATATGCAAATTCAAAGATTCAAAAGTTTTCACGAAATTACGTACGGTGTGATTGTCTGTATTTACTAAATTGCAATTAAAGTCCCCCATGATGATGACGTTATCGTAATGACTAATAACAGCGGAAAGGTGTTCTTCCAGCACTTTTAATGTTCCGGTTTTCGGTGGCCAATACACTACTATAGCTAGGCAACGTTTTAGACCTATCCTAATTTCTATGATTATACTGTACCATCAGCAACAAGTTTCATTTCAAAATCACTACGACGTAAAAACATTACATTAAGAGACGCTGGAAAATGGATTTAATTATAAAATAATTGGGGCATCACTTTTACTTCACTGCAACATATCTCCAGCATTTAAAACCGCCAGTACCTGTTGGTTTGTAAGTTCCACCCACTTGCATATTATCCTAAAAATCTAGTTTACGTATTTTCAATGCACATGGAAATTGAGAGATATCTATGCATTTTGACAATGTGAGAGTTGTCTAAGGTTTCGTTACACATCCAGAATCCCTGGAAAAACAAAAACAACGAAACAGTCTCGATTTTGGCTGAAAAATGCAATATGTGATTATTATTCCGCCTATTATCATACTGCAGGTACCGACATAATTCTCGTGCAATGCTCGTACAATTGTCGTAAACTGCTTATGACACAGGTGACGTCATGAAACAGCAAGGCTCCAAGGAAGAAAAGCCCTCATTAAATATTTCTTATTAACGTGTAGTATTATGGAACCGCAACTTTTTTAATATATTATTTGTATGTAACGAATCTTCTTATTGCATACATATTAAACTAGCACGTTACTGCAGTATTCTTGAAGGCAGTTTTTGTTAAAACATTTAATTTATTGCAAGGTTATACGAGTGTACTTTATTTGTTGTACTCCTTCAGCTGTATGCGTATTACGTTTTGGAACACCCGCTAGTGTAGTTTTGTTCATTATCATTTTCGCTGATTCATGCCACTACTTGGTATTTAATTTAGTATGTAATGAATGTTCAGGAACATCTGAGGAAGCTTTGTTTCATTTTCAATATTAAACCATAATTATCAATTTCGAAATGAATGAAAACTGAAATGAAATTTCAACAGCAGTTCCGAGAAACCAGACACTTGAACTCCTATTTTATGGAGATGAGTCAACTCGTGTGAAAAACAAAGCCAATATTATGGAAAATGAGTTGAACAAATGTCCCTTACAGCCCACCATTATTCCAAGAAACTCTTTCTTACTCCACAGCACTTTACCAACAAATTCTGATTCTTCCATCGAGTTCAGACTATTGAGCTGATGGTGAGTCGAAACGGTGCGCACAGTGCTTAACATCGCCGGGGAAAAACTCCACGCTGTTTGGAAACTAACAAAGAAAAGCACGAATACGGCAGGTGATGGACTTGGTAAAGGAATAACTGCAGCTTCATAAACGCGGTCCCATGCGGCCTCGTTGTGCTCAGAGGCAGTGCGCTGTGCGATGGGCTGAGGTAGAGTGGGACATTTGAAAACTACTCGAAACGCTTTGTGAGAGAAACCGTGCTTCTGAAAACGGGAAACGAATTACGAATTTATCTGTCATATTAAAGGGATCACACAACGCTGTTGGATTATCACAACTGAAATGATCCACTGATTGTCACAGGTGGGCCAATTACGAATCATGATCGCAAGCGCACGCCGCCAAGAACTCTGCAAACAATTTGGCACACAAACCATTGCTCTGGAAATATTGAGGAGGAAGACTGAATCACACCCACCCTTTGGCGCCTCCTCCAAAGTAAGGCCTATGATTTTCGGAACATCCTGCAAGGTCACTCCCCCAGCGCCCCGCCTGCCGGCTGCGATGTGGGCTCGGCGGCGCAGCGCTGAAGCAACACAGGCGGTGAAATCGCTGGAAGCGCGCGCCCGCCGCCTCCGCCTTAATGGACGAAGCGCGCGCGGATCAAATGAAATGGACGCGCGGCCGCCCAAACAAATCACTGGCAAATCCATTTTCAACGCGGGCGCGTTTAATGGGGCGTTTTGTAATGTGCTTGTTACATGAAAGTTGGACCTCGTTGTAGCGGTATACTACAGATTGCGGACAAAATAACACTAAATGTTTGTCGCCACATAAATTAAAACAGGCGGCAACTCATTGCTCGACCTACACATAATTTGTCGCGACAATTTAATTGTAAAGGTCGTCTAATGCATCGTCACGTGATATTCAAAAAGGAAAATATCCAAAACGTTGGACAAACATGATTCTCTCATTTTATCCGTTCTGTCTCTCTACAGTGAGTGTGAATGTGGAGGGTGGTGGAAAGAAACATCTTTATAGTGGCCCTCTACAGGTAGTTCAACACAGCTTCTGAATCTTCCAAATCCAGGAGGGAAATTGCAACGCAGCAATAAACTCGAATCTTGGTCCGGGAGCTAAGGAAGTTATGAAGTCTGTGCCAGCGACAGAAAATCGAAGGCGGAGTAGGGGCTCCGTCCTCCACGAAGGCGAAATAAAAGCGGACGGTGCTCGGAAACTGGAACACCCTTGGGGGAACGGCAGCCCTGGAAGTAACCAACGAGAGAGACGAGACACCCAGAATGGAAGGATGGAACAACGAATAATGGAGGAAAAATACGCGAAACGACAGTCAAATACGTAGAAACGTAGATGATGGGTGCAAGACATTGAACGAAATACGAATTTGTGGGACGTATGGACTATTGAAAGTGTGGCCGGAGGGAAGGATGAACCATGGAGGCGTGATATGCAACAAGGGGCCAGGGACTGGCTGTGGAATGGCAAGAGAGGGAAATGAAATTGCCATTTGATGTTAATGGGAATCACAGGACAGTCCAACGAGATTTCGGTGAAGCTTCACGAGATTTCATATTGAGGAATTGTCGTTTGAGGCATGAGGATTAATGAATGATACCTTATAGTATATAACTTTACTGAAATAACCCAGCATTAGACCAATTTCACTTTAGAAAGAATGGGGTCTCATTAATGTGTAATACTGATCTATACGTTCATTTCATAACTCTACTTTGAACGCTGAATATCTACCTTTACCATAAAAATTTACATTCGATTGTTTGTAATTCCAGTATCTGTCACAACCAGTTTTAATTTCAATAAAGACATTCTTACTTTAATGTTCATTGAAAGTCTTTAATTAACACAAGAAATAGTTATAACAGACAATAGTTATAACACACTCGTCCCTACGAATTTCGAAAGTATCGCTTCCACATCCTAATTGCTTCATTTCCACGCACGCATTAATGCGATGTCGGTGTGGCCCTAAATAAATGCTGAAAATGACAGTAGTTCCCTTTTATGTTTAAAGTGAATAAGTAAAACTGAACTATACTGCGATTTTCGTAACTTTGTCCCTGACAGGAATCAGCTGTTCACGGTTTCATCCAATAAGGAGCTTGTGACGTCACTGTCGCGATACATAGGCTCCCGATTGGGCGGCAGCGAAACAGCTGATTCCTGTCAGGGACAAAATTACGAAAATCGCAATATAACCTTATTTTCGAGGGACTATTGATTCACGTATATTTTCTTTAAGTAGAATCTAAATTCCTCACCATCTTGCTTTTTGCAACCCAGAGATAAGCTGTCCTGCGGGGGATGCAACGCGGGAGAAGGCTGGTGACCGCAGGTCGGAAGCGGGGGCGGTGAGGGTGGCAGGACGGGAGGAGAAACGTGGCGACGGAGCGCTCCCGGGGCGGTGGCGTTGATGGGTGGCCGGGCGGGGGCTGTGTCGGGGGCGGGGGCAGCTGGGCGCGGGTGCCGACAGGCGCGCGTCATCGGGGCGTGGGGCGCTAAGGAGGCGTCCCTGGAGGCGCTTCGCCAGCCGTCTGGCGAGGGACGGGAGCAGTCGCCCCGTCCCCCTCCCTCAAATCCACTAGCTACGCGAATACGCATGAGAAAAGACTCTTCTGCCGCGCTCCATTTGTCTTCTAAGGTGGCTAAGCACGTCAATGTGGTACGGTTATTTCTAATCGACTAACTTGCCTGAAATACTACATGGCCTCACCTTTTGGAGCAAGTGGGTATTTATCTTTTAGAACAAACAATTTGAGTCGACTGTCAGTGATAGTAACCACAAAATCTATACATGTCGGTTCCTCCCTAATGAAATTTACCATTCTTGGCACATTGTTTCGCTGGAACAGACAATTTTTACAAAAGGCGTGTGCACAAGTGTTTCGGAAGTGGCTTCAACAAGTAATATTTGGCAACTCGTCATCAGAGGGGATGCACTCGTGAAGAAGAGACCCTGCATGAAATCCTCCGCAGCTCACGTCATTAAAAAGTAATCCGGGACTCTCGAAAAGTCTCCCGGGCGCCATCTGCAAGCAAAGTATCTTCCGGGCGAATATTGCAACGCAGTAGCTTTCGGTCCCAGGTGGACGCAGGAACGGGGGCCAACGACGATGGGACAACGATGAATTTGGGAGACGACAACGAAGTCTACGACGGCAAAATGCACCGCAAGAGAAACGTCGAGGCCTCGATGACAATAACAGACGAGTGTAGCGGTGGCTAAGGCAGCTTTGACGGTTGGGGAAGGAGATGGATTGAAGGCGCGTTGGCGAGACCGTGGAAGGAAAGAGAGAGGTGAAGGGTAAGTGAGCGAAAATAATGCAGGACCACAGAGGAAAGATATTACTCTTTCCTATATGATAGGCTGGCAGGATGAGAATGAAAGAGGATTAGGGAGAACGAAATAAAGGGAAACCACAGGGAGGCAGGTCGGGAAGACGACAAGACCAGGGTGCCCAGTCGGAAGGGCGAGAGAAAGGAAGGAGAGGAAGGTGACGAGTAGAGGAGAGCAGAATGGAGTGTAAACGCGTGAACAGGGAGAGCAGAGGTCATAGAGAAGGACGGAGAGCAGACAGCCGGGAAGAACTGCCAAGGTTCGGGAGGGCGTGGGCGAGGGTGTGTGGGCGGGTGTTCGTTCCTCGCCACTCGGAAATGCCGCACGAATAAATGAAGAACGAGCCGAACATCGCGCGCGGCTGCGGCGGTTGTCGCCTTGACAAGCCGTGCCACTCCACGCCGCGTTACGCCACGCTACGCCACACCACGCTCTACCACGCCACGCCACGCCACGCCGCGCCACGCCATGCAGCACCGCACCGCGCCACGCTACGCCACGCCGCACCAGTAAAGACGGGAAATGCGGTTGGTTTGGAGCGCCACCCACGGGAGAGTGGTGACACGTGAGCCAGAGGTGTTCCACTTGTCGCAGATGAATGCTAGTCATCTGGCAAGACTGAATGATGGGCCAGACAGCAGAGGAGGAGCTGCAAGTTAAGAGGATAATTCTTGCCGATAATGGGAATGAGAAGATCGAAGGATCGAAGGATTTTTTTAAAATTCCAGTTTTTTTTCCCCAGTTAAGTGGTTGAGAAATACAGGTGGTACTTCATTCACAGGTTTGAAAACGGGCTGCTATTTATTTCTTGCACTAATACTTCTTGTAGAGCGGTTGATGTGTCTCTCTATATATATGTGTTATAAAGATGCGGCTGGAAGAAGACATTTTTCTGCAATTATTGTTTATCAAATATCAAAGTTAAAAACTGGTTGAAATGATTAACAATAGTTCACAACATAAGAACATTTACAGCATTATAAGATTTTCGCTGTGTAGAGAACAAAACTGAAATTTTTTTAAATATAAAAAGAGATATGATTTTCAGTTACATCGAAATTTCAGAAGTATCAGCACAAAGAATTAGATATAAATACATCAAAAGTCCTGCAACACGGCAAACTGACCGTCACAAAATTGCAAATGACGCCTCCCTTTTCCACATGTTCACGTTTCTATCTAGTGGAACTGAAATGATTCAAAGAAGGAAATGAGTTTCCTTTTTCCTAGTGTCCTTCGCTTAAACCGGCCCATGTCTAAACAGCTCTCGTCGCTCACTACAACCCCCCCCTTCGCCAATGGAGCGCGTCGCTCCCGGCCACACCGTCACGAGCCAGGGGTGCCGAGAAAACCAGGGGCATGGGGCAGTAGACCCAAGGGGTCCCCTTATTTCAAACAAAAAATTCCCCCCTCTCCCAAATTCATAATCAGAATTCATTTCTCTATGCATCACAAATAACTTGGAGCGTTAAATTTAGTTTAGATATAAAAATATTTTCCATTTCTTTTGAATGAAACATATCCGGGCCCCTATTAAATCCGGGCGTTGGGCAAGTTGCCCCAGTTGCTCCCCCTCTTCTGGTCACCCCTACTCCGAGCCTCCCTCCGCAGCCTCAGGAAATCTGACACTTTCCAGAGAGCCGGATTTACTAGTGTGTCT
Organism: Acheta domesticus; assembly: GCA_031308135.1. Classification (NCBI taxonomy): domain Eukaryota; kingdom Metazoa; phylum Arthropoda; class Insecta; order Orthoptera; family Gryllidae; genus Acheta; species Acheta domesticus. The sequence goes on from JAHLJT010000631.1 coordinate 5,576,016, forward strand.
TCATGTGAAGGTCATCGAAAAATTAAGACTCCTTTCAAATTCGAAGGGCCGCGTCACGACTCAGATTGACTGGGATATATTAATTCTGATGAAATTCTGGGTTCATATTAGGCACTACTATTGTTCACAGGCAAACGGATAGAGGGACGGTCGGACAGACGACCACACAGGTAGAATGACATTAAAAAGCACAGTATTTTGGCATCAACGACCCCAAAACATGGATTCTAGATATACTGTGTACAAAAAAAAAAATTACAAAGCATAAAAGCAAGAAAAAACCTACGTTTTTGGTATCAGAGACCTAAAGAACGCGATTTTTTGACGACTTTCGGCAATTTTTTCCTGCAGCAATACATATCTTTCTTTTACAATGTTGCAGTATACGAAAATGTAAAACGAGTAATCGCAGAGAAGTCAATGTTGCAATGTTTTTGACTAAGCACTCGCATGTTTTCCGCAGAAAGGAACAGAGAACGCCAATTAGATATAGATATAATATTGATTCATTGATCCGGAACTAGAACGTCATGACAAGAAATACTATTTAAAACGTTTACGGCTCAGGAAAGAGAGAAGAGCACGATCACAAACCAGGACTGTGTAGGACGATCTTCTCATGGGCTCTGATCCTTAATGAAGGAAGGGTGGTCCAGGTTCATTCCGACGTCAATGGCGTTTTTTTTCTCGTGGGAACCACAGGAAGCGTAATCTCATTTGCCAAATAAGCTGGAGCACTCAAGGCCAACAGGCAGCTGGTTCACTGGCGGACTACGCAGCTGACTGAGAAATGGGTTCTTCAACAAACTATCTATTTGACGTTTCACGCTCGTATCTACAACTGAATACAAGCAGGGCGTTTCGACCTGTAAAAATCACCAGCATCGAAACTCATTCTAGTAGAAAGATGTAATTTTTCTATTTTGTCGCAGCCTGAATATCAGCGCAAATTTACGCATATTTCCAGATTCGAAGTGCTATTATAGACACGAGACACGAGCGATTTTTCTGAATCCAAAAAGTAGATTTTTTCTCCGTAAGTTTTAAGAATCTTCTCAGGGCTTCGATTCACTTAAGGATAACCTTCTGGAAGTTTCAGAGGAGAAAACAACAATGCGTTTCTCAGCAAAATGTAATTGAGAGCCATTTGCGCATCTAAGTGAGAATATGGTGGTGAATTCTTCCCACTCGAAACGACTTACCCTGCACAAGAAGAAAGTCAGAGAGTCACATTTACGTGGAGAAGGATAGTGCCTGCAAATGAAAGGAAATAGAACATCGCAAGGATGAGCAACTAGTTGACAAATAGCACTATTCTAATTGCAAGTTTCCGAAAGAAGTTTTATAATTTTAAAATTTTGGACTCTACTACCGAGAAATAACTTTAGCGCCCCCTTATCATCACTAAACACTCTACTCACCCACACACACTATGTTCATCTTCGCATTTCTTCTGTTACTATCGGCCCTATGTCCTTCCGCGTTCGGGCGTAGACATATGCTTTACGTGAGACAGCTGTGAGAGCAGCTTTGAAAGGGTAGGACGATTATCTCTAAGAGGACCTTTATTTGACGATTTGTCCTGCTCTATCTATAATAGAAGATTGGCATATAAAATAATGTACCAGGGACTATTTGTTTCGTGCGCGCGTGCAGTCTTGTAGCTTTCCTCACCCCCACTTCGTGCATTGCTGCTGTTCGCACATTCCCCCTGGGAAGGCGTGGGAGGAGATAGGAGCTCTGCTGAGCTCGGGAATGTCGGCCGCTGCCGAGCGTCAGGCAACTAATTAAAACCATGCGTTACTCCTCCGGCTTGCCACCCAATCCGCCCCCCCCCCACGGCTTTGCCTACGAAGAGTTGAAGCGTAAAGCGCTGGAGACATTCCATGCAAAAATAACATTAAAGGAGCCATTATTTAAATTACGTTATTTAGTTCATTGCAAAAGCGAAAAAGGAAAACTTCAACAAACTTCATTATCCATTCTCCTTATGCAGTTTAGGGGTTTTGTCCACCAAAACATGGATTCCGTTTCTCTTTAATAATAAAGTTTCTGTCAGAAATATAAGAAAAATCCCATTTAACAGTTACCTACCTCCCAAAATAATAAAAATTCAGCAAAGAAATATTTATTTCACGACTCGTTCTTCAGTGAATAAAAACTACGAAAAAGCTTGGGAATCTGAAAAACGTGAAAATTAACGAAATTTCACGAGGCACATTCCATGGGAAATAATTTCCTCCCGCGCCGATCATCTAACCATTTCGAATTAGTTACAAGAGTTTACTAGCTTCTCTCCAAAACACAGCGTGAACGTCTCAGCGGTGACGCGTGCTACATTCCAGAACGCTGTTTTTTAAGAATTATCTTGTTGTGTGTTGAAAAAGATTTCACTGAAGTTCCTGACGTTTCCTTTTGTGGTGATAAAAACAGAGAAAAAACTATACGTAATTAAAACATGCAATTTACGAAATGCAGTGGGTTCTAAAAACAATTTCCATCCCGTGCTGTAAAGCAGTACGAAGAGGAGAGAACAAAAGAATCAGTAAGCGGTAGGACGAGAAGGTAGTATGTGGAACCTACTGCATCCTGCGGTCACCTTTTCGCAAGCCGTTTACCTGCCTACCCAAAAAGATATAGACCGACTGCATCTAGTGCCGTTGTCTCCTTTATTGAGAGACGTTTACTGAGGTCTGTTTAGCATCATTTAATCGTGATCCACATCAGTCAGTTTTCAAGAAACATATGCAAGTCCCTCTAGAGCAATGCCAACGCTGAAAACCACGCTGAAAAGTTTGTGGAAAGAAAACTAGAATCCTCCTGTCACGAGCATCCCGCTGTCTTAACATACACAATTCCTTAGACTCCATCGTTCATCAGTGTTCGAGGTTTTTTCAGGACTGGTGCGAGGATATCTACTTACGATACTGATAGAAGGAAACTTAACTAAAATGTTTACTCCTTCCGAAACACCGAATGAACGAAACGGGATGCAGTCTGACTATGCCAGGGGTGTCCAACTTCCCAGGCCTCACGGGTCAAACCTAAAACGTTTAATATGGTCGCGGGCCATATTTTCATTACTCGGACAACCCACACCTGACTTCGGGCCATAACGCAGTGAAACACATAGGAATGATTTTGAATTTCTGAATTCACTACAAAAAATACTTTAATTCTACATTTAAGCAATTTTGACGTAAAGGGGGTATTTGACGTTAAGGGGACCACGACAAGGCGACTGTGCTAGGCACACAATCTTCTCGCTCGACTTGGATGAAAGGGACTTTAACTTTTGACTGATACCCTTTCGCGGGCCACAATAAATGGCATCGCCAGCCGCCAGTTGGACAACCCTGCACTACGCCCTCTCAGGTAACGCAGAGTGAAAGGGTATTAGCAGGTATGGGGGGATGAGGGAAAATTGACCGCGCGATGGAGTCGGGCGATTCCCAGCTGGAGACGGGCAGAGGGAGAAAATCCCCGTCCGTCCTCCGCTGCGCTGTGCTGCGAGGCGAGGCGAGAGACGACGAGGTGCGGCGCGGCGCGGCGCCACGCTGACGGGCTCCCAGGCGACCACAGGCTATCACCAGAGCATCTCCGCCCGCCAACCGCCGCCCCGAACATCAACACACTGCCCGCTTGTTCGGGAAAGGGCAGTCCGGAGCGGAAATTAAATCGGCCGTAATGTCGCCAGTCACTTCTAATTAATGCTCGGATTCCTATGGCGTCAAAGCCTCGAGAATATGAATGCTTCAACGATCGACATATTATCATGAAACACAAAATGCAACTCATTCAAAAAGAAGCTCTACACATAATTTCGTTTTCATTGTTGCAAAATTCTATACCATTTTCCAACTAGTATATATTCAACGCTTTTGATAGAAAGAGACACATACTGATAGATTTATCAAATTATCGAATTCAGAAAAATGAACAATAATGTTAAAAGAAAAGGCAAAACATGGAATCATAGAAATCAGTCTTCTCATGGCAATTTAAGGAAATGTTCCTGAGATTGAGTAAATAGCACGTAGGTTTTTACAAATCCACTCGCATCCACAGAGGAGGCACCGAGAAAAGATTGTCACACACCCTCACGGTGAATTCGAAGTTCACATACAGCGTGCATACATCATAGTTGTGCGCATCGTGCAACACAAAATGCCTCCCAGCTGTCCTGCAGTTAGAGACGACGTTATACCACAAAAGAGCCTTGCATGTGTTTTGCAAAGTAACAAATGTGCGTCAACGACCTTACATTTAGCTTTCCGAAGCCAAATCAGCGGCTCAAGAACAAAATATTTGACCACATAAAAAGAATAATGACCTTCTAATGCCACCCTACCATTAGGCATTATAGTCACCCTGCCCAACCCAATTGTAAATCCATTTATTAAATGATAATACATGACATAACTCTATACTTACTCTATAACAATATCTCTTCACATAACACCTAAAAATGGAGGTGATGGTATTAAAGTAAAAAGTAATAAGTATGGAGGTGCCGATACATTAGAACCACATACTTTAAGACATACTTTGGTGGTTTTATTATTTAATCTTAACGTTTAAGTATTACAACAATATCTTTAAATAAACTCGAAAATAATGGATGAAACGCCACATTATACCTATATTTGAAATTCAATATAGGATTTTTAGTGATTTTTGCTTCAAATTCTCGTCGGTAAAACCTGAATCACACGGAAATCAAAATACAAAACCTGAAATGTACTGCTTTTTGCGAGATGAGTACGTCGTTTGACTGCAGTTCAATTACAAGTGAAACCATAAGGCAATTCAAATCAACAGATATAACAGATCAATATAGTAATACGCTGAGAATGCGCAGCGAAATTTAGCTTTCAAAGAGAAATAACACATAACTGGTACACAGAGAAGCTCACCATGAACTCTCAAATTCAGCTTCTCTTGTTATGTTATCTCCATTTTGCGAACTTAGTAAACATTCCTGCCACGTACAGTGGAGAGAGAAGAGCATTGGACTGTGAAATAAAGCGGAATTGAATAAACTTTCTTTGGAATTGGACGAAGCAGCTCATTGAGTATTCACTCACGGCGCAGTCTGTAATTCACTCACCACAGGACTCGCAGGCGGTGGTCACTCACCTGCAACGGAAAGAGAATGGAATTAGCAACGACTTTCTTCGCGACGTGATTAGAATACACATCCAAATACAACATGCTCTCTCTAATCCAATATGCTCCCTCGGTGTTCACACATCTGTTACCATTTATTAGTTTTCTTTTCTATACAACATGGTCATAAATTCTCACTCATTAATTTAGCTTGTTTCAAGAGTACATACCAAAAAGTCTCGCGAGTTTTTATGAAACAGAAAATAAAAGTTATCAAGTGAATAAATTTACACTATTTCTGCGTGGTGTAAAGTTATTCTAAAGTGGTTCTATGTGGTGGTTCTACACATTTTGAAAAAAAAATACATAAATGAAAACTTCCTTTGAATTGTGATTCCCAAAATGAATGCGCTTAATCCTAAATGTGTGATTCATAAGATAATTCTGACGTCTGAGATAAGAAAGAAACCCTCTTTGATTATTCTACGCATTGCAAAGCTTCGAACCAACATACAAGTTTCGAAGACAAATAAAACATTACACTGAAATACATGTTGAAAATACAGAATCTCTCAAGGTCTTTTGAAGTCAACTACCTCTAACCCAATACACAACTCGACAAGCATTTTAAATTACGTTTTTGCCTAACCACGTAAGCCCTCCTCCCTCTATTTTTAACCTTACACCGTTCAAAACCATATTGAAACCGAATTTAAATATTTTCACCCATAGCAGATACGAACGTATTCAACTGCTAGTATTCCGTAGAACCGTGGATTCTCCAAACACGTCTTTCCAGCAAGTCCAGAGGTACAGCAACCACACCGTCATTACCGAACCGTCACTTCAGTGAAATGCCTTCACACCAACGCTTCAAGGACCGGTTTCCAGCGCAGCCTCCCTCGAAACACCCCCCCCTCCCCTCACACACGCCCCTTCCGCCCTGCACCCGTCCTCCGCCCCAGCGCGGCCATAGAGTAAAGTACCGCCCACCGCAGGAAGGGAAGAAACGATGGAGGGGAAACCGTACAAAGCAACCGCTGGCGGCAGTTAATTGGTTTACTCATTCATTTCATTCTTTCGGATTTTTTGAACTTTTTTTGTACATTATCAACTTCCATCGCCATGTGCAGGAAACTATCCCTTCCGTCCTTCACGCAAGTGACGGAGGAGTAGACCACAACAGGTCGCCTGTATGAACTCAGTGGCTGTTACAATAAAGCTGTGCCCAGCACGCAGGTCTCCAGCCTACATCCAACAGAAGTGATTGCTTTATTGGTAAGAAGAAAACAGAAAGAGATAAAGAAAGAGAAAGAGAGAAAGAGGCGCGCACACACACACACACACATGTGATATCTACCATATGTAAACAATATTCTGCGAGTAACATATACACATGTGTTTGAATCAACATTTCGGGATTTAATTTTGCGACTGACAACTAACGACCATGTGATGCGATATTGCTAAGTGGGCGGTCCAAGTGGGCACTTTCGTTAGCATTCGCCTCATCAATAGCTTTTTACGTTAACAATATTATTCTATTTCCATGAACGACAAAGAACCAAAGAAATAAAATCAATTAGACAATCAGCTATAACACAAAACCAAAGGCTTACTTTCTTATTTTTGCGAATGATTTGGAAAGAAAACGTCATGCCTTATGGCACCGAGATAACACTAATGTTGTGTGATTATGTTTACATACGACTACATGAGCTGATGTAATATTACCCTATGTATACTCATAGAGAAACTCAAAGGTCCGAATAGTTTCTTTCTTTTTAGGAGAACGTATCCCTGTAGAGATTACAAAGGTAAACCAACGGAACTCAATATCTACGATGTAGGAAGTTTTTCCTTAGAAAGCAACTCGGTATAGAGAGTTTATAGAAAACATACATACATTTTCAACTGTGTTTCTTGATCGCGCTTGCGAAGATGGATAATGCGGAAGATGCGTAATGTAGATTACTGCGTAATAAAATAAAATAATAAAATTAATATTAAGTAAAAAATAATACAAAATATGAAAATCAATAAAGAAATATACAGCCAACCTGGATGGTATGTACGTGTGTATATATGTGTGTGTATGTGTATATATATATATATATATATATATATATATATATATATATATATATCAATGATCTTTGGGCCGTAGGCTGAGAGCGCCGCTGCCACTCGCCCAAGCGCCCATGCGAGGCGGGGAGCGCTGACAGATACGGCCTTAAAATAACCGCTCCGCGCGAACGGCCCGGGGGCGGAAATGAACACGCGAACGCCCCCTCCCGCTCCTCCACACCGCGCGCACCACGGCGCCGCACGGAGGGCGCCGCAGCTGCGCAAAAATGGGTAAACGAATTGTGGCACTCACACTCAAAGAACTTCATAATACGTTCCCCAAAAGACTAATATATTCGTATTTTATTTGGTAACAGGATAAGTGTTTAAATATGTTATGTGCTGAAAAAAAAAGCCGTAGTGAAGGCGTTGTTATTCAGGTGATGGTCGAATTGATTTGAACAATATTGGTTTGGAAAAGGACGTCTTTTGAAGAAAAAAAAGTGAAGTTCGAGAAGCGTTATTTCATTGAGGAGACGATTTACTACAAAAGCTGTCGAGAAATACAAAAGCAAGTTTTATTGTTGTAATTTGTTGCGCTACCGGGAGAACTGTTTGTGAGAATAATACTTTTCGCCTGCTTCTGTTGAGACATAACACTACACAACTGGTCTCCGACAGGACCCAACCAATAGGAAACGAGCAAGATTTGTCCTCCTGCTCATGAAAGGATATGACATTTGGGGCCGCTCAACGCAGGACCGCCTAAGAGTTCGACATCGTTAGAAAAAATAAAACGGAAGTTTCGGACAAGGCTGACCTCACCCGGGAGAACCAGAACCAGATTTAGAAAATGTTCAAGTTCGATTCTCCACTTCACCTTCCATATTTTCATGGATTTTTAATTTAAGTAAACAACAATTAACAACACCAAAAGTATAATAGAAGTAAATGTAATTGTGTTGCAAATAGTTTCTTTTACTTTTATATTTAGTTTTTCTGAAAGAAAAAAAAACTACTTAATTGGGCCGATCATTACCTTTAATGAGAGTTAATGAATTTATGGGAGGTCTGCACTGAGGAAAGTGTTTCGAAAATTCGAATTATTTAGAATCGTTAGGGCATTACTAAACCAGATGTGCACTCAGATTTTTCTCGGGGGAGGGCAGCAGTGGATGACGACGGGTACGGGTATACTGTCCAATCGACTTGAGTTTTCTTAAAAATATTTTTTCATTTATGCTGATTGTAAAACGTATTTTCATTTGTTGACTAACACGAGGTAGTTAATGTTTGCAACATCAACAATTGATACATTGAATGACTTCCATTAGTGTGGAAAATGAGTAAAAGCTATATTTTTTAAAATATATTATTAGGTTGGGGGCGGCTGCGCTGAAGCCCCGTGAGTCGCCCCCCCCCCACCTTCGGTGCGCCACTGACCGGACACGCTTTGGACTTTTTAGATGATATGACTTTCAAACAAAATCAAATAATGCAAAATGTATAACCCAATAGAAACAATGATACTAATTTTACCCTTAATTTAAATTGCATTAGATGTACAAATTAAATAAATAATTTCGATTAGAACTACATTTTTTGGAGGTAACATAATTCTGAACAATGGGGAAATGGTGTTGATTTCACACTTTATATACAATGTGTATACGTATACGTTGAATAAAGGGTAATGTATCCTATTAATGTGAACACGCGCGGCCAGCTTGGTGATTTTGTACACTGCAATCAAGTGCACACTGTTTGCGTAATCCACATGCGTACCTCGATTGCTTCACCTGTAATGATGAACAGGGAACACAGCGAAGAATAAAGCGGTTGTTTGTCAGCTGCAAATCCACTGCCTTCTCTGTCGTCTTCTCACTACTTCCGACGTGAGCCGCACAGGTATACGACGGCTTGTGTACTACGCCCACACTTGCCGCGCGGCAAGGTCATCGCCCCGCACAAACGGCGCCCCACCTGCGAGATCACCGACGCCAGCACCGCTCCGCCTCGCACATCACCCGCAGCAACGATCTCCGCGATCGAAATACGCCACTGAAGTCGCACCAACATTCGCAAGACGTCTTCACCGCGTCACTTAGCAGTCGCCGCTGCCGTCGCACACAACGCCGCCTCGCTCAGAGCGACAACACGCGGGCACTGCCTCCGCGCGCAGTGTCCCGTTTTGAATGAACAGCCGCCGCCGCCGCCCCCTGGGGCTCCCCTCGCGCAGCTGTGTCGCCGCCGCCGCCGCCCCCAGGTGCGTGCACGCCCGCAGCCGTGACGTCAGGGCGGGGAGAGGGGCGCTGGCGCTGAGGGCGATGACGTCACGGCAGCGCCAGCACAGCTGCCGCTCAGCTGCTGGACCGCCCGCTCCTCGGCCCGCCCCGCCCCTCGTGCCTGTCTGGCGCGGTGCAGCGCGCTGTGCCCACGCACCGTGCGATGACGCTTGTGCGTAGCTGAGGACATTGACACAAAATTGATGGAGACTTGACGATGAGCCTAGTGACTAGGCAAAGGAGACAGGGCCGGCCATTTTAACAGCTTTGGGGGCCCTTGGATCTATGTTAATTTAGGGGCCCCCTATTCTTACTTTCACCGATCCCCCCCCATTTAAAAACAAGTTTTGTTAAAGAAAACTAATCACAGAGTGACATCCTTGCATCATCTTTCGCATCGCTTTCCTTTTGTCAATTTTTTGCGCCCAGTTTAATCATACATCACTTTTTAATACTTTTTTATTTAATTTTTTGAAATTTTTGTATTACACATATTTTTTTTAAGAACTATCGGCAGTCCTGGGCCCGGGCCCTTTTGGAAAGGAAACGATTTAGCAGTAGAAGAAGAGAGCGGGAGACAAACGTTAGAAAGAGAAACGACGATAGATAGAAACACTCGTTACAAACTGTGTTTGGATTAAAGTTAATTAATAAAGTGTTTAAGTTCATCGTCAGAGGTTCTGAGGTTTTTGGTGTTCATCGTGGTTCTTCAGAACAAAGTTGTTTCTTGAGAAATGTCAAATTAATAATCCAATGAACTGCTGTGTATGACAATTCCCAGTTACTTTTCCGTCGTAATTGATTTCAGACAGGCGATTTTTCTATCACCAAGTTTTTCAATTCGGAAACGTATTTTGGTTGAAGAATAGGTAAACGGATTCCATAACCCGTTTGAACCACAAGGCATCGTTTCTCTATCCCTATAGATGGAAAACGCCGCAAAGGCCCAATACGAGAAAACGGATGACCTAATTACGGTGGTGTTGAAGGACTGGATGGAATGACAGAAAGGTCTGCCACGAACCCGTGTTCGCAGCATTCTACATAGTCCAGGGAATGGTCCCGCGCCGGAGCGAAGCGAGTGGCCGAACCACTGAGCTGCAGAGGGGGCGCGGCGCCGCATAATCCACTGCGCGTCGGAGCGGCGCATTTGAAATGAGCACTTGCCATTCGGCCGCGCGGCGGTGGGAACACACGTACCATGCCTCCGCAACCAACCCACACACATCCTCAAACAGATGAGTATGGATTAACTTTCTGCCTGCATAAGGATACTTCCGACCTTTCCTTTAGTGGATTCCAGAGAAATCCCATTTCCACTTCTTCGGTTATGTTCTGAGTGAAAAATAATGTGAAATGAATTAATTATTTCAGTCTTAAATTATTGTAATATCGCAGACCACAAATAAATTGCAGACGAACTAAAGAACGAGTATTTAAGTCGAACTAAAGTATTATTTCAATTTAGCGAAAATAAAACTTCGTTAATAATTAATGGTGTTTGGAAAAAATAAAGAAAATTATTTTGAATGATATATTTTTTTCATTTCAACTGAAAGAAATGTTCACAATTTCTAAAATCAATAACATTAGCAGACACATATTTAATTCCTATTTTAATCAGTTCAAATTTTTGTAAAGGATTCTCAAATAATTTACTCCACCACTAGTTTGCCGCAACGTACTCTTCCTGCGAACCTGTATTACTTAGTCTATTCCCGTGTGCACTTTCTCAGTGCCCTATATCTGGACATCAGCTACACAACATACACGAAAGACACACGGCAAACAGTAAAGTCGATTCTAGCCAGTGATCCGATATGTACCGACACAGAGTCGGTATGCTATCCAAGCTCCTCTGTCATTTACATTAACAATTTTCATTCCAGAATTGAAGAATTTAAAAAGGGTCAGTTCTTCCTTTTTTCGAAATGTGTGCGAGTGCGCGGGGGGAGGGAGGAGAGAGACAACCGTCGCATTTGCCCGCCACCAAATATTTCCCACGACCACACTGACCCTCCCCCACATATTCACACACACACGCAGACGCCGCCAGCCGTTTCCCCTGCGCAGCCCAATTCTGGTCTTTGCCGTTTTTTTCCAATTATAAGCGAAGACGCAATTTTAATCAAGGAAATGAACCGTAACCCCCGAAGTGAATAAATGGGAAAATATCTGTGTAACTTCTCTCCGAGAGGAACAGTAATTAAACACCCACGGAACCACATTCCCTTCGCCTCAATGCAAATGAAACTGCGTCGATAATTCCTCTACTGTTCCGTATTGCGAGATTCGATGGTACTAGTAATCGATTTGGAAAATAAATGGTTATGTGCGTTCCGTTTTCCCAAGTCGTTTTTATTTCGCTTACGAGGCCGTGCTGCGGTCCGCAGAAGCCAAGAGACTGAGTATTTTGTTGAAACCTTTTACTCCATTATATCTTCCTCAGTGGCAATTTACAGGACGTAAGTGTTATGTTTCACATAAGATTGACTACTTATTGGTATCTTTAACTTAAGGTTTACTAGTCATGGCGATTATAATCAATGTTATAAAGTGTAATTAAATAAACTTCATTGGTTGTGGGTAATCAATAACTAATAATTGATTTTTTTGTATATTTTTCAATTAATATTTAACTACTTTTCCTTCTGTTGTTGTACATCCCATTAATCAATGATGCTTGTTTAGGGTTTTTCCATCTGTAACTAGTTATAGTATTTTTATAAGCTATAAACTTTTGTAACACTTAATTGATTATAATAAAGTTCTGCGACATTTTGATATGTACTCTCAGCAATGGTTATCTATCTTTCTCGTAGGGGGCTCTGCAGTCAGTCTATTATCGATTATGTTTACTTTGCTCGCCGCTGCGGCTGATAGCGCTTCTTGTGAACCTTTAAAAGGGCGGTTCGAGACGCCACTCATCGCATTCGTAATAAGCACATCGCAGGTAATGCAATGCGTATTGGTACTTGCCACGTATTTTTCGTGGGTAATATTTTTCTAGCGGCACGCGCTCTTGCAGACGGCACTTTTGTAATGCGTGACAGTTCAGTCTCGATAGCACAGTGTTTCGTGTTTTCGTAGACTGCTTGTGCCCAATTTTCTTATTTAATCATCGATGTTTATACGGACAACTCTTGTTGTTGTGGCCTGTTCTTTGAATTCGTAACTCTTTGTTGAGCATTGTTTATGTGAATTCTATTTGGCACAGCCCAATTGCGGCTTTTATTCTCTAATTCTCTCGATTTTGTAACGTATTATCTGCGATTATGCCTGACTGTGTCAGATCGTTAAACTTGACCAATGTTTTTTTTATACAGTTTGTATGTGTTTTTTTCTTTTGCCCAGTGACGAGTGTGGGGCAGTTGCAATTGTAGCTAGCAAATTGTAATGCTTGTTGTTTAGAAATACCTTCGTTCTCTGTAGATACGTACAAACCTCTCATAGTCCGCGAGATTTCTGGTTGTACCTTATTCCTTTTTTCCTGCAAAGGAAGTTTCCGATTCTTTAAAGTTTGCATGTTACCTTCGCCTTAATTAGGTGCACGATCTATCCACGCTGAAAGAATTAAAGCTGAATGTGCCACTTTTATCTTAATTAAAAAATTGTAATAAATTATTCTCACATAATATGGTGAGTGACGACCGTGGATATTTATTTTTTCCCTCATATTTATTGAAAAGGGCATGGATAAAAATCTTTTGACTTACCCTAATAAACGAGCCACGGAAAGCGCGCGATCTTTCTTTCCTCTTCCTTGTCTGTCCCCACCCCTTACTTACACACTAACACTTCGTACATGCACTACACTACCACACATGGTCGGAGACCAGTTGGGAACTTAGAGCTTGTTGCGGCAAAAGGCGGTGCTCCGTTGGTGGGAGGCACCTTTTTAGTGAAAAACACCAAGTCGACTGGCAGGTCGGCACCGTGTCTCGCCATCCAGCCGGGGAAGAATACTGCCTCTCCAGCATTAACATGTACTACACTTACGGGACTAATGACCTTCGCCGTTGACACGTCCGGAATCATCAATCAATTAATCAACCAAGAGGCCTCTGCCCATCTTTACATCTCCAGTGTTAGCAAAGTAGAAGCCGCTAGCGCCAGAGGTTTTAGAGACAAGTTGCAGTCACGAATTTGCTTACAATCCTCTACAATCCTGAGGACAGAAAAGTATATCTGCAAATCCATCTAACATTGAACGAAAGAATTACTTGATCGAAATGTGATTAAGGGGTTTTACAATTTAACTCGTAAGGGTAGAAGTTCTGTTACTGTCTGCTGCACTTTCCATTTCGCCCCAAAGCTCCACGACGTCGACCGGGTTCTGTACTACAACAGTATCATATGCTTATCGTAAAACCGCTGAAATCGCGCAACACTCATGGGAAAATTGACTCCCTGAAATTGTTGGGCAGAACATCCATCAAAAGCCACGAAGCTGATTCTTGTATGATTCGGCTAACATTACTTTTTTTACATATTTCTATCATTATTAATTCCTTTTCACCATTTCACATGGGAATAATGATTCAATATATAAACACTGTGCCGATTATTCGTGAATTCGTCATGTGAAAATAAAAGATTAGCGAAACTATGAGAAAAAATGTTCTTAATACTCAGTTAAATATGAATGAAATTTTACACCTTTTTTCTTAAACAAAAAGACAACATAAAAATGTATTATCACAAAACGTATCATCTAAAATGAAAACTTTGTTTCATGACGATTCTATTTTCAGAAAATCAGTCCGCTCTGCTTCTTGTTACCTTGCGATGACGAAAATAAATGACTAACTTCATCGCAGAACGACCGTTAGACAAATATGACTTCCTTTGTTGACAAGATGCTTATCGATTATCTCGCAAGCGCCCTACTTAACTTCACATAAACGTCACTAGTCGCTGATGTTAGCCCATTCGCGAGTTGTTTTCGCCCAGGCCAAGATATTCAAAGTGAACAAGGAATGCGGTCGCTGAGAAAGAAACAAATTATGGGAAGTAGGCGTCTCGGTGTTTAGCTCAACCGTAGAAAGAACGAGAAACCCAATCAGTCGTTTTGTGAAGATTGTAAACCAAGTCCGCTCCGCTCAGTTCATGCCAAAATGCTACAAATTGTAAAGGTCTTATTCAAATGTCTTGCCGATCCATTTTGTAAAGTTAGCACACGGCGAAAAAACTAGAACTTACTTTCCGTCAGCAACGCTGTTTAGAGGCGAAATTACGTCTAGTACAACTAAGTAACCAGGGAAAACCTGCAAAGCAAACAGAATGAGAGAAGCATAGCGCCCGTTCACCACGCCCAGCACCCTCATGCCAGGACCTCGCTCCACATCTCCTTCTCGCCCCCCTCCTTCCTCACACCCTTCGCTGCTCTCACCTCTATCCCCTTGCGCCCGCCCGTGCTCGCGCCAAGCCCACCGCCCCTCCTTTCCTTCCCCTTCCTCTCTCCATCCCCAGCCCCAAGAGCGTTCAGGACCCCATACACACAGCTCGCACTTGTGCTTCTTGCTCACGATCTATTCTCGAGTCCCATTCTACATCTCCTGACCTAAGTATTCTAATTTGGCTGAATCAATGATAATTCATACATTGAAACTTTCGCAATTATTATTATTGTCCTCGCCAGAAGGCCGAGGTCTACAGGAAGCATGCTTCCAGACGTTTTGTCCGCAACAGCAGCGGATGCGGTGGAGTCCTTGTCGCAGTAGAAAGGAGCCAGTCATCGGCAAGCAAAATTATTTAAAGTATAAATAATAATGCCGTCCTGTCGCAAAGAGCGCACATAATGGAGGTAACGTTTGTTGTACGGTTCACACCGTATGATTAAAACGGTGTGAACCATTACCAGTAGCATAAAATAATCTCAATCATTCATAATTACGCAGTAACAACAACCATCAATTTTTTGATAGTCGATAGATTTTTCTATGGGATACAGCTCCAGAAGTCTACATTTTAACATTCAGTACAAGAGACGTTGAATACTTCAGCATTGGATACCACTGTTTTAAGCTTTCCAAGTCAGAAGCAGACAATGTACCGAAAATATAACAAATAAAATAAAGCACAATTTTGTGTCTGCCACCAGTCTCGGGCGCTCCCTGCGCCCCGCGAGAGCCGACAGCTGCAGGGCGCGCGCGCTATTTATTGGCCTGCCCTTTTTCTCTTGAAGCGAAGCGCCGTGTAAATATGTGCGGAATAACGTACAAACAAATGGGGCGGCCACGAACACACACGCCAAAACGAAAGCCCATTAATTATATTTTTAATATCCATTACCGCGTAGACGGGACCGGACTCTGGAGAGGAAAGGGTTGGGGGGGGGGCAGCTCTGAAAGGCGCTGGCGCCCAGGCCTGGGGGTAGGGAGAGAATGAGATAAAACAAATTAGGAAAGAGAAATGCTTTACAATGTGTAAGACTTGTTTTAGCTTTAAAATGTTCGGCTCCGCTTCAACTAAATTAAATCTCACCAGAAATGAGGTCCCTCACTCCCCATTAGCAGTGTGAGAACTGGCTCCGAATTAAAACAATGAGGTCCAGCCCACTGCAAAGTTATCCCCGTTGAAACGTTTATACTCTTTTGCGATGAGCATCAAAGGGTATGTGAATGTTCATTCAGAATGTTTGTGAATCCTCCAACAAATTCTATTATTACTCATTACCCCGTTTTACATCGTCTCTTTGCTTCTACTAATCAAATCGAAAATACATTTATTTAGCAGGATATCATGATAACTCCCAAATTAATATGAGACAAACTTTATTTTCTACACCTAAAACATCGATATTAACAAAGAAATCCAGCAAATTTATTTTAAACAATTGGTGGAAATATAATACAAGAAAGAGGAGAGAGAGAGGGAGAGAGAGAAAGATGGAGAGAGAGAAAGACGGAGAGAGAGAAAGGGAGAGAGAAAAAGAGGGAGAGAAAGAGGGAGAGAGAAAGGAGGGGAGAGAGAAAGAAGGGGAGAGAGAAAGAAGGGGAGAGAGAAAGAGGGGGAGAGAGAAAGAGGGGGAGAGAGAGAAAAAGGAGGAGAGGGAGAAAAAGGGGGAGAGAGAGAAAGAAGGGGAGAGAGATAAAGAGGGAGAGAGAGAAAGAGGGAGAGAGAGAAAGAGGGAGAGGGAGAGAGGGAGAGGAGTGACGTGGAATGCAATACAAGAACAAAGGAAGAAATTTAACGACTGAGACACAACACATTTTTCAAACTAATAAGTTCTGCAATGCACTTAAATAATTCTGGGACCTCAGAAAAATACAATTTTGAAATAAATTCTAATTAAAAATTATTCATAATATTAACTGCACATTACTGACTTTCGAAAAATCCGTAATGCAGGTCTATTGGATGTATATTACCATTAAACATTGTTAATATGCCAAAAAATATCTCGTCATTTGTAAAACAAGTATTCTGTGGTGTTTTGGACGAACGTCTAACTTCTTTTTCTTTATATCCTAAATTGTTCATCATCGACTACTTCATGGCTTCATTACCATTTCTATATTCATCAAGAAACTGAAAACTCAAGACAGAATACAAACAAGGGCGAAAGTACAGTGTATTCAAGGAAGTTGAATCCAAATACAAACGGTGAATTATTCGCAAGAAAATGTAAATCATACAAAGATGATATAATAAATAACAAGCGACGATGGGCAGAAAGAAATATAATTAAACTTCTTAACCTCTAGCAATAGCTAAATTTATTTATTAGTTATCCTGAACATAGGTGATGAACCACATTTAAGAGAAGAACTGAGGGTAAAAAGCGGTGCTTCTAGGGCCCCTCCCGCCCTGCGCCTGCACGGGGCGGCGCGGGGCCCTCCGCCGCTGCCTCGTTAGCGCCTGCCTCGCCCCTCGCCATGTCTCGTGGCGCGAGGGGTGCGGAGGGGGAACCGGTTATTTTATTAAAAGGGCGCGCCACTGCCACCGCCTCCGGGATCCAGCGACCGAGCCACGTGCACCGCCCCGCGCTGCCGTACCACAGCTCATCCCACCCCACGAGGCACCGGCGCAGGAACTCCCCAAGAGAAGAGCTATTCTAAGTAAAGCTTCACATTCGATTATATTCAAACATTTCTAAACGCAATAGTGAAAATGAATTAATACACGTTTTAAACAAATGTTACGAATTTTTAATTAGTCTCTATTCACTTGAGAAATTGGTACTAGTACATATATTGCTCATGTAAATTTGCAAACATTTAATTGATGGGCTAGAGGCAGTAAGAAGATAACTATATTCGGATAAAGTGTTTCGAAGATCTTGGTTCAAAGTCCGCATATATGAAAAGCAGAGGGTAGTTTCAAGGTAACCAATACTATGACCAAAATTGAGATGTTAACATTATGGAATAGCGAGAGATTTTCCTACGACTGCTATGAGTTGTCTCGTTTATCAGGCGCTTACATTTTTACTTTTCCGTATACGTACGTATACACGGAGTGATATACGTAGTATAGGGAAAGTTATATAATGCTGCGCGAAAAAATGGCCAATTTTCGGCGGAAAAAAATTAATTGCCGGGCCGTGAAAACGAATAAGTGGATAAAACCAGTTGCTAAATTAAGAAAAAAAAATCCCCTAACACGTGGGGTGGTCAAAATCCATGATTTGTTGCTTCTTCATACTTAAAAATCGATTGACGGCATTCCGTCCGTCTGTCCGTCCGTCTGTCCGTCCGTCCGTCTGTGGTCAACGCTAGCGCCTAAACCGTTCGGTCGATTTTCTTCAAAATTGATATTCCCCAGTCGATCTGATTCTAGTCGAAGCTTTGTGATTTTGAAAAAGATTCTTTAAAATTTGGGGGTACTTTATATGAAGCCCCCCGGGGATTTTCAACATTTTCTCAAAAACGGCTCCAAATTTTTTCTTTAAATTTCTTGTATGAATAGAGGAAAATACACTTTTTAACATGGCATAGGTCCGATTTTCACGTACAGCTCTGAATTTTCGAAAATTGTGAAAGTTTGAATTTTTTTCGGCGTCTTTCTCCAACTACAAAATTGAAGATAGAGATTTTTTCTTCAAATAAAATTTGTTCTGCATATTGAGTTCTTTAATAAAGGTCATGTAAATGTTTTTCACAATTTTGGTAGTTTTCGTGCAATATTGCGTGCAATATGTGCAATTTTAAAAAATTACAAAAACAAATTTTCTCAAAAACGGCTCCAAATTTTTCTTTAAACTTTTGGTAGGGATAGTGGTAAATGTACTCTATCAATGACATAAAAGCCATTTTGGTCTATATGTTGGTTTTTTCAAAAATTACCAAAATGTAAATTTTTTTACTTGTCTCTCACGTCGTTAATATTTACATTATCGGCGATTTTTTTACATTATTATATTTACGAGTATATATGCTTTAAATAATGTCAAGTAAAGTTTCTCGAAAACACTACCGTTTTCTGTGAAAAGTAGCTCAAATTTCGGCATTTTCAGAAACGCTCAAACGCCATTTTCTCATATATGGCTGCAAATTTTTTTTTGAAACTTTTGTCACGGATAGTGCTAATTACACTCTTTAGTATGGCGTAAAATTTATTTTGAGTTTTTTTTGTTTTTTCAAAAATTACATTTGTAATTGTAATTGTAATTTTTTGAAAGATCTCTCACATCTTTAATATGCACATTACCAGCAATTTGTAAACATTATTATATTTGTGAGTGTAAGTGCTTCAAATAACTTCAAATAAAGTATTTTGAAAACTCAAAAACTTTCTGTGAAAATGAGCTTCAAATTTCGCATTTTTGCTAAAACGCCATTTTCTCTTAAACGGCACATAAATTTTAAAAGAAAATTGCCATTTACGGCTAGTTTTTTGTGTTCTTTAATATTCTAAAATTAATGTTTCTGTTCTACCAATAGGAAACCGAAAAATTAAGAAAATGACAAAAAAATGTACTTTTGGCGATGATAGATGGTAGCTGGCAAGAAAGAGTATGTGGCAATTCCGAATATTGACAAATAAATAAATAAAATAAATACGGTCATGCTTAATTTTTTCAAAATACGAGTAGTTTTTCTTTAATTTTGTGACAAACGTAATAGACCGCTGTAAATTTACTGCGCTTCGGACAGCTGGTTGCGTCGTAAATTAGAATGTGCAATTTTGTATATTATTTCTTTCTTCGTTTCTTACATTCGAACTTTGTTATAGACTTGCACATTAATATTTTAGAAATTCTTTATTTTGAAATATTTGAAATAAGTAAAAAGAGTTAATAGCTCTCAGAATAGCGACAATGCAGGGTCTGCAACAATGGAATTCACTTTGCGCTCGCGAATATCTGTGAATTAGTGTCATTGTTGTGACCTAATGGAGCTGTATGAAAAGGAGTTATAATTATCTAATTTAGGTTGATATTTGCAGGCAAACATTTAGTTTTGCACCAAATGCTGTACCATTTGTAGTGAGTAGAGAATTTGTTGCATGGTTTTAAAATACTCTTCCCTAATCATGGCCCAATGGAAGGCATTTCTATATTTCCAGGGTATCAGGCTTCTTTTTCCAATACAGGGTTACAAAACTTTTGCATTCTATTTTTGTGAAGTTGTAGAATTCACATAGTTCTGACAACACTGCAATGGAAATAGTGAGTTCCATGCGAAGATGTTAGTAGCGCATAAAGTGCAATATTACAGTACTACTTAGCTGTTTCCTCTAATACGGGAAAGTAAGTGCTGTTGTAGCACCACTAGTTTAATTGTAATTATTAAATTAATTTTCTTCCTATCACACTAAACTACCTAAAAGATCACGTGTAGTTGTATATCAAACGAAGCAAGTATTATCTTTTACCTTACGAAAAAACTGAAACTTTTTAGCAATTTTAATCACATGTCACGGGATAAAAATAAAGAATAATTGAACAAAAAGAACGAGAAATATTAAACTGCGCTACTGCAAATGCACCGGAGTACAAATACAAGTTTCATTATTTATTTCATAAAGAAATCACTATTATACATAACTGCTAAATATAATACCCTTAGAAAAAGTTAACAGTTTCGTATAATTCATAAGACGCCACAGGTACAAAAGACCTGTTACTATGCTGGTTATGGAACTCCCCCTGGGGCGAATCGACCATATTAAGGACAAAAATATAGAATTTTATAGATTATGCAAACAGGAAATAAACAGACGTACCTACTCGATATTTTGATAATCTATTTGATATTATGTGCAACTCAATCGTATGAACCAAACAAAAAGTCTCCCTGTTTGTCATTAAAAGCTTACAGTATTAGAATGTTTACACCTCGCACAATTTCGGGCCTTTAAAATGTTACCCAGTTCAGAGACAGGCTGCTGGAAATTGGTTTCCAGAAATAAGTTATTTTAACTGTTAAAAAAATATTTATAAACTGTAGAATGCTCGTCTACGTGTACACATCTGCAATACGATCTCACATTCTCGTTGATAGGAATTTACTCTCGAATAAACGCAAGATGACCCTCGCTTACACTCTGGAGTGTAAATAAAGTTTTCTCCGCCCTCTCCAAAGTCAGTACAGTTATTTATGATACGAGTTGTAAAACTGATATTTTATATTGCTACTAGGGAATGCTGCGACACGAGGCCGATGGCTGAGTGACGTAATCCTATGAGGAAAATCACCTTCACCACGTGTCTTACAATATATATTATATATATATATATATATATATATATATATATAGAGAGAGAGAGAGAGATAGATAGATAGATAGATAGCCGTAGTAACTTGCCGTTGATTTTAATTCAGATATACAAGTCACTTAATAGGCAACACTGTTACATTAACATCAGTAGTAGCTGATGCGAATGTATTTTGTTTTCTTTGTTGCATTCACAGCTTTATCTGAACATATAGTATATGCATCGTCTGATATTAAGCACTAGTGCTGAAAATTGAACTTTTACGACGCTATGCTTACGCTAAAAGTAACCGCTTTCACTTCTGGCTGGCTAAAAACATTTTTTTATTTCTGTCTTAATGTTTCTACCATATGATTTAAGATTCGCGAAAATAATATTAAAAGAACCGGATTTACACAACTGCAGTTCAGATCGTTAGAACATTTTCTGAACCAAGAAATCGCGAATTACTTTTTTGCGGTATGTAACCCCCAGTTGGCGTTCCGCGGGACAGGAAAAACACATATTTCTTCCAGCGAGGAGTGGGAGTATTTACGATTTCTAGATATCGAGAAATATTTCCTAGCAGGGGCGTGCCAGCAACAGCAGCAAAAAACGACAGGCGGATATAGCCGCATAAAATGAGAAACGCCGTGGGAATTTTCCGGCCGTCTCTGCGATATAACCCGTAAACCGCAGTTGGGGGCCTCGCCAAACGTGTGCGTAAGAAAGACCAAGACATGGCAACATTTTAAGTGTCTCTCTTATACGCTATTCACATTTCAATTAAAACCAAACGCATTTTTTTTTCAAAAAAGTTAATCAGTAACTTGAAAAAAAATGTCACGTTTGCGATTTGATTCTTCGCTGTTTCTATGACCGTCAGAATGATTAAACTGAAACAAGTCATTTTAATAATGTGTAACTTATCTTACATAGCAAAGAGTCCCATCTTCACGTAAACACGACTTGTAGACAGCCTCAATAAAGATAATGCTAGGTTCTTTGAAACAACGACTTGTAATACATCTCTTCATAAAGTAATCGAGTAATATGCACTCAGGGTTCGACCACTTCCGGTCCACTAATAGAGATAAATGAGATGTCATTACACACGTTCCAGCCTCCTGGTGGGGAAGATTATTTTTTTGTGGATCTATTCGGAACCTTATAAGAAATTTCTAAAAGAAAAAAATGTGTTTTTTTCATTTTTACGCAACTAAAAAGGCGCTGCCGATGACCGTGCAGAGATCACCTGAAACCGGCACAGAGACGTCCAATACATTCCTCGCGACGAGGCAAATGGACTGGCGTAATTTTTAGACAGATGCTTTTAGTAAATTCAGTAAAAATTACAGAAAAAAATTAAATTGTGTATTCTAAGGCACGTACAGCGGTGAAACGTTACGAATTATTGTCATTACTTCCTTTTCCATATAACGATACATAAGATTGACAATATTTCAAGACTTAATCTGAAGGAAACTGCATTTTTTTTTAAAAAAAAGAGTACCACTGCCATTGCTTTCTATAGGTACATTGAAAAATAATACATCTTCGAATATTTTCGAACGCTATATGAAGATTTGATTTTTTAGGATAGGATATAATAATACATCAGCTAACACCAAATTTACAAAGAAATTTGCGTTAATTGTCGATTAGCTTCTTTATTTTATTTAATAATGAGATGCATTTTGTAGAGTTTTGTACCATACTTTCTGTATTATTTTCTGTGTTAGAATATCTTCGATTTGAAGGCAAGTCGTGAAGTGTTGGGCGTTTTTGAAAGTGAGAATAACAGTATCAAGTATGACTCATTTGGAAGAACAATGTCAGAAACTAAGAATTTTCAGCAATACAGTTATTCACGATATTACTCGTAGAAACAGCTCATTCCCAAACCACGAAGTAAGACGACCTTGCACTCTTCCTCGCGAAGCAACATTTGAAACTTCCGTTAGAGATCATCATCGCACGCCCAGAAAAGGCCTACAGGACTTCGCAATGATGTTTAGATGATAACAACTGTACATGTGATGCCACTGAGGCGGCAAACCCAAGAGATAACATAGAACGCTCGAAGTTGTATCGCTCGGCGTTGTTTAGGCTTTGAATCACTCGAAAAGAAAATGTTCACGTCAATAATTTTGTGTATCTTTTTTTTAATAATTGTGAAGCAAAACAAAAATAAGAAAAAAAAAGTAAGTTTGGGGGTTTCAGCAACCGCTCAAAAAACTAGATTTTCAATCGTTAAATCTCCGCGAGCTACATTAAAGAAGTACAAAGCATATCCATTGTATTTTATTATTGTAATGTTCTGGATTTTAGAATTTCCATTGTGTATGAGAGAGAATCATTATGTTCCTCTACTATTCCTACCTTTTCAGTCTGTCGATAAGTAATAAGCGTACATCATGCACAAACTCTGGGAACGGCAGCTGAATCCACCACCCACCGTGCGGAAAACGACTCCACCACCACCACCACCGCAGCCATCGCCGTTGCCACCACCACCACCACCACCAACAACAACAACAAAAACAACAACAACAATAACAACAACAACAACTAAAACACGACCACCACCACCTTCAAGTCACCCCATCAAAACAGTGCATCCTTCTTACCGGGAGTGAACACCCACCAGGAAGATAGAGGCACTTCCAGGAGTCGTCGCCCACACACGGAGTTTTCACCCACCACCATTGAGTCAGCGTCCACCGCGAGGCCTCTGGGGCACGTGGCACGAGCCGCATTATCCGCGCGCGCAGGCGGGGCCTGTCAGGCGGTCAGACGGCGCCGACTGAGGCCGGGGTTGCGCTCCCAATCTCCGCGCCCAGTCGCCTCCGCCCCCGCGGCGAGCGGACCAGACGCCCCGCGCGCCTAATGCCTCCCGTCAACACGCGGCGCCTCCGTCATACATATTCAAATCCCCCCGCGCACACACGCGCGTCGACTCGCGGCTCAAGCGGCCGCTCTACATTATTTTACGCTCCGTTTAACGCATCTCGCAGCGACCGGCTCGGCAGGCGCGCGCTCCGCCCTGTCCCCGACGCCTGTGCTTCACTCGCTGTCCCGCTCGCGCTCCTCTCGGCTGCGGCGGGTCACTCGCAGAGCCCCGGGCCTTGACTCTCATGGGCAGGATTAGGAGCTTTGTGTTTTGGCCGCCCGCCGAGAGCCGAATACCTCTCGCGGTGCCAGCAGGCAGCTCCGCGCTGTACGCAGGCATTGGGCCGAAGATTCTGGATGCGCGGTGGAGTGTACACTAGGGCACATCCAACTCGAGTCACTCTCCGGAGCGCCGTCGTCTGACCCGAGCGTCCTCTAAGCAGATACATGACGACTTCCTTTTCTCCAGAAGCCACTTACCATCATGCTGTTTTATGCTACAATCCTATCATATAACTTCCATTTTTATGCATTTCGTATTGTTACCAAGGCTGAAGCAGGCACTCTCTCCCTTGCCTACAAAGTGGGTAAGAAGACCAAAACTCAAATAACATAAAAAATATTAAACTTATGAAAAATACATTCGATTTTTATTAAAAAGATTAGATAGAAGTATTTACTTTACGTAGGAAAGAAAAAATCGAAAATATTCCTTATACACTTCCAGACTCTGACACAAATTTACATACATGAATATAAATAGTAAATGATCGGCTGTGAAATTTGAAAATGCTTATGCCCAAAAGATCTTTCACGATTTTCAAAAACTCCACAAATCTATTAATTTTAAATTCAGCAGAGTATTTGGAGTACAAAACATAATGAATCTGTTACTTTTTATTCAGAATATATGTCTAATAACATTTCATCATATTTCATTTTTTCTACTTCATTTTCCAAGATAGCCTCCACCTCGCTTTGCTCAATGCTTGTTATTGGTTCGTCAGAACATCAGCTTTCACACTGGGTTGTTATGCTGAGGGTTGGGCTTGAAGTTCTTTCCGCATGGGGTGTTTCGGTCAGCGCAGCACGCAGTTTGCAGAGTCAGTGGTGGAGAGCCCGCTCTGCACAACACGTGCGCGGCGACGGGGAGAAATATGGCGCACACGCAATCCTAATGTGTCGCAGCGGTCATTATCATTCATAACCTGCGATCCCGTTTCATACTTCGCTAAAACGATCGCCATGTTCTTAGGTTTACGGGTGACTGTGAATGTCACATCACCCAGTCGAGTAACAAATACGTGCGACTCGGACAGACTGTAAAAGCGACCCTTTGCAGTTCTCGCAATCAAGAATTAGAACAACTCTCACACTTCAAAAACGGGCATCTCAACTCGAAGGTCAGTCGATCGTGGTGAAGTCACGAACGTTTAAGCAATAATAATAACTTTAAAGAAATATGGATTATTTAAAAACATCGATACAACTAGTACAGCTTCATAAGAATTCAAATATTCGTCTTTAGTTTGAAAATATGGAACAATCAAAAGACTAAAAGTATGTTGATTACTACATTCATTAATAATTTTAAATATATATTAATTTTAAATTAATATTTTAATAGTTCGGAAGATAACCTTGTTTGTTTCATTTGTGAGCCCTTTTCACGAAGTTCAACTCCGGAACTTCCAACGGCCGAGTTCGTCTTTTGGTTTTCCCTCGCCCCGGGCGCCCTGCCCTCCGCCTCCAGCGCCCCCGAGGGCATGGGAGGGGCCACCAGGCGCCGCCACTGCAGAGGGCGTGCGGCCCACGGTGATCGGTGGCGGCAGGTGGGGTGGAGACAGCAGGTGGCGAGAGAGCGCAAACTGCAGGGAGGCGTGGCCAAAGGTGGCGCGAGGTGGAATGGAGAGGGAACTGAGAGAGAGGGAGAGAGAGGGAGAAAGAGAAGGAGGGAGGGAGATGGGCGATGAGGTGGGGCAGAGGGCATGGGGTTGGTATTGGGTGAAGACAGGCGGGAGGGGTGCCACAGATGTTGACGGTGCCGAGGAGGAGATGGGGTAGAGCAGGGAGTGTGGGCGCGGCCTACGATACCTCCTGATGAGGGTGAGGGGAGGGACAGGGCGAATTCGGTGGGCAAGAGGAAGTCGGGGAGAAGACAGAGGCCGAAGGGAAGGGCGTAATGGTGATGCATGGGGGCGGGGGACGGGGGACACGGGGCCAAAGAGGGAGAGGGCGAGAGGGCGGAGGGGCGGCGGTGATGAAGTGGTCGTCATCAGCGCTGTCAAGGGGTTCGCC
The DNA here is from genome assembly GCA_031308135.1 of Acheta domesticus. NCBI lineage: Eukaryota > Metazoa > Arthropoda > Insecta > Orthoptera > Gryllidae > Acheta > Acheta domesticus. Next base: position 5,602,311 of record JAHLJT010000631.1, read on the forward strand.
AGCCGCGCCCACGCCCATGGCCAAGCCGGCGCCGACGGTGGGGCCACGACCGTCCCTACCCCTCCAGCCGTCCAGTGGAGCTGCCGCCCCGCCGGCGCGGCGCCCGCACTCGGTCCCGTTTGTCAGGGACTGCCCACTTCACCGAAGGCTTCCGGAAACTGGCACGCCAAGGTTATGAATTGCACGTCACATTTCCCCGCAAAAATATTAGGATAATCAATACCGCAGACACGCATTCATAAGCGATTATGTGTGTTACGAGAAATCCCAACATGCATGTTTCCTTGATTTTTCTTTTCTGAAGTTCATTTTTGAAGTTAAAATTCACATACACATCATCCATGTTGATGAAGCCTTTTCAATAATTTAGAGAAAACACTAGATTACATTCTCAATGAAGTAATAATCAAACTATAGAAATCATCTTATCTCCAAAAAATATTAAAACAGTAAGTTATGCTAATAAGCAAAATAGATGAAAATGTCATCACAAAAATTTAATGACCAGTTCTTACAATTAAGAACGGAAAATTAGAAACTGTAGATAAAGAAGCCCCGAAACATCACAGTAATAAAAAGATAAGGCGAGAAAAAAGAAACAAAAATTATCTGAAAAATGAAATTTACAGAGATTGATCCAGCAAAGAAATCCACCTCCAATCAAGCGAGGAAATGCAATGAAATGAAATGTTCGTTTTGTAGCTTTATTCCCCTCTAATGACGGAGGAGATTGATCATAGTATGGCGTCATACGGGTGTAATCAAAACACAGACGAGAGTGGGTTGTAATAACAGTGAGTTTATTCATAAACTAGACCGTAGTCACAAATAACAAATTTCACTGCTTACCATTAACTAACTAAATAGATCCCACTACTAGGAGGGATTTTTAATCGAACGGCTACCACGCCGCTCTACATCTGAGACCTAATGCATGTCTCGCTCGTCACGACAATGAATTGCCGGCCCCTTGCCCTCGCACGAACTTACGCACAACCCCACGCCGACGCTGCTGAGAAGCAAAAGAAGGAGGCATTGTTCTTGTGCCGTTATATAGGCCTTTTCGAGCTACCCGCCGCCCCCATTGCCTCCATCGTACCGCGCTAGGCAGAAATTCTCAATGCGTTATCTTCTGCGCCCTTTGTTTAACATCCTGTCTGCCGCAGGTAGTTACCGTTTGAGCGCGCCACAACGCTACAATAGCTTGCAAATTAATCTACAAAAATTACAAAATTGCGATTACAACTCTCTTATTAATTCCATTCCAAAAATATACAATTATGGAAATGAACTGCCAGCACCTCGGCAAACTATGTTCGTTGATTGATTGATTGATTGATTCGTGTTTCCGGGCGCGTCAACTGCTCAGGTCATTAGTCCCGTAAGTATAGTGCGTGTTACCCCGGGAGGTGGCGATGCTCTTTTCCCCGCTGGATGGCGAGATCTGGCGCCGACCTACCGTCGACTAGCGGGGTTTTCCCCTCAACCAAGTATCTCCCACCAGCGGGGCACCGCCCCAGCCGGGACAAATTGTAGGCTCCCGACCGATCTCCCGGAATGTGTGGTAGTGTAGTGCATGTTAGTGTAAAAGTGTGTGTAAGAGGGAGAGGATAGGACAAGGATGAGGAAGGAAAGATCGCGCGCGGTCCGTGGCCCGTTTGTTAGGGTACTGCTCCGGCATTCGCCTGGTGTTGATCGGAGAAACCACGGAAAGCTACCGATCAGAGCAGCCGGCCGCTAGAATTCTCCTCCAGACAGCGACTGAATTCGACATAGCTGACAAGCTAGTGTCGAAAATCCTGCCACCGTTGGGACTCGAACCTAGGACCTCCCGGTCAGAGGGACTGCAGGTTGATGCACTGAGCCATCTCTCCCGGTGCTCGTGGTTCTTAGGAAATTCCCCTCTCACAATACTCAGTAAAATTTCGTATGGTTGCAGCTTCAGGGTTCGACGAACAGTCGTACACGAAGGTTACCGAGACTCGGTCCTTAAACGCCAAGCGCAATGCTCAGCTTCTCTGTAATAAAGCAACGGAAGGGGAAAACGGAAGTACATTCCACATCGAATGCTTTTAGGAGAGAATTTCTTTCTGAAAGCATATCCACATACATTCAGTGAAACTCGAAGTGAATCCCCGCTTCGATGGATCTCTCAGAGTGAATAACTTCAGCAGAAATATTTCCCATTTATTGGTTTTCTCCATACGAGCAATTCCATCACGCACACCCAACGAATCGTCGCCGCCGCGTCTGACAATATCCCGCTCCGAATTAAGCTTATTGCTGTCGTCATTACTCAGGAAAAGGAAGCCCTTTCATACACAGATACACAAAATCGACAGGATATTCTAAAATAACGAAAACACTTGGATGGGAATTCATAAAACATCCATAAAGTCCGCGGATGAACGGCTTCTCATTTCTGTCGCATTTCGAGAGAGGGGAATCGATAGCAAAACGACAGACTACTGGCACAAAAAAAAGAGAGAGAAAAGCAACTCCTATTAAATTTATACGCGCTGTGTGAGGGCGATAGCATAATCTGCATTCACAGCCGATCGGAACGCGACGGGCAGGAACGGTGGAAGAGAGAGGGGGGGGGGAAGCAGACGATCTGAAGCGATCAGGGCGGGGGTGAGGGGGGCGACGGAGCGAGGGAAACGCAAATATTGGCTCCGCAAAATGGGTCAAGCGGCGCGGCGCAGCGCGGTGGAGAGGCTGAGACGCTGCGCGCCGCGTGGCGTTATTTGAAGAGGCGGACGCGTGGCGTGGAGCGGCTGGCGCTCGGAGGCGGGTGGCTGATGTCAATGTGCCACGGGAAGGCGTGTCGAGGCCGTGGCTTGGCGCGTCGGGGCGAAGTGTGGCGTGGAGGGTCGTGGAGTGATGGGGCGAAGTGTGACGTGAGGGGCGTGGCGTGGAGGGGCGTGCGGTGAAGGGTCGTGACGGGGAGGGGCGTGACAGAGAGGGACGTATAATTTCACGTAATACCCGAGTGAACTGAGATATAATAACATAAACCTATATATGACTTTGCTAGAAGTGTCAACTTTTACATTGAAGATATTTTACGTGCATCGGATTCCTTTTATGTACGATAAATAAATTCCTTTAAATCCTTGAATGTCCCCTAAAATTTTTCTTCAAACTTGAAACAAACGTCAACCAAACTTCCAAGGAACCAACAAACTTAGACCTTTCCATTTACCAAAATCAGGCCATCCTATTTACATTCCACTACACGAGAAGTCGGAAGATAAAACCATATAAATGAATACGATTTTATTGATTCCGGATAAACAAGGTCTGGTAACTCATGAAAACAAACTTATCAATATACCTCACAGCTTTCAACGGTAAACACTACAAAATAATGCATAAAGATTCGAGTCGACGTCCATATTTGTATGCAATTTGCATCCATTTAATATAGAGAATCGTTTGTTACCCTAACACGGATAGTGGTCAGAGAGGATTCTGATACCATTCAGCGAGCTGCAGCTCATGTGCAGGTGGCGGAGGTCGTAGCGACACGTGCAGGCCGTTTGTTGCATGAAGAGCGGCTTCAACACAGAAGACCCGCAAGCTCACGCGCGATGCCTCGACGCGTATTTCACCAGGGCAACGTGGTTACGTTCGTGGAATATTACGCTCCCACAGGCACGTAATACGTGCATCATGCATAGTAAAATATTGTATTCTGTAATATTCCCCTGCAGGGATACTAGGGGCTAGGTAGCAACTTTATGATGGTAATAAATACTAAACACGCCACGGCAACAACGATTCATCACCCGAATTTTGAAATTATCTCAAGATGAAGATTATTTAAACGTATTCATTACATTTGCACGTATTCGTGGAAAAGAATCTTCGTGGAATGTCAAAAAAATTCAATTTTACAATATATTAACTTTTGTGTAACTTTTGAGGTAATATTTTATTAAGGATTTTGTACACAAGATGTGAAGCAAGAAGGAAGTGTTTTTGTTTTGAATTTGTTTCTCGTCTTTCAGGGAGATCTCGTATATCTCGTTTTTGCTCTTCTCCCGCTCTTAATGAAGACAAATGGTGTTAATTCCAACAAGAACGCCATGTTTTTCCTGCAGCTACGAATACTTTCCACTTGTAGCTTAGGGAACGATCAAGCACACATTGCTTTCTCCGCATATTTAGCGAAAATAGCAGAGGCAAGGCAGTTTTTCATTTTTGATATAATAAATACAAATATGCCCGGGATTTCTTTCTTAAATTCAACAACGAATGAAGATATACAGACTGTGAAAATTGATAGTCATCTGAAGTAATATCTCGTTTTCAGACAGAAAACAACAGATCTAAGGTAGCTAACATTTCCAAAAGGATGATTTAGTTTTAACAACTTTTGTTTTTGTTAACAATTACAACGAAATGTATCGTGGAATGGCAAAACATTAAGTTTGACCTACGTGAAGAAGTATTTTACGTTTTCAGCGGTGATCTTTTATTTTAGTTGTTCAACCCAGCACCGACCACCGTGTTATTTATTGAAATAAGTCAAGTGAATGGATAACATAGGCTTCCGCGGCCAGAGTCAGTAAATACTTGGCTGTCCGCAAGACGTCGCGTCCTAGGCATAGGTGTCACCGTTTCGGCCGCCGTTTTGCAACCTTCCTCAGGGCGAAATCACTTTTATCAAGAGATTAGAATCTCCGCAGCCGGAGGACGGGCCCCCGGAATGGAGAATGAGAGGTCGATTGCAGGGAAAGACATCTCTCGTCTGGCGAGCGAGGAACGGCATCATTTGGAAAGCCAGGTGTTCGCTGTCACGGGCGGGTGTGAAAAAGCCGTAAAATGGCGGCGATGGTGTAACGGTTAGCGTTTCGGACTGTTATACCCTAGTTCGCGGGTTCAAACCCGATCGAAGTCATGGACTTTTAGGGGCGAAAAAATTCTTCGTACGCCTTCCTTCGGAGGGGAAGTAAAGTCAGCTGTCCCATGTTAGTAGATTTACTGCATATAAAAGATCCTCAAGCCTAATTGACGCCTCTGAGTAAAATTCAAAATCGCCTCTTTTGTCGCCCAAAATAATACCTTTCTCCGCTGTGAAATTTGCGTGGTCACACGGAAGAGCAGACCTCATGGCCAGAGTCTCGCCACGTAAAAGAAGGCAATTCAATTCAATTAAAAACTAGTGGTGCTACAGAATGGCACAGACTTTCCCGTATTAGTTTTCTATTTTCTTGGGTCTTCGCTAGCTATTCGGAATTGCCACATACTCTTTCTTGCCAGCTACCATCTATCATCGCCAAAAGTACATTTTTTTGTCATTTTCTTAATTTTTCGGTTTCCTATTGGTAGAACAGAAACATTAATTTTAGAATATTAAAGAACACAAAAACCTAGCCGTAAATGGCAATTTTCTTTTAAAAATTATGTGCCGTTTAAGAGAAAATGGCGTTTTAGCACTACTAAAAATGCGAAATTTGAAGCTCATTTTCACAGAAAATTTTTGAGTTTTCAAAATACTTTATTTGAAGTTATTTAAAGCATTTACACTCACAAATATAATAAAGTTAACAAATTGCTGGTAATGTACATATTAAAGATGTGAGAGATCTTTCACAAAATTTACATTTATATAATTTTTGAAAAAACAAAAAAATAACTCAAATTAAACTTTACGCTATACTAATGAGTGTAATTAGCACTATCCGTTACAAAAGTTTCAAGAAAAAATTGCAGCCATACATGAGAAAATGGCGTTTGAGCATTTCTGAAAATGCGAAATTTTGAGCTACTTTTCACAGAAACCGGTTGTTTTCGAGAAACTTTACTTAATATTATTTACATCACATGTATACGTAAATATAATAATGTGAAAAAATCGCCGATAATGTAAATATTAACGACGTGAGAGACAAGTAAAAAAATTTACATTTTTGTAATTTTTGAAAAAACCAACATATAGACCAAAATGGCTTTTATGTCATTGATAGAGTATATTTACCACTACCCTTACCAAAAGTTTAAAAAAAATTTGGAGCCGTTTTTGAGAAAATATTGTTTTTGTAATTTTCTAAAATTGCACATATTGCACGAAAACTACCAAAATTGTGAAAAACATTTACATGACCTTTATGAAAGAACTCAATATGCAGAACAAATTTTATTTGAAGAAAAAATCTCTATCTTCAATTTTGTAGTTGGAGAAAGACGCCGAAAAAAATTCAAACTTTCACAATTTTCGAAAATTCAGAGCTGTACGTGAAAATCGGACCTATGCCATGTTAAAAAGTGTATTTTACTCTATTCATACAAGAAATTTAAAGAAAAAATTTGGAGCCGTTTTTGAGAAATGTTTGAAAATCCCCGGGGGGCTTCATATAAAGTACCCACAAATTTTGAAGAATCTTTTTCAAAATCTCCAAGCTTCGACTAGAATCAGATCGACCGGGGAATATCCATTTTGGAAGAAATCGTGCGTATGGTTTAGGCGCTAGCAGTGTTCACAGACGGACAGACGGACGGACGGACGGACGGACGGACGGACAGACGGACGGACGTTTTCCTTTCAATTGGGTTTTCGGTATCAGGGACCTAGAAAACAGGGTTTCTGGCTACACCACGTGTTAGGGGATTTTTTTTCTTAATTTAGCAACTGGTTTTATCCACTTATTCGTTTTCACGGCCCCGCAATTAATTTTTTTCCGCCGAAAATTGGCCATTTTTTCGCGCAGCATTACATAACTTTCCCTATACTACGTATATCACTCCGTGTATACGTACGTATACGGGAAAGTAAAAAGCGACGGCAATGGTCAGTTGGGGAGTCATGTTGGGGAGTGTTGAGGGCGCAATGAACAGCCACAAGCAGGGTCGGACATGCTCGTGGGCGAGGAGAAGAGATAGACTCACTACGCCGCGGATGGATACCGGATGTGTTGCGTTCTTGACTGATCCCAGACATGTTTGTCGATCGTCGTATTGTCTGCCTTCTTCAGGGCAAAAGGCAGAAGAATATCGCATTAGACAACCGAAAGGCTGGCAACCAAGTTCAGGAGGTGGTGGTCTCGGAAAGCTAAGCGTCGTTAACTCCGGCATGATCTGCGACGATAGTGCCGTTCGTGAGGAGAAGAGAAAAGACGAAGATGCTGAAGGGTGCGCCCAGAGAGAGGAGGGTGTTCGAGCTGAGGCGGACGGGGCATGACGAAGCGGACGCAGTGGCTTCGCAGAACGCAGGACGCAGTGGGAACGCAGAAGGACTTGCAGCGGGGCAGAAGGGGTGACAAGGAGGGATGCAGTGCGATGAGAGGAGATGAGAATCGTGGGTCCACTGAGGCCGGGAAGCAAGTGAAAACGGGAAGGGGCTGGGTCGGAGGAGGAGGGGGGCGGGGCGCGGGGCAATAGAAGCGGTGGAGCGGAGTCATCAGGGTTAATCTGTGAGGGCGGTGGCAGCGCCCTGTGCGCCAGCGACCGCGCAGATAAGGCGCTTACCTGCAGAGCAACACCCCCGGCCCAAATCTCTCTTGGGAGGGTGGGAGGGTAGGTGCTGACTCACAATGCGCGTGCGCCCAGAAGGCAGGATCCGTCAAGTGGGACAAATTGATGAAACTGATAAGGGAGAAACGACTAGCCGAAACCCTCCATTTCACAATCGAAAGAAAAGAAGCACGAGCAGTCCCTAAGAATGTGCACTTGAAATGCTGATTATTAAACTTCTCTTTCAAAGGATCTGAGCGCGATAAATCAAAGGATACATTTTCATAAAGGAAAGGATAAAACTTTCCCATAGAAATAGGAAAGAGTGCGCAGGAACACAAGAAAATCCTACGATAATTTGCATTTGAACTGCAGGGTATTACATTGCCTTAGAGTCGAACCCCAAAAAAGAAATACTAAAATGTCGCCATATAAACAGTGTTGCAGCTCGAAATGTAAGATGCCGCTTTTAACACTTCTTCAAATGTATTCAGATAGTTCATAAAAAGGATTAAAGATATTTTGTTACTGAAAGGTAGCGGAATCATAATACAATAAAAAGGGCAAGCATCGCAACAGGCGATAAGAAAATATGACATTGTGTTAAGCGAATAAAGTGGCCCACTGTTATCGAGAAAATTTTTGAATAAGTACACAACTAAATTAATATGCAATTAAAAATGTATCCGGAGAGGAGAAAAAAATATTGCAAGTCTGTAAAATTCATCAAGAACCTAAATTCCTTTCTCTTTACTTCCTCTCCGTTCTCTTCTGTGTAACGTCGCAATTCACTACAACATTTTGTAGTGGATATTTTGTATTTTTACATTTAAAAGTAGTTTTAATTCGAAAGGATCAGCAAATTAACTATAGTAGGAACATGGTTCATAAAAGAACATTTTAAAAGCCGTCCCCGTCAGGCGAATTTTTTTCAGAGCTGTGCTCCTAACCACCAGAGAGACATTATCTGTATTATCTTGTATTTGAATTAACCCTACATCCCTTATGCTTTCATGCCGGATGCTTGTTTCTAGCCACAAAGTAAAATACAATAATGGGTAGGCATTGATGTCAGTTGTCCTCTCGCCCTCCTTCCTTTTTAAATGCCGTCCTTTTAGTAAATTTTAATATTTGTTGGCATTTATTTTATCACATTACTAACATCAGCTAGTTGTATCGTTATTTTTTAATTTAGAATAGAAAACATGAATGTCCTCTTTCAAAATGGTGACAGATACACACACACACACGCATGCATGATATAGCGACTAAAATATGTGTATCTGTATAGCGACTAAAATAGAAGAGACTCTCAGACCATCTTCATTCGCAAGTTGTGAGCGTATCTTTTCGTATGAATAGCAAATGAAGAAAAGAAAGAAATAGAGCAGATGTTAGTCTAAATTAAATATTTATAAAAAGAAATGTATCGATGCGTTTTTTTTTCTTGTCGAGTGTCTTCCCTTTTACATGAACATTGTTGGCAACCCTAATAATAAGCGCCTCGGTGAGCACTTACGATCCACAGACAGAATGGACGAAAGTAATGTTAAAGGCGGAGACGAGTGAGAGTGTTCGTTGTGCATCGCGATTGAGAGCATCACTGGGAAGACGGAGGACGCAGCACTGGCAATCTGAGAAACGTTTCCGGGAAATAGCATTTTGGCAAATGAAAGCCAAGGCTTCCGCGGCCGGGGTCAAGAAATACTTAGCTGTCCGGCAAACGCCATGCCTTAGGCATAGTTCCCAACGTTTCGGGCGATATGGCAATCAAGTAATTATTGTACATGATACACTTTTAAAGTCGGACAAACGTCTTCCCTCAGAGACGTGAAACCAAGAAAAAATGATTAGGGTGTCTAACATTGTGTGACATCTTATTTCAGAAAAAAACTGCACTGAAGATGTTTCATTCCATTTAAAAAAGTTTATGTTCAATAACTGACGTTTTTATATTCTAGTTTATTTGCGATTAGAAAATACTACACCTTAGTAAGTATGGTTGAATTACATTTTAATTTTAACTCTGAAAGTAGGTCGATGTTTGGGCTGACGATGGGCTGACTGTGCTGCGCCGTGCGGGTGAGTGCGAAGAGGTGGTCGGCGAGAAGGGAGGGGGGTGGCAGGCGACAATGCGCGGACACATCTGCGCCGCGTGTGGACGACACATCCACTCGCAGCGCATGGGCGAACAGCAGTGTGATCCTGGTGGCGGGGGGGGGGGATGGCGGGGCGGCGGGCGACCGCTGACCAGACGTCCGGTAACATGCACTCTCCCGCACACAAACGCCACACTGGCCCGTGATTTCGCGATGTGAATTGCGAAGCGAGTGTGATCCAACGTATACGTTGCAATTAATGCCAGTAATGACAAGGAGACGCAACATATGAAGAACCTACAGGCAGGCGACATCTGCCAATCCTTTTAAGACAACTCTCATTCGTCTGGAAGTCGGAGCGGCCACTGTCCGCCACCTCAACAGACGGAGCTGCAGTTGGGGACGAAAGGCGCTGCACGAAGCGGCTCAGCGGAAGCCCGAGCGCTGAGCCCGCCACCTCGTCCCCGACCCCGCCCTCCGGCCGGGTGCCCGAATACACGTGCGCGCGCCCCGCCAGCCAATTAGCCCGAGGGGCAGGCGGGGCGCAAGTGGCTGGAGGGGCGGCCGAGTGGGGGCGCAGGGGCTGGCGGAGGAGGGCTGTGCGTTGACGAAGGCGGCGAGTGCGAGGCGATGGCAGCGGTGGCGCGGGCTGCACTGGGAGGCCGCTCGCAGGCTCCAAGAGCACTCCCGCGGAAGTTGCAAGGCGATGAGTGGGGCGAGGAGGGGGGATCCCGAGGCACGTGTAAGGCACGTGGCGAGTGCGGGAATGGGAAACAAGTGGAGTTGAACAATGTAGGATGGGTACATGGAAATTGTAACAGTAAGCGATGAAAATAAACGAATGTACATTGTAATGATGCAGAAGAAATCGGGACGAAGGTAATGATGCAACCAAGGACAGGAATAGAACCAGGAGCACGCTGGGGGCGGCGAGTTTGAAGGCAGGACGTGCCAGGACGAAGCGGAGCGTGACGAGATGAGGCGACATGGGGCGAGCGGGACAGGGCGGAGAGAGGCATGATGAGGCAGACGGGGTGAAACGGATCGGAACGGGGTGGGGGAAGAAGACGTTAGGCAGGTGGGGCGACTATTGTCGGTGGAGAGACGTGCGAGACGGGGCGGTGAGGAGTATTGAGAGGTGTGTGCAGGGGGCGGTGGCCTCTTGCCCCCTGCTCCATCGCCTCCGCGAGGGGTCGTCTGCGAGGCTCCGTGGCCGCGCATAACGTTGTTAGCGGGTGCGCTCCGCACGGCGCCGCGCCTCAGCGTCAAAGGGAGGCCATCGACGCGCTGAGAAGCCAACTGCGCTCCGCCCCAGCGCACGCTGCTCTCACACCCAACCCCCACACGCCCTTCAGAAATATCAACGACACATGTAGAGTCAAAAGGAAAGCCACTCATTCACCAAAATCTAGATATTAACATTCAGGAATGGCGTGAAGGTTGTGGAGGTTGGTGTGGCTTATCTTGTTACTGTTCCAAACTCTTCAAGCATATTTCTTTCTTTGATCCGGAAGTTCCGCTTTTTAAGATTACCTACGCCTCAGCGACGTTTACCGTTGGGTTTTAAATTGGACAATTCACGTTTCGAAATTTACTTGAACTTTTGCAACAGCTGCGAAGTACCTAAAAGAACATTCACACGAAATAAATATACAATGACGATGCCTAATGCAGATTTCTTTGAACTGCAATAAAGTATGACACGATGGTAGTTAAAAGTTATGGTTTGGCGGCAGTTAGTTTCTTACTGTGTAGCAGATAAGCCGTGTAATAATATATCAAGCTGAAGAGCAGTGGATACTTTGGAAATCTTTCTCCGTCGGGACGCATTGACTGATTACTTATAGAACAATCATATTTAAAATTAATACACGGGAGGATTCGTAACAGATTGCCGTGAATGGCCTGAAATTTCTGCAGAGTGTGAGTTGCTGCTAAAACCCACTCGTATACACACTCGTTACAAGGGCAATCGTGCAAAAAACAACAACAACAAAACGTTTTGATACAGTTTAAGTACAATAAAAAAAAAAGGTATCAACAAGCAAAGCCTGTAAACCCTAAATTTAGACCGGATTCTCGTATCATTAACGTTCGTTAAGCTGCCACCTGTAGGAAACCAATATCATCCACTCCGGAAGCAAGAGCTTCCGTTTGAGACAGGTATCGCCGCAGCGGGGGCTTCCACTCCTTCCGCGGCCGCGTGGGCAGCCGCCTCCTTCCGGCGCCTGCGCCTGCGCCGTTCGCTCGCGGCCGCACTCTCCACCGCGCGCTCGGCGCAAAACTGCAGGCGCTCCGGGCGCTCCCCGCGGCCGCCTCCGCAAATGTTGGCTCTGGATTAGCGCTCTCTCGCCCTCTCGCCACTCGCCGCCACCGCAGCCGCAACGACAGTCCTCCGTAATTAAGGCTCGCTGGTCGCGACTAAATGTTTACGCCCGTACCACACACAAGTCCAAATCTATTTCAACTTTACTCTTAACAATTACATGATTTATGTACCACGAATTACATGATCTCTGTACGTAGAAATGGATATACAGGTGTGTTGAATTTCTAGTTTTTGACATCGTTCCGTATTATGTTGAGTCTCGACAATAAGTCATTAGGAATTTTATAATAACATTTGATGTTTATGACATGTTTATGTCAAAGTTTCAGCAATTATTTCATTTTCACCACAGCAGTAAAAATCATTTTAATTCGTATCATATTTTATCTCAATAAGCTTACTTTTATGCAGTAAATTTAATGGCAGATCTAAAAATAATTTGATAATTAAAAAAATAATTACTTTTAAACTGTAGTAGTGTTGAGTCGTAATGGAAAGGCCATTGAAATGATATCTCGGAAAAGTAACGTTTTATTGGGTCGCGTTACTTCTTATCCGAGAAGGCAGCCTCTTAAATCCATTTTCCAAGTTATTTCATTGAAAGCAATACAAAGTAGTGACTATGTTTAAAATTTTTGGTTGTTATCAAAAGCTACTCGAGGACCACCAACGGGTGGTCCCCATCGCCCGAAGTGAAGAGAAATGTTGAAGGCGGCCAGGACGATAAGCGTTGACGACGGCCTCCGGGCGGTGTTCGCCGGAGGAACCGCACACCCGTCCCCTTCTCCAGACCTCTCGCCCATTTGTTTACTCGACGAGTCGCTCTCCTGCTTGGTTAGTCCCCTCTCCGGCCCCCGTGCTAGACGAAAGACGCTACGTCGCAGGTTAATTTGCCCGCCTGCCGTCGCGGGCTGATCACCCTTCCACAATTCTGCCCCTCCTTCCCGCCACGTGCAACGTCTCAATCGACAATAGAATCGTCATCGACTTCCCGTTGATAGCTTCTTCTGACGAGAAATGAAAGTCTTTCTCAACAACAAAAACAACAATTTAATCACAGGATTTTCGTCTTACAGTTTCACAATTTACATAAACTTCTTTAAACACAAACACTCCGAAGTTATCATTGCTAATGTCTTTGGCAAATTTTTAAAAAAAATGCTAAAATTGCGTAAAATCCACACCGAGGAACTGAGAAGCTCTCGATCTTCTTCTCCACGACCTCACGAAGCATTCTGCTAATGTGAACCTTTGCTACTTGATAAGGACCAAAATACCGAGAGGTCGAAACGTCTCGTAAGAATGCAAAATAAAACAAGTCTGATAGAAAACCTTATCTTTAATATTAATTGATGTGTAGGGTGGAGGCAAATGACAATAATAAGCCGCTACGTAACGCGCGCCCGGCCGCGCCGGCCGGCTTGCGTCCTCCTTCGGGCCCAGACGCCCAGATGCCCTGCCGCCACCGCCGCCGCCGCCCCCGCTCTGCAGCGCAGCTGAGCGGATGCGCCGCGCCGCGCCGCGCCGCTTCCCGCAGGAGGCGTCGGGGCGCGCGGCGCAGCGCGGGCGGTCGCCAAGGCCCCCGGACGCCCTCGCGATATCTTCCCATTCGGCCGCCTGGCTTCAAATCCCGCTGCAGCCACGCGAAACTTGTGGTTTTTTGACTTATTGGTAGTTTTGTGATTCCGGGCGCGTCGACTGCAAAGTCATTAGCCTCGTAATTGTAGTGAATGATTTTTTTTATCACTGAAGGTAGCGGTGATCTTCCCCCGCTGGCTGACGAGAGGATCTTCTTTCAGCATGGCACCGCCTCAACCGGGTCAAGCTCTGGTTTCCCGACATGTTTGGTAGTGGGAGTGCATATGAGTAAAAATGTGTGTAAGTAAAGGGGGGAAAGGGCAAGGAAGAGGAAGGAACAATTGCGCGCTGTCTGTGGTCCGTTTGATAGGGTACTGCTCCGGCATTCATCCGGTGTTGATCGGGGAAACCACGGTAAACTACCGAAACTTGTGATGGAGAAAGCCAGTTTACGACGCATTTTCAGGTTGTTCTCCAGTTTCCCCTGTCTCTCATTGTCATCTCCTGCTCCCTCACCCATATCAACACTCAATCATCATTCAAATCATAACTTCATAACCACCTAGCCAGCAAAGCGATGCTCTATTCAGGTACATCGTCAGATAAATAAGGCATAGGAACTCCAAGCTCAATTGTAACAAACCCTCAACTTTCACCACACCGCGCGTGCAGCGCTACTAACCCATTAACATTAATGTAATTCTAGGCCAGAACGCAGAATCGTGTTTCCGCTCTTCCAATGAGTGTGTAGTTACCACGAACAGTAACATACGAAATACCCGTATTTTAAGTGAAGATAGGCCAGGCGTTTCAATGAGCTCGTAATGGAATGCTTGAATATCGCTGCTATTTTCTGATAACGAATTCATATTTGTGTATAATTTCTGAGATATAATAACTAATATTAGAACACAAAAGAATATTAAAATTGACAACGATATGATTTGCAGGTCCAATATCTTTCTGTAAATATTGTAAATGTTAATTTCATGAACGTATGCATACCTCGGAATTGATTTTGTTTAATTATACAATTGAATAACAAGTTTGAAGAATTCAAAACGTACACAAATTATGAAATCTTAGTGTAGATTTAAAAGTGGATACACAATGTACGTAAATGAGTTTTGATCAATTATAGCTTGGTCAATATTTCAAAAAATACTTCTAAGGTTCATATTGTGACAAAAAACGATCTTGAAACCTGTCGTAATGCAATGCCTTCAAACGCATACACGCTATCTGGCCGGCAGTATTTTCAGCGTTATACCACGAGTCATAACGTGAATCGCCCCGCTCTCGTTACTACACACAAAGAAATTGCTTTAAATATTATAATAGTAAAACTACGAGTATAAACTTAAACTCATTAGAAAGAACAAAGTTTGCGTTCGAAATACAACTAGTATGTGTACTTACTTCTTAATTTTTCATGTAGTACAATGATCTTGGAACGGATGTTCACTGCGGATGTTACGAATACACTTCCACACTTATAACTCGCTTCCCAATACACGACACTTCTCGGTGACAACGGCGCCTCTCTTCATACCGCAAACACGACAAATAACACTCAGCAGCCGGGAGTCTTGATCAGAATCACCACGTACGATTTAACATATACTTAGCGTGTCATTAAGGTGTTCAACCCAACCACTGCACAGAAACACACATGCAAACACTCCTTACCGCGCGCGAGTGTCGCGGCGAGCGGACGCGGGCGGCGCGGCGGTGGGCGTGGCGCTGTTGTCGCTGTGCACCGCGCCATGTCGCCCCCGCGTAAACAAGGCGCCGCTGGCTGCCGGGGCGCGCACAGAACGCAGCGCCACGAGCACGTACTACTGCTGGCGCGCGCCGCCACTGCAGGCGCAGGCAGGCAAACGCCGCGTTTTCCGGAGGGCGCCCCGCCCCCCCCCCCCCCCGCAGATTCCAGCGCTGGGCCCAGCGCGCCCACCGCTCAGTGGGCTCGGTTCAGTAAAGCCTTGACCTTCCTTACATCTCTTCCTCGCTCTTCTCTTCCTTCCTTCATTCCTTCAGTTCCATCTCTTCCTTCGTCTCTTCTCGTTACCAAGCTGTATCTCTTCAGCATTCACGCCTTCATTTCACTCTCATCCCGTCATTTCACACAAAACTCGCCTTCATTTCACGCAAACACACAAATAAAATTTTCAATTTAATTTCTGTCATAATAGTTATAATAACCAAACAACAGTAACATTTGCCGCAGAAACGTGCATTAAAAACTAATGGACGCTGAGAGAAAAATAGAAGAAAATATGAACTCTTTACGCAACCTCCTAAATGTTTGCAATTTAAAAACAACCACAACGCTAATCTGGACTAAAGGTGTAACCACCAGGGCAGGCGTCGCTCCCTGACATTTTTGAAGAAAAAAATTGAAATTTATATTATTTAGAAATTCTTGTACATACTAAAAAAAAGAGAAATTTAAGCCAATATTGTAAACCAGTGATAATGAAGATTGAAAATCAGACTGCTGGTTTGATGATTGCAGCTACATTTTTTGTTGCTCGATATTTATTGTTGCTCAACACCGCAGTCCTCCCTTGCAGAACATATTGTATGGCCCTACTATTACCCACGCCAGACAATTCGAGATTTAAGGATTCTTAATTGTCTTTTGTTTAAAACGAAAAAGTCAAAGAGTCTTGGCTGAAGTGAAGACTGGTATGTTGTACTAATGCTTTCTTGTCCGTTGCTGCTTTCCGCCCCACTGTGCGTCGTTCCGGCAGCGGAAGCGGCGCGGCGGCAGCGGCGGGGCGGGGCGGGGCGGGGACGCGGCGTGGGTGGCGGCGGAAGCCAAGGGAGGGGGCGGGGCAGGGCGATGAGGGTTCCCCTATCTCCAGACGCCGCCGCCGCCGCGGCGTGTTTTCCTTGGCTGCGCCGCCCGCACGCGCGCCTCCCTCGCGCCTACTGCGTCTCCCTCTGGCGGCCGGAGGCGGCGACACGCAGCAGGCGCTCCGCTCCGGCCACCGGTCGCACAAGAGACATTCGCAGGGAGACTGCAAGGCTCGCGGAAGCAGGCGAACTGCTACGAGTCGCCCAGGAATCGGCGCTGTTAGCACACTATGACAAATTTCAAATAATACGATTTGAAAATAACGAAATGTTACAGCGTAATAAATAAATATGAAATAATTCTGTGAATGGTTTACAGTTCGAAAGTAGCTTTCCAAATTCAAATACGTTCATTACTTATCAGAGGAGCACAACTGTCTACAATACGTCAAGATTTACACTCAGCACAAACGTTTTTCAGATCGTAAACAGAACTTTTCTTTTACGGTTTAATTCAAAGTTGCAGTTTCTGATACTAGAATGCATCATCGCAGATTGCAGTGTGTGCTGCCGGGAATCAAACGCCGTGTCACCGGCCGAGGCGGCTCACGAAAACATATGTTGACCCTGTCACGTCGCTGACAGGGAGGTCCAAGGGTTCAAGTCCCAAAAACAGCGAATTTTCGACACTGGCTACATTGCGAAACTGTCTAAAACAGAATTCGCAGATAGCTGTTCCTAAGTAATTCTTTTCGTTGGCAACAAATCCAAATCCCTAATTTCTTAAATAATTCTTTAACATTACTTTTAATAAAAATGAACACCATTAATTAAGCACATTATTAATATATATACAGGGTGAGTCACGTAACTTTAGCACCTCCTGTAACTTTTGAACGGTTGAAGATATTGCAATGCAGTTTTCACGGAAGTGAATGAGGGAATGGGGGTAATTGATATGTGTATTGATTTCTCTTTTATCACTTGTATTTTACGAGATATTTGAGGTAACTTTGTTTTTTCAAATGGGACTATACATATTTTTTCAGTCTATCATGACAAGCGTAAAAAGACAAATCCAAAGATATAAATATTGTCATATGTTAGATAAGCATTTTTTTGAGTAATTGTGATTTTTTTGCGACTAGTGTTCAACGGATATTTTCATTGTAACTGTCAGCCCCACAAGGTCACGCAGCGCTCCCCCAGCAAACGCGGGGTCGGGTAAGGAAAGGGATTTAAGTACTTGAGGATACGAAAAATATTCACAAAACTGTTGCACTTTTTTCTGAACTCTCCTTTTCACCTTAATCCATTTTCAGTAATTTGGGTTTCTTAGGGATTGAAAATACGGATTTGTCTTAAGTAGTATTTATTGAAATAAGATTATTTCTATCCCTAAGTTATTATTATATTCGTATTAACATTGAAATTGTTTGCTAAAAATATACAATATATTTTTGTACAGTTTTAATTATTTATTCTGATTGTGCTTTGTTTCAAGATCCCATTACTACGTATCTTATGAAATCCCATTAAATGGAGTTGAAGTTATAAACAATTTTATTACAATACAAACTTATGACAAATTCTTATTTTCCATCCTTTAATTCCTTCAATCAAAGAAAGACGAAAATGTGAAAATGCAGAAGGATGGAAAGCACAGTTCAGGAAAAAACTGCAATGGTTTTGTGAATACTTGGAATACTATGTTTCGTATTTTCAAATAAGATCCCTCCCCTTCCCTTCCCTTCGCCGGGCGCACGTGTGCTGGTGGAGCGCTGCATGACCTTGTGTGGTGGACTATTCAAAACGTCCGTTAAACCCCGGTCGCAAAAATCAAAATTAATCAAAAAAATCCTTATCTAACATATGACAATATGTACATCATTGGATTCGTCTTTTTACGCTCGTCATGGTGGACTGAAAAAATATGTATAGTTCCATTTGAAAAAACAAAGTTACCTAAAAAATCTCGTAAAATACAAGTGATAAAATAGAAATTAATGCACGTATCAATTAGCCCCTTTCCCTCATGCACTTTCGTGAAAACTGCATTGCAATAACTTCAACCGTTCAAAAGTTACAGGAGGTGCTAAAGTTACGTGACTCACCCTGTATATATATATATATATATTATTATTATTATTATTATTATTATTATTATTATTATTATTATTGTGTCTGAAACTTACTGTTAATCCTGAGATTTATTCACAAACCGCATTGCATGGTCTGAGAGATGTGCAAATAGGAACTCACCTGCAAAAAAGTAAAATTAATGTATGAGTACTGGTTAGAATTTAAAATACAGAAGAAAAAACATTTTTTTAAAAATAATCATTGTGGATTTGGCGAAAATATTTTGCAATGGAAGAATTTTAAACCGCAAAATGTACAAAGGTATGCACTTACACAAAATGTATGAAACGTAAATACAAAAACAATAGCTAACATTTTTTAAAAAAATGTCTTAACTTTTTAGGGCAAAAGACAAAATATACAGTACATACAAATATACATAATGATGATACATACAAATATATATAATGACAAATATACATGAACGTATCTGTAAGTTTAAGATTATGGCTAACAATTAACATCTCCCCTCTCATTAGCGGGTAAGAAATATGGTCATGATGCATGTATAAACGAGCCATATCCGTGCAGATAGAGTAAATATCCCCAAACGTGGAGAATATTATTATCTCAATTAATTATTCTATCCTGAAGGAAGTATATAATATTAATTTCGCAAATGTTTCAGTTAAATTCCCAAATGCATTTCATGCATCATTCACAGTGCACTAAATGATACCAACATCAGATGTATTCTTTTTTTTATTATTTCACATTTTCGAGAAATAGAAGCAATCGTAAATCAAATATTTACAATTTTTGACCGTATATCATCTGTTGAAAAAATGTTTATTTTATTTTATTTATTTGCGTCAAAAACAGTTAAAACTGTATGTGACGAGCTATGAGGAGAAGTGAATTCTGTGCACATTTTCATAATTCTGAGATCTCTATTCTAAGCCATTTTCTAGTCGAATTTTGAATACAGAAAAAAAAAAACCTTTTTTAAAATTTTTATAGACAAAATATTGGCTCCTATATAATAAAATATATTTTCAAAGGTAAATTAGCTATAAATTTGTGCCCTTAACCCTCATCATGTTCTTCATGAAAGAATCATGTTATTCGTGGTTGTTGTGTAGCACAGGAAACAAGGTTAGTTAGATCTCTTGATAACACTTACTATACCTCGTTGGTTACCTTGTTTTGTGTCGTAATACGGCAATGTATATATGTATGTATTAATGTACTTGTCGCGACAGCCCATGAACGGGCTCAGGTCTACAGCTCTCTCTACAACTCAGGCAACGTCCCTGCCTGAGCCTCATGGGTTAAGGGGGTTCGTGTGGTTAGCACAAAGACATCCCCATGCCGGTCTTCTCAACCTGAGAAGTGAATTTTCTCATCGTCACACAGCAACATATACTGGGACATTGCAATAAAACACACACTATAGTCTAGCCTCGACCGGGAATCGAACCCGGGGCCGCGTAGTGGAAAGCGAGCACGCTGACCAAGAGCGGGGCGTCGTAATACGGTAAAGACAGGAAAAATCTCCTATAAGGCTGCGTAGTACTGACGACTGAAAATTACAATAGTTACTACAATAATCACTTACTGAAAGGATCGGAAGCTGTGGTAATGAGACGCGTGATCCGTTTGCCGTCGGTTGCTCTGCCCCTCTGTCAACGGTGAGAGGCGGGGCGCTGCGGCAAGGGCGAAGACGGACTTCTCTTTTACGAGGGGAAAGGGCCATTCAAAAATAGGTACACTTTTACGAAGGGGGGGGTAGTTGACAAAACAGCATCGAATGCAAACGAGGGAAATCTTGAAAAATGAACGTTCAAAATACTTTCGCAACACAATTTTCTCAAAGTATTTCTTAAATGATTAACATTAAACTGCAAATGAATGTTGTAATAAATAAAAACAATATTTTTTAAAACCGTAGTTAAGTACACTACATACATTTTATCTTCAATTTTTGATGAAACTACTTTTATACGCAAATGCAAGGCGTTGAAATTAAAAAGGTGTGTAAACGCTTCAATGAGTGTGTGTGTGTGTGTATGTGTGTGTGTATGTAAGAGACAATTTTGCGAACGTATTTTTGTATTTTTGGAATGAGCCCTAAAGCGATTGTTCTACGTCGGCAGCGGCGCGACGAGGCGCGGCGAGGGCCACCAGAGTCAGGTCCGGCGCTGCCTCCGTGCTCCAGAAGGACGACGAACGCGCAGACGCGGGCGCGAGCAGGGGGCGGCGGCGGCGACGACGACGGGCGTCTCTTTAACGCGGGGTCGGCAACCTCTTTCGACGCGCCCCGCCCCCTTCCTCCGCGACACCCCTCCTCCCGCCGCACGGATAACGCGGTTCAAGCGCTACTCGATATCGGACCGGAATTGCCGCCACTAAACGGAATATCGAGTTGACTGTAATTTGTTTTAGTGGCTAATGCAGCACAGAGCGCCAGCTGCGGAATATCTATCGCCCGACCATTATTCGGGATTGGGCTCCAAATGAAGAGGAAGTGCATCAAGGTTACACTAAAAAGCTCTCTTCGGAATTAGAATTACAGCTGAGATAGGCCTATCGAGAATTTAACACCCTTCATTTAGATATCGAATGAATTATTCAAAGTATCGCATCAACCTATTTTCTATCTTAACACATTCCACAAATAAAAAATGCTCGGTATTCCTGTTTTTACTATAATAACTGTACTGGACTAGGAAATCTGGTCAATTACCAAACCTAAAGTTTTCACAGTCTCTGACACTCCACGTATGAAATATTTTAGTTCGAGAGAGCTTAGATCCTCAACACAGACCAACGATAAAATATACAAAGTTGCGATGATTTCATGAATATTTTGAAGTGGGGACAAAGCTGCAGTAAAGTGGATTAATACAAGAGGTTTGAGGACAAATCATTTGAACGATAAGAGGTCACTTTCTCCTGATTCTCACACTGATCATATTAGGCTTGCCATCTAGCAGAAGTTGCTATTAGGTGTAGAATGGACTGGGATCGCGATGTGTATTACAAATGGCCTACAAGCCGTTTTGCAGAACACGACAATATAGGAATTATTTGTTTTCGTTGCTCTATCTGTAACAATGGCGGTATCCTTCAATATTTTCTTCTTTCATTTACGTACCTGATCCGTTTTATATTTTTACAATCTGCCAAATACCATGTACTGACAAAAGATACATGGTTACTTTTAACGACATTGTTGTGACTTGTGGGACCTTTGCAGATGTGAAAGGATTTGGCGGCTTTCTTTCCCAGGCTTTACTTGCCTCGGATATTCACTTTTATTACTTATCGCCTATAGTTATTAGTTGGTGAAAACTACCGTCTTAAATTTATTTTTATATTATTATTGTCATTATTGAATAGATTGACGAGATCACTCTGTTTAAAGTCATGAAATGAGGGTATACTCACGCATAGTGGTATAATTTATTAACGCTTGATTAGTGTATCCTATGCAAAGTGGAAATGAACCAAACGGGTTAGACAGGCACACACACAACGCACTACCCTAAAATTAGTACATTATTTACACAGTGCACTAGAGACCTTATTAGTGGTTTGCTCAGCTAGTAACAATTCACAGTACAGCTCCGGATTTAGGCCTTCGCGATTAATAAAATACCGCAATCTCCAACAGATATAACTACAAATCTTACATAAGACTGCTCACATATGAACATGTGCTACACTTCGAATCGCACACAACTTCACATCCATCTATAATGAGCCATTCTACTTCAGCCGAGAAGTCAGTAAGTTCGCTAAAGCGGTTCGGTAAAAAATACTCGGTCATAATTTGCATTCTTCCTAACCCTACTTCCGTCAGATTTGCCCAGGAAGGAAAAACATTGCCTCTACTTAGGTTTATTTATAATGGCACTTGACGTTTAATCAGCTGTTACGGTGTCATCAAATCGGGAGCTTGAACGATACCATAGTGACGTCACTGTAGTGATGTTTCACTCTCGATTGGATGAGTAACAGCTGACTTACGTCAAGTGTCACAACAAATAAATCGAAGTGTAACTAAATATTAGTTTCCACTCTCTTTGTAACCATGGGGGGCAGAATTATTTAAGATGATCCATTACTTTTTCACTTCAACTTATAAGTATTCTTTCATAACTATATATTACCACGAAGTAGAGAGGGAATGGAGAGAAAACGGAGTCACGAGGTTTGCCAATTAGCAAGACGCCACGCGGCCCGCAGTGTCAGTCGAAAATTCATTATTTTCTATCAATGGAAATAGATCCAACAATTTGTTAGGATTATTTCCATACATTTTTACAAGCTCACGCCTCGTCGCCGAGTATTTCAAGAGCACATGTCCGCGTCCTTCCACCAGAGCCCGTGGCCGAGCGGGCCTATCTGCGGTGAGCGCCTCTCCTGTCGGCCTCCGGTCTCCTCCGCCGCCGCCCTGGGGGAGGAGGGGGCGGCAATGCATGAAGGAGCGAGGGTTTCAGAGCCCCCTCGCGTGCGGGGGAGCGCTCGCGGGTATTTTTAGCAGCGCCCCGCGGCGGCGGAGGCGACGACTACGTGGCGGTGGTGCACCGGCTGCGCAGGCCTCAGCTGGGGCGAACCTGTCAGCTGCCGGCGCCCTTCCGCCAATGAATAGGCACGTCATGACAACGGTGAGCGCACGATTGTTTACCTTGAAAATTATTATTTTTTGTTTATCGTCGCTAGGTTTGTTAGTATTTTATTTTATTTAATCACTGCCCTGATCATTTACCACTTTTGGGAGTACTTTGTACAGAAAAAGTGTATTTTCTCCAGAAGACTGTCCATCTAACATAAGAAAAACAGCGCCTACCCCTTTGGAATGGCTAGTTTTGCGGCGGATTTTTATAAAAACCGATAATCCGCTATCGATATGGCTGATGTCGCAGCCCTCGAAGTGGAACTGGAAATTTTAATATTTGAGTACTTTTCATTAAGCACATTTTGATTTTTCAATGACGCCAAATTTTTCTTCACACTTTTGTTGGAAAAGTACGTTTATAAAAATGGCACTGGTCCGATTTTAATTAAAGCATTCAAATTTTTTGGAAAATGCAAAAGTTGAACATTTTTTCCACGTACAAATACGTAAATGACAAATGTTTCTTAATGAAATTTGTTCTTCGCTTGTTTCTTTATTCCATGAAAGGAACCAATTAAAAACCGAGAAAATGGAGATAATCTGAATGACATTGAGAAAATCTTAATTTCTTTACATTGTTCATCCATGCTTTAACATTTATTTTATGTCTTTTCTTCTTTTAACGCTGCAATCGTAGGCTGCAATTTGCCGCTTCTGTGATGGTTTCATATATTCTTCAGTGTATTGCGATAGATTTAATTAATCAGCCAAGATCAGATTACGTTTGCGAATGGAGACCTTGCGAGTTTTCGCTCAAAATAATAATTTTATTACTTTAAGATGAGAAAACTCTCGCGAAATTGACAGGGCACAAACTTCTGACGTTCCTAGGCTTCAAATTTGGGTCATTGGGCGAGACATTTGAATTATACAAAGGGAATTCGCGGAACGTTTTATCGGACTTCCATTTGCCCGCTTCTCAGACACCCCCAGCTATTTTATTATCCCTTTCACAATCCACTTGTATTCAACTTTACGACCATCCTCGCTACAGGCCTTACCGTAGAAGTCGCAATATTAAACACGTTTCTTTCGGAAAGATATGCATTACTGCGCGTGAACATGGCCGACCTGCATTCGCCTCGCGGGAAAATGGCTCCCTCAACGTCTCTTGGCAAAGCGCACCAGAGGCGTGGCGTATGTATGGAGCTGCCGCTCCGACAGAGCGACGGGGTCGCAGACTCTTTAGATAAGGGCAGCCGGCGCGGGCGCCGCTCGTTGGCTGGCTCCAGCGCGGAAGAGCCGCGCGCCTTCGCCTGGGCCACCGCAGTGCGGATGGCGGAGTCCCGCAACTGGGAAGGCTGGCCAGGCTGCCAACGCAAAGGACCCACACAATTGGGTGCATTGGAGCACGAGGGAGGTGGATTGACTTGGGAAATAGGAAAAAGTATTTTTTACATTTTTCGTTCAGTCGACATTCTTAATCGTATGCTTATTTGTTAGGTGTGAATTAAAGCATCATTCAGCATTTTGAAGAAGCAAAAATATCGCGTCATTACAGCAGAATGAGGAGTTACAGCAGAACGCGGTTTCGAGCTCACTCATCTTTGCACGAAAGTATGTGGAAGTGCAATAAAATCGATTCATACAACGAATTTTTATTAATGCTTTAGAAACACAAGTATTGTTAAAATAACACAACATTAAAAATATAAAGAAGATGTAATATTACAGTAATGGTTCTTTATCACAAAACAAAATATGAATACTGGTCTCATAAACCTTCCTAAAACTTGTGAATCTCCTCCTCATCCACCATTTCTTTTTCTTCAGTATCCTCAGTCCAGCTCGATGTCACGATGTCAGTCTGCCTCAAACAATTTAGATTCACGTTTCGTGCCTCGTCATATACTCGTAGTCCTTCGCCCGGTCTATAGCATCTTCCGATTTAGCAGCCTTGGAAGGGAAATCTTTTCAATAAGTCGGTTGAAGATCATTCAATAACCTGACTAGTATTTTAAATCCGTTGTTTCCCATGTTCATTTCTTGTGTAACTACTAGACCTTCGGATTGTTATCGGAGATATACACAGGTTATATACTGTTTTATTTGTCACTGTCAGTAGGACATTATTCTTCTTAAATCTTAATATCTCCACAACAAACCGAATTATATTTTCATTTACTTCCTCTACTGAATAGTACTGTTTCTTTTGTTATGGTAATTTCTCGGTTAGACAACGCGAAATCTATTAATGTCACCTACATTATCTTTGCACTAAAAAAATGGGCAATTTTTAATTTCTTACTCTTACTTCGTAAGAAGAGAAAATATTGTAATCGCGCGCTGGAAAACGGACAATTTTTGACAGAAAAACTGTTATTGCTGGTTCCTGGTGCGAAAAAGTGGATAAATCGTGTTAGGGGGACAAGTTTGAAATTTCCCTTTTGGGAGGGGCTTACTTTCGCGGGCTTCTCCCACCGCTGCTACAGTGCCAGAATATCTGACATACTGCGCGCGCGCGATTCGTCGCCCTCCCCCAGCAAGGAGGAGTCATCAATGTCACTGCAGCCTTCGCTGTGTGACGTCATTGTCGTTCTCACACTCAGAGGAACTGCCCCGCAAAGAAACGATAATTTTGTCCACCTTTGCTTTCGTCGACATGTCTGTTTTCATATATTCTTCTTTGATTTTCTTAACATGTTCACAACACTGCTTCCATTGATTTGGGCAATATTCAGAAAATAATATTCGGCATACATTTTCTTTAACTCATAGAGGGTACCGATGCTTTCTTTCGTAACATGATTCCTAATGGAACTCCAAACTAAATCGATGGAATTGAGATCGGGATGGTAAAGTGGGTGCTTGATGTTCAGGTTATATTACCTGCAAACGGTTGTCCTAGTGTGAGAAACAAATACACACAATATTACGCCTGTGAACTTCACTGGAAATTAGGCCTACGCTAAGAGACGCCACGCTGCACAGCACTCGAAAACGAAAGGGAGAGAACTGAGGACCATGGGCGATGCTTCCTATACATAAGTTTCTTTTACTGAATATTAATATATTAAGAGTCAGCGTTTGTGCACAGACAGCTGAAACTGTTTTGATTTGGATGGCTGACGCTTTTACTGCTGCACGTTGGGCCCACGAACAAAGCAGCCTGTCTATGCGTTGAGAACCCCCTCCCCTGACTGGCCACGTCGCCTGGCGCGCAGAGCGAGTGAGACAGCGATATTTTCAGGGGAAGTGAGCGGTTGATGGTGGGAGTCACCCCTCCTCGCGCATGCGCATTCGGAGGGAGTTTTGTAAAATGTCCTGCAATAACACGTGGTGTAGTCAGAATCCATGTTTTGTAGGTCCTTGATACAGAAAAATCGAATGACGCAAAAAGTCTATATGTCCGTCCGGCTGCGATCAAAGCTAGCACCAAAACCGTTCAGGCGATTTTCACCAAAATTGATAATCTTTCATCAATTTAAAGGGTTCTGACACGAAATGTACTCTCCGAAGTTCAGAAAACGTCCAAGCAGTCACGCTTCTTCACGTGGAAGAGCATTAATTATTTCAGAAGACAAATGAGCGTTAAATAGGCACCGATGGTGTGTAAAATTTTCTAATTTGGAGAAATTTCACGGCGCCAACCCTGAACAAATTTCTCTTTGCTTCGCTTTCCGAGCAAGCAACAGATCTGGAACTCCGCCCGCAGGCACGCGTATTCGCTGCCAACCATTGTGGCATGTAAGAGTAATTGCACTAAAAAAAGTCTCGTAGAATATATGCTTATTTAGTTGTCAAAGTACTCTCTACACAATCACGACACCTACAAAATGAATACTAGTTGAGTGAAAATTCTTTAGCATCGCAGGAGCGTCTGAAATCGTTGAAATGTGCTTCACGCCAGCGAATGGGGCGTGGCTCTCGACGAAGTAAGTGGTGTAAACGAATTTGATTGCTCCAACAATTCTTAGCAACAGCATTTCTTTGTGTCTCATAGTTCTCAGTGACATCATAGGCAACGTGGTTTACAACCAATCAGAATCCTACCACAGAAATATAGAGTCGCTATATAGAATATGAACACAAAGGAATGTCTTCAATTACTGCGCTTACATATCACATGCTTCTCGTCGCGGTCAGCGGGAAGCCACATGGTTTCTAGCTTCCGACGTGGCGACACTGTGCCCCTGGAGGTCAAGAAATATATGGGGAGGTGCAGGTGCTTACGGACCGGGGCGTAGCAGGTCAGGGAGGGCCAATCTGCAATCTGTGCGCCGGGCGCCGCGGGTCTAGCGGTCGCCCCCGCTGAGGAACGCAGCGCGTGGAGGCCTGGCGCTGTCGCCGCGCGCTATCTGGCGCAGGTAGAGGCGAAGACGGATGGGCGATGGCGCGGCGGCGGTTGGGCCAGGAGGCGACAACGATGAGCGAGATAGAAGGTGGACGGAGCGGAGGCAGAGGAGGAGATGGCAGCGGCCTTGACAGCTAGATATCAACCGATGGGGGGCTGGCGGTGAAGTCGATGGAAGCGAACATGGTGGAGGTGGCAGGGCGGTAAGGGCAGTGCAAGCAAGGGGGAGGGGTGGCGAAGGCGACAAGGGCCGCTGACGGGGAAGGACGGAGAAAGGAAATGGCATGGGGAGGGTGGAAGAGCGAATTCCTGCAACTTATAAATAGGAAGAGGAAATCTCGTCCCAAGATTGCTAGAGATTAAATTCTGTACTATCAAAGTGCTAAACACCTAATTACTAACCTAATTATCAAAGTGCTAAACACCTAATTATTAAACACCTAATGGTGGATTAAAGTTTATTATTTATTTCAAAGGATCGAGGGACCGTGAGGCGATGGGAGGGTTATGCTATTTCAACCTTTCTTCTGGCTTCTGGAATACTGAGCCGTCCATGCTTGTGCTAATGGCGAAAGGAACGGTATGTTGTGCGCGGGGACTTGCTCTTCACTTCTACTCACGATGCACGGTGGTCTGAACAGGGCCGAAACGCGCGCATAAGCAAAAAAATAAAATTTGTGAAAAACAATTTTTTATTGATCGATATGAATTCCAAATACTTCAAATTACTAGAAAATAAAAGAATTATTATTTTATAACAATTACTGCATCCATAAGACATCCTCAAAGTCCAGCGACTCAGCCGAGGAAAAATTCATTCACTTTTGCAGTGAAAATATTCCCACATTTCATTGCCAATAACTTCTTTCCTAATTAACTTTTCAAATTCCGTAAATTATATGTGATTACAAACACCTTTCTAAATACATTACATGTTTTGAAATGTCACTTATTTTTCTTTTTCACGTAATTACGCCATATTGAATGAAAGTATGCAAAAACTTAATATTGTTTAAACTACGTCAACTTTCAATAGAAATTACAAAAAAAACACCAAAAAAACACATCCTCAATATTGATATATGTTATAAAATGAACATTATTAATCGTTTTCCCGTTGAGATCAGCCGCCCCTGCCCGCCCCTTTCAAAATGGTGACCGTTTAAAGTTACAAAGATCGTTTGAAAAGAGAGTACCTTAACTCAACACCTAGCAGGTTTATTCGTAGAAAACGTGTTATCTGCTTAACATTTGCAATTATAATTCATTGCATATAACTTTTAATATTATTATAAATGATATTTATGATTCTTTATGTCATATTCAATTGTTTATCAGAAAATTCATAGATATAAAATAGCGATTTGCAGAATTGAAACTTGCATTAAGTAATCTTTAACAAGCGATAATATTAAAAAACAAATAATCATACATCTGTAAAATCAATGCTTTTTATTAAGTAAACATTTTTAACAATTCTTCGTTGACAACATCCGCCTCGGACCGAATATTTTGAAAGGCAATCGCTCCAAGTAAACACGGTGAAAGAAACAGAAAGAACCTGCCATTTCCATGAGCTACATGATAATCGGAAGCAATACCTAATAACAACTAACAATCTCTCCGTGAAATTAATATATTTCATTAAGTGGAGGTGGATAAATAGTGTTTTGTTTGAATCATCCGCCCCCAATGGCCTATTTCAATATGGCAAGAGTTTATATTCTCAATGGCGAGTTGGAAAGAACGCGCCATTTTTGATTGGTATTTACAAAAATACAACTAATCACACTTGGGTGAAATTAAAATTTGTTATTGAATAAACATTTCTAAGTACTGTTTCGTATCCATCATCTGCCCCGAGTGGCCTCTTTCTATTTTTAGAACGTTTAAAGTGTACATGTTGTGGGCGAGAAAAAATCCATTTCCATGAGCTAAGTGATGTTCAGGAGCAATAAGAAATAACAACTAGCAATCACTCCGTGAAATTAATATACTTCATTAAGTGGAGGTGGATAAATAGTGTTTTGTTTGAATCATCCGCCCCCCATGGCCTATTTCAATACGGCAAGCGTTTGTATTTTCAATGGCGAGTTGGAAAGAGCGCGCCATTTTTGATTGGTATTTACAAAAATACAACTAATCACACTTGCGTGGCGCTTTAGGAGCGCTCTAGTAGTATAATTTAGCAACATAACAATTGAATAGCACTAAAAGTACTAAAAAAACGTTGCTACCAGAGGTCTGCAACGGCTCCTGTGCCAGCACGAACACGCAACAATGGGCGAGCGCTATGCCAACAGAATCATTCTGGGTAGTAATGGGTAATGGGCAGTGGGTATTTTTTCAAAATATTGACATGCATTAGTGAACCATCTACCTATATAGCCTTGGGGGGCTAGTCTCATTTTCGGCGAACTCTGTGTTGTCGAAAATATCAAAATTTTAACACTTAAAAAATTCTGAATTGAAGATGAATAGATTTCCCTTAAAGTCTTTTCTAAGAAATCAGCTCTTTAAAATAGGTCATGCACTTTTTTAAAGTAAGTTTTGCTCAATTTGCGCTTAAAATTTATGCAATTTATTAAACAATATTCTCAAAAACCGCTCAAAATCTTGTTTTTAAGTTTCTTTTCAATGATAGTAACTCTACAAAAAATGGCACAGACCTCACTTTCGTTGAGCTTGCTGAATTTTCGGGGGGGGGGGATGATGCGAGAAAGTATGTGCTGTTGTAGCACCACTAGTTAACCTAGTAAACCTAGTTAACCTAGTAACCTGACAAGGTGCTTATACGATCCTTTGCTTTGTTTATGAACAAGTAAATAAAGCTTTTATTCACCTTTATGAATATAAGATACAGACCAGAATTGTTAGTAATATAAATAAATAAATAAACAATAAAAATTAAATAGGGTATTATTATTTTGTTCCTAGAACATGCTTCTTTAGTTTCGCACCCCCAAAACCGTTTTAAAGTCGCTAATTAAATAGTTATTTAACTTAATATCCTATGCGCGCGTATCGACCCCGTTCAGACCACCGTCCGATGTACGTTGCTTTACCCCAGACCACCATCCGAGATTCTTTTCACGATAAAGAGCAGAAAATATTGAGGAAGCACATTCAGAGAGCGCAAGATTGGAGATACGACCTCCCGGTCAATCGGGGACAAAAGCCCACAGTACCTTCGGTCAGAGACCTTCTGCACCCATCTAATCGTCCTCCAAACGTCAGGAAAAGTCTAATGGTAACAAACTATCTGGACTGAAGAATTCCATGTGTAACCCGTTTGCTTGAATGCACAACATAAGTATGTGAGAGGAAAGAAAATTAATTACAGAAGAATAGTCATCCTATAAAGTGTACTGACAATTTCTAGAAGAAGAAAATGTTTTCAACCCAGAAAACTAGTAGCCAACGCAATGATTTTGACTAATGCTAGTAAAACTGTGCGGAGATATGTACCCAAATTAAAATGAAATTTCTGGATATCTTCTATGATTTTAAATAACAGCAGGAAAGACAAAGGTTTTCTACTAATCAAAATCGTATATTAATGAAATAAATACAATTTATTTTTTAAGCTACGAGCTCGTATGTAACTAAACTGATGTTGCAGTATTTTATTTCGAGTACAATCGCAATTAAATATTCTACAATAATTAATTTTTCAGCATTTAAGGGTGTGAATAAACTACTACGAATCGTAAGACGAAGGTCCACATTCCATCATAATATAATTCCGGAATTTGTGTGACAAGAATAACTTTCTGGCAAGATAAGAGTTTCTGAACGGAGCTTTTATGTTTCCAAAGATATAACGAAGCTGTGTAACGGCAGTTATTACAAACACGTCACAATCTCATTAGTGCATAATTTAAGAGTAGTATACATTGCACAACATCCCCGCTTTCGCGTTAATAAAACATCATTAGTGAAACTTTGTACACCAACGCGCTATTTAATATCGTTGAAATTTCGTAAAATATTCCACAGGAGAACACTCGCCTGAGAAGTGAAGGAACTCTTACTAAATAACATTTTCAGCGTAGTGCACGAGAATTTTAGTACAAAATTTTCGTACATCAGTCAACCTGCACATTACAGAATGAAATTATGGACATAGGTGACGTAAGTTCACAAAGTTCTAGCTTATTTCACAATTAATACTTTCGTGTGATATCAACGTTCTTTATAACAAAGTAATGAGTTTGGCTAAGTAATGAGTACTCTTCTACGCCACACAATATCTAATGGAAAATATTCATCGTATTAAAAATGTATCCTGAATTTCAAAGGAAGCAGTTGATGATCCTGTTTCTCAGAACGTCCGGACAATTAAGTCTTTTTTCATTATCTCTTGGAAGTAATTGCGCCGTTTCCTTCAAAGAACTACAGCGACAGAACAACGACCAATGGTTTAATTCGTGGGTTCATTAAAGAGGTTGTACGAGAACTATGAAAGTTAAGCCAATAACAACAGCAAGAAACGCATTTTACGATCGCTTCGGGGGTAAGTCTGCTTTTGTTTCATTGCCAGCGCACGTGCAAAGGCGAAAAAGCGAGCGCTCCATTCGTGAATGGCAGCCGCCATTAATCAGCGCGCGGCAGATGCGCATTTGTTTGCACTTCATTCCGCCCCCCTGGCGCGCGATTAACAGCTCTCGGACGCAAATTAACACACTGCAACTACAAAACCCACCTCGTTCAAAGGCAATGGAGCCTTTTCTAATTTTGCCATTGGGATCAACTCGTAGGCAAAGCACGAGACCAAACAAGCCAGATGTACATTTAATTTCGATTCAGTACACTAGAAACAGTTCTCGCTAATACGGGGAAGAGAAGGCAACTGTAGATTTGTCTACAATAACAGAAAGAGAAAACGTGTTTACTAAAACAGACGATCATGGAATATCATTTTTATACAACCACTAGTAAATGCAGTTCTTTAAGGGCATGCATATTGAGCTGAAAGTTCAATTTTTAGCACTGGTGCTAAACGTGAAACGGTGCTGAAGGGTTCAGATAAATTTGTGTATGCATCAAAGAAAACAAAATAATTACGTCTATCGGCATTAGCTACTACTGAAACTAATTTATCATTAAATGGTTTGTCTACTTGAATTAAAATGAAAGTCAGTAAAGCTGTTTAAAAAAATAGGCCCTGACACGTGCAAAAAGTTATTTTATTTCGCTCGTATGGTTCTCGGCTTGTCATTGCCTTTCCGACTCGTAAAATAAAATGTCACTTTCACCATTGGTATCATAAATAACTAGTATTCTTCTCTACTAAGATTATGAGGTACAATTCCACGACTTGGATAATTGAGACCCAAACATTATCACACTAAATTCGTAGATAATGTAATGAGACGAGTAATATCTTTTATGATTCGTAATCGAAACTTACACAAAACGCCTTATTATAATACTCTAAGTATCATCGTCATAATCAGACTCCAATTACCTGTTTTGCGATAAATGCCTATTTAAAAAATAAAATTAACAAATAAAAAGCAGCAAGAGCCCAATTGGGTTAATATCAAATGAAAATAGTGGAATAAATATTGTACGTTACCGTGTTATTTTATGAAAATATCATCACATGTAAAGCGTTATTAGTACATACATGTATTTTTTTGTTTGTTTCGGAATTTATGATAAAATTCATAGAATCCCTAGAGCACTAGAAAGATCAACAACGCACCTATGTTATTGTCTTCATTACAATCAATGAGTATCGTTTTCTCACTGTCCCACATCAAGCAGGAACCTGTGGAGTTCATGGAGATCTATAAAGAGCAGTAAGTATGTGGCTTTGACTTTCCTGATATCCCACAGTACTCCGTGACTATACTGCGAATAGATTGTAGGTCAAATACATACAACTATTTGGGCTTCCTATGTTAAAAGGTGAATGTTGCAGACAGGTGTTTCATCATCAACCCCTACTTTACATGATGGGAATAAAAATCTTTTCATTATTGTGTTCTTTGTGTTACTTGTACGCAAGATCGATTCACTTGATGTAATGTCATTATCGGCTATTATCTTATCGCATTTAGCGAGACGCGACAGAGAATTAAGACTGATTTGAAGAGTGTGTCTTGCCGCTCCAAGCGAGGGAGGGAGAGACGGGCACCGGCGCAGCCGGAGGAAGAGCGGCCGCAGAGGGCGCGACAGTCTGTGCTTCGACGGCTGGCGCTGGCAGGCGTCACCAGCACACTCCCTGCGCCGCAGCCAGGAAGGGGGTGATGAAGGGCAGCCGCGTCAACGCAATACGCGCAGCCCGTCACAAACGTCGCTGGCGGTCTCTGGTGGGGAAGGGGGTGGCTGGGAGCGCAGGGCAGAGATGGTAGCGGGGCGGGGCGGGGCCGGGCCGGGGCCAGGGTCGGGTCGGGGTCGGGTCGGGGGCGGGTCGGGGGCGGGTCGGGGGCGGGTCGGGGCGGGTCGGGGGCGGGTCGGGGGCGGGTCGGGGGCGGGTCGGGGCGGGTCGGGGGCGGGTCGGGGGCGGGTCGGGGACTGGTCGGGGGCGGGTCTGGGGCAGGTCGGAGGCGGGTCGGGGGCGAGTCGGGGGCGGGTCGGGGGCGGGTCGGGGGCGGGTCGGGGACTGGTCGGGGGCGGGTCTGGGGCAGGTCGGAGGCGGGTCGGGGGCGAGTCGGGGGCGGGGCAGGGGTGGAGATGGTTCGAGGGTGGGGGCGGGTCGGGGGCGGGCGGGAGTGCGAGCATGTCCTGGTGGGCGAATAGGCGGATGGGCGGGCGGATAGGTGGGCATATTCGGGTGGGTTAGAGAGTATTCAAGCGGGTTCGGTGTATTCGGGCGGGTTCGGCCGTAATCAGGAGGTTTCAGGCGGATTCGGGTGCATTCGGGCGTATTGGGGCGAACTCGGACGGTCTCAGGAGAGTTCTGGCGGGGACAGAGCACGGCACTGAGAGAAATGTTGTAGTACAACATACTAAACATGTATAGTAAGCGATCATAAAGTGAAGCCAATTATGCGTGTGGAAAAATTCACTAATTATGATTTAGTTTGGTTTAGTAAATCAGATAACTGAAAGTCGTATGTGAATGAACAAAGAGAATTGTCAGTGGTACTATACTTGTTTCGTAGATAAAATTATTTGGTGCGATCTATATTTCTGATCGTCACACTTTTAAACACTACTTAGTAAGCGCGCGTTCTCAAAAATCTCAATTCAAATGGTTGTAGAGCCCATGTGAGTGTGAGAAATAAGCTCTCTATATAGTATTATACGCTGTATAAACGAAGTGTTTAGTATTTCATTTATTTTAAGTAATTACATATTGTATTCTAAACTAAGCGTCGGTAGCCAAACAGCGTCGGTAACCAACATCGGATGCTAGTGTCTGTAACCTGCTTTGCTTGGCTTATGTCCGTCAGATTACCGAGGTTAAGGAGGTACGAGTCCACGGGGCTGTTGGATGGGTGACCGTTCGAGAACCCCAGTTCCTAAACTCCCAGACTGAAATGGGTTTAGTCAATATTACGACCTGTTTAGAGAAAATTACTATACGTACGTTAGTATGTTCAACTGAATCTAGTTAAGCGAACGTGATTAAACACTTCATTCTTCCAAAATATACTATACCGTACAGTTCAATCTACTAAATGATTAATTGTATGACATATACATTTCTCCCCGTCGGTAGACTGTTTCTACACGAGGCAGGGCGGATTCTGGCTGCGCGTGCGTGCGAGAGGATTCGGATGCTAAGATGCGACGCACTCCCTCGAGGTATAGCTAGTGCATGCCCTCTATCACAGTGCAACTCGGAGTAGACGTCGATGTCTGGCAGCGGGGAATGAACATAGTTGGATTCAAGGGGCGTCAGTTTCTCTCAGTGTGAAGGACGTTTGTTGCACCCAGCCACTTCAAGTCACACGGTTTGTAAATCAAGTGTTATTCATAGTGTGGAATTTGTGCCAGTTAATCAACGCTCCACTGATAAGCTCTTGTTCTAGGAAAAATAATCTTTACTCACCACTTGCCTCTATAACGTTAAAAAGATTATCGGAAATCTAAGGCTACATTTGAATAAACGTAAGTCCTTGCTCTATCCCCACCTTACCTAGTTTCTTGTTATACGAGATACATACATGTCATAAGATATATATGATTCACTGATAGCTTCGCCTATCATATTTCATAAGTATATATTTTCTCAATCATGAGATTAAACGAGTATAAACTCCAAAGAACATTTACTTCAAAACAATATCCCTAACTCTAGGAAAGGAAATTTATTTTTTAGACACAAGTCAGAAGAGTGCCAATTCGATTTGACTTTCTGCAGCATTTTGAATATTTACGTTTGAATATTGCATGTGGTTAAACGTCCGAACAGAATGCACCACAAAATTGAATAAACGCGTGGTGATAAACGCCCTGAGTTGAGATATTATGAACGTATAGATTATTAATGAAAATTGCATCTGCCTTTTCATCAAATGTATACGCAGATCATCCTCGCTAACATGCAAATAACTCTTTAAGGATTTGAATACTTCATACACACACACACAAACACAGTTCCACATCTCGTATTTCAAAACCATTTTGTGTTCATAAAAGCAACAAGCTAACAGCGCTCCATTGTAAATGGCAACAGGTTCGGTACGGATCGTGTAGCAAACGAGTTAAGTATAGAAAGTAGAACTCATACAGCAGGAAATGTTACGACCTAACGGGCAACAACAGCGCTGCAAACTGCGAAAACTACTTAACGAAATGGAGCGAGCGGCGCTCTCTGAACTCCAGACCGCAGGCGCCACATGTTGCCTCCTGCGCCCCTTCCCTGGCAGCGGCGGCTTGGCCGGGCGCACGCGCCGACGACGGTTGCCTTTAGGAATTGTCTGTGAACTGCTGTGCAGTTGGCAGCGCTGCAGACAGTGTGAACACGCGAACGCCAGAAACTTTTAGGGGATGTGGTCTCCCAGAATCAAGACGTTTGTTCTCGGTTATTCGGGCGAGGACAATGCGACGTGGCCGCGAGGAAATTTCAATGCTGAAATGTTAAGAAAGGTACTACAAAAGAATGGCCAAAACAATGTTCCTCCAGCCGTGACAAAACGTCGCCAGAATAGATCAGGAAAACACATGACTCCGAGTGGAGAATCCTACGTCTTCACAGAATAAAGACGTTTTATGCATAACTTCATCAAACAGAAACTAGTTGTGCTACATAATGGCACAGACATTTTCGTATTAGTTTTCCAATCTCTTTGATCCAGGCTAGATTTTCGGTATTGTCTCCACTCTGATTCCAGCTTCTACCTATCGGTGCCTTAAAGAATATTTTTCTCATTTTCTCAATTTTTCGGTCCCCAATAGTAGAATTGAAATTACTTTAAAAATATTACAGAAGAGTAAAATTTGGTCCTACTTTCATGTTTTCATTGAAAACGTTGGAGCCATTGTTGAGAAAATGTCGTTTGGGCGTGTCTGAAAATGTGCAATTTGGAGCTAATTTTCCAAAGAAATTGTTTGAGTTTTCGAGAAAACTTCAACAGATATCATTGAAGAATTCATGCTGACAAATGCAATAAAGTACAAAATACGCCAGTATTGTAAATATTAACTATTGGAAAAGAATATTAAAAAAACTTACATTTGTGTAATTTTGTAAATCAAAACAATACATTAAAATGGTGTTTAAATCATGCTATTCAATGTATTTAGCACTATACGCACAGAAAGTATAAAGAAAAGATTGTTCTTTTTGAGAAAATCTTTTCAAAATTGCCTTTATTTACGATTATTTTATTTATTTTAAATTGCGTGAAAACTACTCATATTTTGTAAATTCGTACAGGATCTCATTTCAAATATTCAATTTTCAAGAACAGATTTCATTTAAAACAATAATCACTCTCTTCAATGTCATTGTAGGAAGACTGAGGCGGACGGATGAGGGGGCGGTCGCTGGAGATGGCGGAGAGGGATGGGAGGTAGGGGCATAAGAGATGCGAGGCGGGGCGGGAATAGGCGGAGCGATATGTGAGTTTTCGGTGGGCGCTCCCCACGGATCAGCACCGGGAGTAGCTCGCCGAACCGCTCACCCCACCCCGAAAACTGATCACTGGAAGCTTTGCACTAACGAATTTAAGCGTTTGCAGTAGCAATGGGAACCTTCACCTTCCGCGCACTTCTCCCGCACAAGCTCGCTGAGCTGTGCGACGCGGGGGAGCAGATAGTGCGTGGGCGGCGCGGACGCGCGCCACGCCGGGCCTGGGCCGCCTGGGGCCGAAGACGTCGCGGCGCCACGGACGCTTGAGTAAAGTCGGCGCCGTGGCGAAAAATCAAGTGTAAATAGTGTACAGTGTAGTGTAGTGATTAGTGCGTATGAATGCGAGAATGAATGTGTGAGAGAATGAGTTGCAAATACAGTTATACGAATGACTGAGAGAATGAAACAAAGAAAAAGAAGAAGAACAGTATAAAGAACTTTAAATCACAAAACAAAAACCTGTAAATAAAACTAGGCTAGGCCGAAAGAGGCTAGCCATATATAAGTTAGCTTTAATTTAGTCTATTTAAGATATAGCCCTCCCCGATCCCCACAAGCCCAATCGGCTGGAGCAATAATGTATAGTCCCGTAACTGAATAAATTCCTGCCCCTCCAGGGAAACTGCAGGGGGGAAAACTGAAAAAAATCGGAACTCATTTTGATTTCTTCTTGGTAAGAACGTTGGAAACTATTCTTAATAAAAGTAAATTCCTCTTTTTCCCCGGACTACGAAACATGAAATAACGAATTAAAATTTATGAACGTAAGTGCTCTGAAAACATTACAAACAAAAAATGTATTTCATTTATTTGAGAGAATATAGAACATTGAGGTAACATTTTTATCCTTTTCAAAACAGAGTTACTGGAATAATAATTGCGTTCCCCAGCAGTGCACTTAACAGATTCAAAGAAATTTCAAAACCGAAAGGTAACCAATTTTAAAATTCGAAAAATACTGTACACTTTAAAAACCTCTGCCACACTAGTGAATATCTGCTCTTGTTAGAGAGTATAGAACTTAAATTAATAGTAACTGAATCATCATAATTCATAACACATCGAAAGGCCACGGGAACCTACCACTGCATTCTCCTTCAAAGTCAGCGATAAAGCTTCATATATTATTAAGATTTTCAACAAGTTATTTATTCACGAAGAGACATTAGAAACAAATATGTGATGATATTCTGTCTTGTAATACAAGTGTTAATCGTGTAACCACCAGTTTAATAAGCTACTCATTCCCGTTTCGCATTCATCGACCGTCAGGTAAATCTTATTAACAGGTAAATTAACAAGAATAAATTATAATTAAGGAAGTCTGTCTACCCAGATACGAGGAAGGAAGTTTTACGACACAATTATGCAATCCGATAAGCACTACACCATGTCCTCTATTCAGTTCTTCCCTTTTATAACAGTATATGAGTTAGTGAAACACTACTGACATCTCTTCTGTGGACCAATAGGGGAGAAGCTCATATGAAGGATGATCAGCCTAAAATTCGCCATACCGATCAAGGCGAAATCAGAATGGGAAAGGTAAGATCTCGCTCGACCCGTAATCCATTGATTGAAGAATGCTCCGGCATTCGCCTGAAAAGTAGCAAAGGAAACAAGAATGACCGATCACAGCCGTCGACCTACATCACTATCCCGCTACAGTCAGTTTATATACAGTGGCTTGAGTCAACTCTTCAAATAGTGAAAGAAGAATACAGCAGGTGGGTTTGTATTCGGATGCTGACTTAGTGAGACTTCCTGTTCAGAGACCACATATGCATAATGAAAAACACCACCCCTAATGCAGACGACCGCCCATCTGTGACCAATTACAGTATTCTCGCAGTTGGCCAATTTGCCAACAGGTCTGCACTTCTCATAGCCATTGTCTGAAGTGCAGCTGTTTCTCCATATACCGTTCCTATTCCAACGCTGCGCACATTACCGCTTTGGAACACCGTCTACCTTCCGAGCGAGTTCGCCTTTTAAAGCTAACTTGCCGCCGCGCCGCGCCGCGCCGCGCCGCGCCGCCCGCTCTGTTCCGTGCCGGCGCTCCAACGAACGCCCAAGCGCCGCCCCCGCCCCCGCCCCCGCCCCAGCCCCCGCCCCCGCCCCGAGGGCGGAGAGGATGGGGCAGCGCTCGATACCGCCGCTTCGCAAGAGGGCTCGATGCAAACGCACGCCGGCGTTTCACACATGCACTAATTCCGCCAAAAGCACATCGTCCTCTCAGTTTTAAAAATGTATGTAGTCATATTTTAATTAAAATTTTATTCAATTGGCATTTCTTTTCAACGTTGGCATTTGACGTATTTTTTCTAAAAATCATGTGTATCTGGGGCCTTCACTAAAAATGATGCGTGGGTTGATGAGCAGGTAACTACGCTGGAGATAAATTTAATGATGTAGGAACAAAGATGGAATACAAGATCTCGGAGAATATTACTTGCGAACCCGCACTGTCCACTGACAAGACCATAGTAAAAGAGAAGGTCGTCAGGGTGCTTTATTGAGTTGGATGGTATTCCATTGAACTTTTTTATTTACTTACGACATTTAGTAAATTATAAAATTTTCTACAATGAAAATAAAATTAAAACCTTAACGATACAACCTTATAAATACAATTACAATTTACTAAGAGAAACTCGTCTCCAAAAGTGGTATAAAAATCCAAACTGCCACGTTGAAAAGGAAAAAAATTATGGATTGAACACAGTTTAGGAAACAAAATGTGTTATTAGGTCAGGCTACCGGATCTCTTTCAAATATTTAGCTTATTACCCCTTCTCCCCCAGTTCGCACGCCCACGTTCTAATAAAATACCTCAGGGCTTAGCAATATGTTTGCACAGTGCAATGAGGTTCGATTTTCTCTGCTGACGAAGCGTCCTGACAACAAACGGCGATCTACCTGAGCAAAAGGAACTGAAACCAATATCCCACGCGATTAATACAGTGATGAGAAAACACAATACACTGGCCACGAAACAAAGTGAAATAACCGCTTTCCTCTTCCAGAGGCGAAAAGGAGATCATACGCACGCGCGGTCATGCTCACTCGCACTTGCGCACATTGGCCCAATTGTAGGTATTACAATTTCAATATAGACTTTGTTTGTACCATCGGCGGGTAAAATATCATAACCAGGATTTATTCGAAAAATTTTTTCAGAATATTCTTTTGTTTTGGGTTCAGCCCGCGAATTACGTGCGTCAATAATGAAAGTGTGACCACGTTTGACAGCGAAATAAAATCCGCGAAAATAAAAAGCGGATCAACATCGGGGATCCACACATGGCAGCGTTCGAATGTAAATGGCAAAACTCCATAAACCCGACGTCACTATTCTTCAATGCATTTCTAATTGAACCTTTTAACCTTACGATCTCTATTGATCTGAAACGAAATTATTATGATTTTGACCGATAAGAAAGCAATTGTGATCGATTATGAAATGAAATAAAAAAATAATATGAAAGAGAAATATTCCGAAAGTTGAATTTTAAAAGCAATAACGTTCGCGCATAATAGATTACATACTAATACGTTCTGAATATTCTATTTTTAATTGTGTGTACTTAACAAAATTAAAACGAAACTGTAGAACCTCAATTAACCGCGACTCGATTATCTGTTTCAGTGATCAACCCTGCTTACAATTGCGAAAAATAATTACCAAAGGGGGCTTTAATTCCGAAGACGTAGACAGTTGCAAAAGTAAACGCCATAGACCGGTAATCAGTAAATATATTGTATGTTGGTTCCTAGGTACTCGACGACAGAGACACAGAGCTGCACTTCAGAAAGCAAAATCCACCTTCAATCAAATGTTCTAGGAATGATTTGATAGACATTATTCAACAGCATTCAGCAGCACAAGCGTTTGTTTCTGATCTAAGAAATTGTCACGTTTGCTCCTTGTTTCGAACTTCACACTTCACTGCAGTTTGTAGCCTTCGTTATACACAGATGTTCTGAGCGGTCAACTTTGTGTGCTAAATGTAAATATGTATTTTTTTCTCTTGAGAAAAAAAGGTTATTATAAACCGGCTTTAGATCGTTGTGAAAGTGAAAAAAAGTGCGGTTGAGTTCGTTGTGAGTGAAAAGACTGTTCGTGACTGAAACAAAAACCATTTCCGAGTTCATATCTTCCGGAGAATCCACTTCTGAGTTATGAGCTGCAAGAAAAACTAAACAAAAAAGTCATCTTTATCTGTCAGGGAATTTGCTGTTTGAATCATTTAATCAGAAGCATTATGAAGGAATTCTAATTTTAGATTTACATTTGAACTTGAGAACGACATTTCATCTTACGCAAAATTTCCCCAAACCAGCATGATTGTCCTCCCGATTTGGCTGCAAGCCTGTTCCGAAGAGGACTCACCATCCTCATGTTAGACATTAAATAATTTAGTTACATTTCTTCATAACAGCATACGTGTTATTCGACAGATATGTTGTCGTAATGGCATCAAACCACGAACTACGGCAATACAAATACATAATTTTAAATATTCACATTCTCCTCAGAGGTTTATTTCGGCTTCAGGTTTCCTATTCATGCCGCGTGCGTATAACATGGGTGAGAGATCATTACTTCCCTTACGATGGAAGGTATACAACTTTTTATCGGGCGGTTCCATAAGTTTTTGGCCAGACCAATATTTGGCTCAACAATGGGAAAACCTTCCGAGCAGTTTAGTCCTATCATTAATTGTTGTAATGCTAAAAATTTTCAGTCGACATCTCACTGTTTTGCGGAGAAAGGTACTTGAGTTGGATGCGATGCGAGAGATCTCACGTGTTTAGCTTCTTTATGCAACTGTGCTTACTGCTCAGATTGCAAAGGATGTTATCGGGAATTGGACCTTTCACACTACAGTTCACACTGGGCACCCACCGATGCCTAACACTTATCAAAACCGAAGAAAATCTCTCGGGAAAGCAAAGTTTTCGACACGTGTGAGGTGAAAGGAGTTTTTGACCATTTTACGAACAAAACTTCGTCGTATTCTTTCAAAGGCCTAGAAATGTTATTACACAAATGTGAAAAGTGTGTTGGAGGAAAGGATGATTACGTTGAAAAGTTACGTATTTTTTTCTTTACATCAAAATTAGAAGTTAGTGAGGCCAGCAACTTATGGAACCACCTAAAACCCTACAACTTTCACCCGCGTATATCCGTATGATGGTCGAATATTGCAATCTTTACACCACCCGAAGCCTCAAATATCTACAAATTCTTCAATTTATTAAAAATCTTATTTCAAAAGCTTTAAAAGTAAAAATTTTAAAAATTCTTACTGAACTAGATTCAGCTGCTGTGCCTGTGTTTGCAGACGTGCGAGGAGAGGGGAAGGTTGCGATCCAGATGCTAATTCGTTTTCCGCGAATGCAAGTGCTGATACCAGCGAAATCTACACAGCCGAGCGGGGGATGCACGATTTACTGAATACATTAAAATAAGCGGAATCGAAAAGAAAACGCTTCTTTAGATTGTATCCGCCAATCGTTCAGGGACCTGGCGAGGGGCCCGGTGCCTCTTGCAGCTGTGGAGAACTCGTAAATCCTTATGCTATACTTCGCACGTTGTCCCTATGCTAAACTTTGTACTTCCCCTGGCTTAAGTTTTCGGAACTGTTAAAACATCCGGGTCGCCTCGAGTCGCACAAACTGCTATGTGCCGACGGCCTAGCCATGCATAGTCTAAGGCGGTGCATCTCATTGCAAGAATTTGGGCCAGACTATCTCGCGGTGGCCCGTTGCAGTTGGCCGCGTGCCACTCGCCTTTCCCGAGACAAGAGCCTCGCGCCCGAGCTCCTCCCCTCCCCCTGGGGCCATTCGCCGAGCACCGGGCCACACCGCTGGCCCTGGCCTAGGCTTTCTTCTCTTCTCCAGGGGACTCGCACCTCTAAACTCCCTGGGGTAAAACGACAGATTTTTCCGGGCTTTTTTACGTGTCTAAGCTTCCTGTACTGCTTTATTGTTGGAATTCCCAACCTCCCATCCGGTGACCGTCACACTACTCACGAAGTTGTACGACAGTCACGAGACCTCGTTCGTCTGAAGCAACGTTTTCTTTCATGGACTCCCGTGGCATCCTCAGCGCGGAGGTCAGGCCAACGAGACGGATGACAGTTGGGGCTCCTACCGGTTGCAGCTCAGCATACTGTGTAACTCATGGCGTTCGATCAAGGAGCACATTGAAATTTTTTTTATCTACGACAAAGCAATCCATCATCGGACCAGATACTA
Source organism: Acheta domesticus (assembly GCA_031308135.1). Classification (NCBI taxonomy): domain Eukaryota; kingdom Metazoa; phylum Arthropoda; class Insecta; order Orthoptera; family Gryllidae; genus Acheta; species Acheta domesticus. The sequence continues at coordinate 5,645,931 of JAHLJT010000631.1, forward strand.
TCTTCAACTACAGACGACAATGAAGGATGTAAACAAACACGAAAATATCGCTTAAAACGGCCTTCGTGGTTCCCGCATTCTAAATCGAGAATGATGTATTGACGCGCACTTCCCTCGCAGCTTCGGACGTCTGGCCCCGTCGCGTCGGGGAGAGCGCTGCCCTGCGGCTGCCGGCGCGAGATCAAGAAAATTGAGATTTGCTGAAAGTTCCAAGACGCACAGTGCCAAGAAGGATAAACAGTTCCAAAACTGTTAAATGGGCGTGACATCATGCATAGGCGGCATCGAAGACAAGCAATTTAGACAATAAAGCTTGTCTGCTCAACGATGACATCAGCAGAAAATTCAAACGATGATGCCACAGAAGTAGCAGCCAAGATCCAACCCCGACATATATCTTCCTTGGAGAGACCATAGGCAGTAGTACTCATAGTTTTGGAGACAGTTTTTGGTATTAAATAATAAATTACTACAATACTGTACCACGCGAGATTGATTCTAAGTTGGTCCAACAATTGTCACACCTCGCAGATTAGCTATCACGATCAGTTCGGACCATACTATTAGATTTATACAGAGTTGTAGAAAATATCACAGCTCTCATTTCTATGTGCGATAAATGGTAAATTCAATAAATCATTTAAATAGATTAGATTAATTAAATAAATTTAGTATGTCTTTTTTAATTTAAAGAACTAGAAAATTCATTTCAATATTCACAAGAGAAAACGCGATTAGTTAAATTGCTTATAAATATAAATTGACACTTAACGTCTTACCTAAAAAAAGTATCAAGGCTATTTTGTAAGGAGAGGCCAAGTAAAAGATAATTCATTCAATGGATTAAAATATTCCAGGCAGAAAATGTGTGTAAAGGCCCAGGGCAGAACACTACAGGACACCATACAAGTGCGCAGAGAAAAACCTTCCATTGCATGCGCTTGCGCTAGAATTTTGATCGACAGTTGTGCCACTAGAAAGGCACACAATCTCCTGTCACTAGAAAGCCCACCTTAACTTCTCCTGGCCGTTCAACATGTCCACGTGTTATCGGTGGCAGTTGATGACCTTGGGGCACGACTGCGCCGCATGCACAGGACGCCAATTACGTGAGACCAGCGCACTCGTCCGCCTGAGAGGGTTGCCCGGGCGTTCGGGCTCCCGAGTGGAAGAGGTCGCTTCCCCTACGCCTTGCGAGACACGAATTTTTAGAACATGCCACATCTGGGAAGTAACAGAAAAAACGAAACCCGAAAGCGAATTGAACCAAAGCGAGTGTTTTAACCGCGGACTCGACGCGGACGGAAGAGTTGCATTTGTTTTCCTCGCCCCACAGTTCCCTTTCCGGTGCGCCTCCGTCCCGGATCAGTCGGGACAGCAAGTGTCGCGGGCGATTCGATTAGTCACAGGCGGGCGGACGCCGGCGCTGCGTAAGACTGCCGCCGCTCGCTCCTTCGCTTTAAAACAAAGAGCGAGCGCCGCGCGGCGCTACCCAAGGCACGGCGCCGCCTCCGATCAATACTCTCGGCGGCGGCGGGGCGCCGGGGACGGAGTGGTGGCGGCGGGGGTGGAATCGGGGGCGGCGGCGCGGCGTAAACAGTCCCAGCGAGGCGGGGCAGAGCAGGGCGGGGCGGGGCAGGGCAGGGCGGGGCGGGGCGGGGCGGGACGGGACATGACCCCACAGGGGTGAAGGGATGCCCGTTTCGCTCACTGCCAACGACTGCCTAGGGAAAGCATGAAATGATTTTGAAACTACCTATAAAGAAAAATGTATGATAAACGCAGAAAAATCATACATTAATTCTGTTTGCTTACTAAAGCATGCCCCCTGCTGTAGATTACGTTCTTTATGTTTATTTGATTTTCGCAAATATGTAAGATTTCAGAGAATTATAAAATATGCTCGTAAATTCCTCCGGCATTTACAGAAAAAATAATCCATTGTTCGCACCTGTTTTATAATGCACATCTTACAAATAATTTTTACGGCTTTTCAAGAGTGTCACTTTGAGTTTATAGTGGATATTTCAAAATTTAGAATTTTATTGACTTTTTTCGCCTGTCTGTCTCCCTCTCTCTTTAATCATCTCTTTCATCTCCCTACTCCATTATTTTATTACAAAACCCGCAGCAGAAAAATAAATATTTCATGGACCAGTCGATAACGGAGTGTAGGCGAAACGATCCAGTTATTTTCCTTTTGTGGTGATGAGCGTCGGCTGCGCAGGGGCTGAGGCAAAAGAACAGAGCCGCCTGGGGCAGGAGAGACCGGAGGGCAGAGCAGACCAAGATGTGCTTCCAAGGAAGAAATTAAACAGAGGGTGCCGAGATTGGGAGGAACCAATACATGGGAGACTAGTGGGAAAGAGATAGGAGTCAAAGCGAAGAGAGTGCATCGGTGCATGAACCGGTTTGCGGAAACTTAAGAATGACCGATCACCGATGAGGGAAAACAGAAGCACAGATTTTTGTCAGAACCGTTAACGTGATGACAGTAAAGCAGAAAAGTACGGAAAGCACGAGTATAAATGGAAGGCTAAGCGAGTTAAATTAAGGGAATAGAAGCTAACGAAGTTCGCGATAGAGAAGTGGCAGGACAGAGGCAAGAATAAGGAGAATCGAAAGAGACAGGGACGCTATGTAAATCGGTATGCGGAAAGATAACGAACTGAGAAGAAACACAGTACATTACTCGCGAAGGCGAAGTAATCGCGGATACATAAGCACCCGGAGAACATAAATTAACCCAACCGAAACGGACATTTTGTAGGTAAGTCAGAACCCACAACACAAGTTAGAAGAGATGACAAAATGTGTACAGGCGAAGGGTTACGAGAAATATGAAATGGAAGGCAAAATGGAAAATGAAAACAGTAAAGAAGCGGGCAGCGGCAGACGCGAGGCCAGAGTGAGGCAGGGCGGCGCGGCGCCTCCGAGTGCAAGGAGCGATTCTGGAATTGGCTGCACTCGCGTCCGCCTGCAGAATTATTAGCCTCTTCCTCCCAGGGGAAATAAAGCACGCGGCATAACCTCGACTCAAATAAACAAAACCGTAGCGACGGAAAGACGTTCCAAGTAATTTCGGACGTTTTGGGGACTAAAATCGGTTAGTCATTCATTGCGAGGAAACATTTCCATTTGTCCCGGATAACTAACGCACACAATTTCACAAAAAGGAAACAACCTCTCGAGTCTATTATTTACTGTTTGGAAGGGTGCGGTCTCTCTTTAGAAAGGGCAGCGAGGAACACCAAAGGAGATGATGTCAGAGAACTAAGATCGATGAAGAGGGTTGGTGAAAGATGTTCTGCTGGGCTGAAAAAAGGAAAGTAAGAAGTGGAGAGAAACTGAATGTCTCTCTTGAAATTTTAGAAGATATAAAACATTTCTACATCAATTCTTAAAAAATTTCTATACATCTTAACGTATCAGATTTATTATTGAAATATTAAGGAATTCACTATTTCGAAGTCCCTCGGGTGGCTCATGGATAGCGTGGTAGCTTTCTGTGAATCGGTCTTCAGTTAGATTCCCGGCAGGAAGCTGTAGCTTTCTAATACAAATCGTTTCAGTTTCTAGACGAAAGAAAAAGTCCCAGCAGGTCAAGTAAGCTATGTGGTGATGGGAATACGTCATGCTCACCACTCACCCTTACCCTCAGGCGTGTACAATAAATAAAAACAGGTCCCATAACTGGGAACACCGCTATCTGGCAAAAATCTGATTAATCCGACCGCAAAATGCCAAATAAATGCACGCAATCATAAAAACTGAATACTAATGCATTTGGCTGAGTGTTAAGACGAACCAAAATTCAAATTCAGTGAACTTGCAAACACCGAAAACACATTTTCTATACTTGTCATTCACACATCATTACTACCCTTAGCTCAAATTTTCAGTGAAACGTTCGGTTAGGTAGTACGCCTGCATGCAGAATCCGGTCAGTCTGCACAAATAGGGTGAAAGGACGTCAAGAAATTTTCCACAGATGGACCTCTTTTATGCTGTACCTACATGCAAGGTCCCACTGTATATCGCTGAAGCTGTATGCGCTACTGCTCTCGATAGAGAGGAGAATGTGCCTCCTAATTGTGAACACATCGGCTGTGAGGCTCCAGCTCAGAGGAGGGCAACGACTGATCGGAAAGGGGCAAAAAGGAGAACGGCTAGTAGTAGCATTGCATAAACGGATTCAACAGATCAATACTCTTACATCCTGATTCGATGCAGTAACTGTAACGATCAGTGCTTCTCCTTGTCAGTTCAGTGGTCTAGTAGCGTGAATAAGTGGGTTTGTTTCAACAGAAAATAGTGCCAGATAAGACACACGTTTCCTTCTTTCTCATTCATGCGAAAGGAAGTATAGTGTTTGAATTATTATAACTACATTGAACAATTATCCAGAAACCTGTGAAAAAATGATAATACACGGAAATACGATTTTTTCTGCATTCTTTTACTATTATACAAGTATACATATAAAAAAAAATTTGATGTATATTGTAAACCAAAATCCTTCAACTGCATTTTTTCCCTCTAATGATCAAAATATTTACATCGTTCTTTACCTAGAGAATTGTAAACTTACCTGGAGGGCTCAGCTCAATACATTACAGGCAGTTCCCTATTTTCCATTCGCGCGGCAACAGGACGAGTACACGACAGACTGAGCTGCATTGGGTTGGCCGGACAAGCGAGGTGAGTGCACCGTAGCGGCGACCGCTGTCAATGCAGGTGCCAGCGCACACATATCACTTGCCTCCAGTACCACATCCCACCGCCCCGCCCCCGCCCCCGCCCCAGCCCTGTCGTCACCGCCACAGCCACCGCGGCAGCCACAGCGACAGTGAATCCGCGCGCTCCCAGCGTCCCACACCCCCTTCAAGCGGTCTGCCGGCGCCAGTCCAACCACAGCTGAGAACTCTCCCACGAGATCTGCTGCCGAATAATTTAATTTCTCACACTTGTATCCCCCAGCAGGGACATTATCGAGGAACCCTGCTGACCGCCCCACCGGAACTACGCGTGACAATTGCAGTGCTGCCTATATGTGGCATCACCGCCAATGCCCCCTCGCACTACCCTCAGCCCTTCTTCATTTGAGGCCTCAGGGCCTTCGCCTGTCCAACCCACCCGAAGCAACTGACTTCAAACCAATGTGGCCTATTACTCGCCCCGCCCTCTCATGATGCTACCGGATGCCTCAAAAAAATAGTATTTCTGTGTTTCAAATGTACTGTATAACATAACTGAAAACCACATTACCTTCATCGATACCTGATTTCAGAATAAAGGAAAGTGTGTGAAAAAGCACATTTTACATTCGTGCATGAAAAATCTGAAATGTTAACATTCCCAGTAGTATGAGAAACATCTCTAAACTACGAATGACGATAAATACTAAACAAATTAATCATAAGATATAAGTTACAAATACTCCATGAATTCTGCATCGATATTAATGCTTTACGAAATGGGCACAGTGTTTCTGAAAACTGTTTAAATTCGTAAATTCACTCGAAAAAAAAAACCAACATTGTTCTGAAACTTTCATCGTACAGTTGACTTGATGGTAATACTTGCCATTTCTGAAGATGCCACGGCTTTAAATAGAATCCACCGAAATATTAGCACTTTTCCGAAGCAACAAAAGCTTTCACCCCGCCCCGTGCACAGGGCAAAGGGCAACGCGCGTCTTTGGCGTCGCCACTTAGCAGGAGCGCAGGAGCGCCCCGGCCGCAGGGCAAGGCGCGGGTGCGTGGGAGAGGCCTGATTGGGCAGATGGGCGGAACCACTTAGGCCCCTGCGCGCACTCATGAGGCGCCGAGGTCAAAGGGCAGCGGCGGGCGACTCCTCCTCCTCCTCCTCCGCGCTTCGCCCGAGCCTTTGCCTCCGCAGCGCTTTCGGCGCGCGCCGCTTCCCCCGCCCCGCGCCCTCCTCAACACACCGTTTTATTAGCAATTAGAGCTGGCACGAGTGAATGCCACATAAGATAAATATCGTCGCCACGTTTCAAAAAAGTGCGGAAGGTCGAGAGAGAAGCTTTTCACGACAGAAGAAAAATTAATAAAACCCGAAACTACAGTGGGACTTAAATATTTCGAAGTTGAAGGTATCAACATTAAAAAAAAATTGCAATTACAGAATTGTAATTAGAGAATTACATCTTTTGGTTTGGTATTAGGTCTAATAAGTGCCTGAAATACTCACCGTTAAGGCTTCGAATAGCGTATCTATTTTTTGGAAACTGATAAAACTAATGATGCGAATGGACGACACTCACCCTTGCTGCAATCTACACTCGTTTGCTCAAGAATCACGTGGAATTCGACTCATAAAATACAGTCCGCCAGCCAATCGGAGGGACCTCTCCGCCAATCACGGCGCACCTGCCCCACCCGAGCGCCCAGTCAGAACAATATATAATACTGGACGCACACAATATCGTGTCACTGCCCTGAGGAAGCCTACGACATGTTAGGCGAAACGTCGGCCTCCCTACCAACGACGCGGCGTCACCCGGACAGCCGAGAAGTCATAAAATACAATTCGAGTGCTGTCAGCAGCACTACCACGCTTATCGGGGGACCAGCCCAGAGCTAAGAGCTTGTTCCGGCTGGGGCAGTACCCATGACCCTAAGGGTCATGATATTTCCTTTCTCTCATCCCTTTCTTATACACACTTACATTTGCATGTTCTTCACTAACACGAATATCGGAAGACCAGTCGAGAGCTACGAGCGTGTCCCGGCTGGGCAGTGCCCGCTGAGGTGATACCTCGAGGTGATAATCCCTGCAAGCCGACGTGTAGGTCGTCGCGGATCTCACTATTCAGTGGCAGTAGAACATCCACATCTCCCGTGATAAAACATGAACTACACAGACCAGACTAATGACCATAGCAGTTGAAGGTCCCCTTCTGAAAAACAACTCGAAGAGTCCTTCAAGTCGCAAAACGAAAACACCTCGCCGCAAACTTCATTCACCTTCGTGAAGACGCCACCTTTTAGTAGAGGGATTTCTATTAAGAGAAGTTGATCTCAGGGGACAATTTTCGAATTAAAAATTTTAGAATGATTTTTTAAAATATTAATTTATGAAAACTGGAACCTCTTACCGGACTGAAAAACATTCCTTTAATTCCCTCCTCCCCCCCATGGATCTGCCCTCTGATTATGAGGTCACATCGAAAACGATGATTGCCCACCCCACGTTAATGGAGCGTGGGTTGCATTGTCGTCGAAGCGACCTCCCCCAGCAGCCATTGGCGCCTGGCCCAACTGCTTTCTCCACAGCCCCGGGCAGCGTAATGACCGCAACCGGCGTGAGGCCAGCCGACTGCCAGGGACTGGCCCCCGCCCGCGTAACGCCGCGCCGCCGCTCCATAGGCCCGCCATGCCCCGCACCCCATTCGCCCGATACCGTCCCACCTTACCCAATGGCCCCACTTCCACCCCGCCCTGCAGCTTCCTGCTCCGTATGTCGTGTCGTTTGCGTCGCCTCTCCACACCCCAGCCGGCCACTGTCCCTCCCTGCACAGAGTGGCGTGGCGTGGCGTGGCGAGGCGAAGCGTGGCGTGGCGTGGCGAGGCGTGGCGTGGCGAGGAGTGGCATGGCGTGGCGTGGCGTGCCATTGCGTGACGTGGCGTGGCGAGGCGAAGCGTGGCGAGGCGTGGCGTGGCGAGGCGTGGCGTGGGATGGCTTGGCGTGGCGTGGCGTGGCGTGGCGCTGGCGAGGCGAGCCGAGCCCAAATCCGCCACAATCTCGCGGCGCGGATGGCCAAGCGCCGGGCGTGAAATGGCACGCTTCCAGCGCGAGGGTGCGTCAGTAAAACCCGGGACGCTAATATTCATTAACGGAGAAATTTGCATCCAATAACTGCATGACTAATAACGGCGGAAGGGGCCGCGCGTAATGATATTCAGCCGTTAAAACACGGAACACGTGAAATATCACGGAGTCGGCCGCCCCCTCGCAAATATTCGGCGCCCCGGTCCAGGCTCGGCGGGCGGCTTTATCGCGCGACGCACGCGGGTGGGTGGGCGCGCCGGGAGGAGACGCCGCGGCGGCGAGGGCGATGGCACGGGTGGTAGCAGCGGCTCCCATGACAAGCCGGGGGGGGGGAGAGGCTGCGTCAACGCTCGGTAACCGGTGTGACGATTAGAATAAGGAAAGAGTGGTAGTGAAGGCATTGAAGGATTCCTGCAGGCCACGTAGACGCTTACGATTTGCGTGATACGCCCGAGAAGCAATAGGAACGCGGGACGTTGTTCAGGTACACAGGCGAGAGGAAGCTGCCCACAATTTGAGATTTCCCGACGCACGTCGAATAGTATTACTTCGAACGAAATGTGCAAGTCCTCACTGCTTTAAGTGTCAGATTCAAAGTAATAATGTCTTTTAATATGAATTCACTGCACCGTATGTCCTTGAGTCTCAACGTGTAGACGTCCGCTGACGATTTGTGAGGTGAAGATGCTTTAAATGTGAACTTTCGTGAGTTCAAGTGATCTCTTGGTCCTTGAGCAGAAGTGCAGGGTAAATCATCTTCTGGTAATGATGTGTAGATTAGGGTAGGAGGGAACGCTTTGAACCGTCTGACTGTAACTGCGGAGAGAGTCCAGCATCCACTAGAAACCAGAAGCTTTTTATATTAGTAGTATTTGAATAAATAGCAAGGGCTCGTCGCTTTAGGGCATTGGATGCAGCAAGTAATACGGCGACGATGTAGTGAAAAACGATTAGGTCTGCAACGGAGGAACTCCGAACAGCAATTCACCAATAACCAACCTCACCGCTACACTTCCATCGCAGCGAGGCGACACTGTTCTCCCCGGGTCTTTTCGATTGGCACGTCTCACGCTCTTTGCCGACCTCCGTACGCCGTGCCATCACCACCGCCGTCAGATTCAGGACCCAAAGGAGGAGGAGGGTGCAACGCGTAGGGTATCGGCTTCGCAGAAAGCTTTCGTAAATACGCGAGGCAGGCGTCAGCAGCACGAACCGACAGAATGACAGCAGCGGCGAGGCAGCGCAAAAGGGCGGTACGAAGGACGGCAGGGCAGGAGCCAGCCGCGGGCGATGGAGGAGTTTTTTTAGTGATCTCGTGACCAATGGCGTTATAAGGAAGGACGTTCAGGATGGGATTTAACAACTGCTTTATTGTAAGGCAATATGCCTTATAATAACCAAAGCATTTCAAGCAGTGAATAAAGAAGTTGCATAATACATCACAGTCTAGAGAACTGTTGAAAATCTGAACCATGGTACAAGTCAAGAGTGATTAAATCTTCTTCACGGAAGAAGTTTTAGACTTTCTGTCTCTGCGGAAATACTCAGCAGTCGCAGATATGGAAATGACCATTCCATTTTAATATGAGAAATAACAGCGTTCGTAATAATCATAGGACATAACAAACACAAAACATTTTAAACCTTATTTTTCGTGAAGTTTTTACCTGTCACTTTTTCACATTTGCTGTTAAATTTTCCCCTGAGTTGTGAATGTTGGCGAATGATTATTGCAACAGCCTCGCATAAGAACAT